>BJFM01000283.1:77635-89308 GCA_016586285.1 Arothron firmamentum | reverse complement strand
AAATTGCATGTTAAAAGTTTGGAGTGAAATTACATCAAAAGTCTGCTAACGTGTGTAATAGGCCTCGCTGGGTTTGGGGTTGTTTAAAAATAGGCTTTTAATAATACTTTGTCTTGTTGCCTGGGTTACAGACTCCATATAATCTCTGACCACACATGCAGAGAGATAATAAGTGTCTCTGAGAATAGTTTTGTCACAGAACCTGCTCATAACTGCAACTTTGTACGCGTAAACATTCTTCTTCATGTTCATGAATTCTGTAGAAATACGATGTGTCACATGTCTTTTCTCTTGCGTCTCTAGAGCTCATGATGTTCCTCCAGAGGTGCTCAGGCAAAGGGAGGTGAAGTGGCTGGATATGCTCGGCCACTGGGATAAATGGATAATGAAAAGATTCAATAAGGTCAGCCTGAGATTTTAATCCAATAATACAAAATGTTGCCAAAATAGTTTTTACATTTGGTACAATAATGGCCTGGATGTGATGGAGCTTAGTTTTTAACGCTGTTATAGAGTTGACCGCTGCCTTTTTGTTTGTTTGTTTTTTTATTTCTTGGCTTTGGGTTGGGTTTTTGTGTGCAAGTCTTTGTTGTGGACAGTTCTGGCTGCACTTGTCAAGCTGGTTTCTGTGCTGTCAACCTTTAAACTGATTTCCATGAGTCAACAGCAAGGCAGGACATGAGCCATCCTGTATCAGTGTGTGTGTCTGTGTGTGTGTGTGTGTGTGTGTGTATGCCATGTGATCAAATGCAAACTCATGTATAAGTGTTTCATTTTGCTGTGCACACTCATGACAGAAGGTGCTTTATTTCAATGCTGGTGTGCAGATACCAAAATGAAAATAAAGTTAGGGATAATCTTGCATCCTGAGGCGTAATTTGCAAAACCAGTTTGACGTTCCATGAGAGTGGGCTGGTGCCAGCGTTCCTGCAGAGGAACGTCCGTTTGCTTCACACTGGTGTGCTACTTTAAGCTGGAAGTGCTTTAGTGAAACCAAAGCTCCCTTCTTTAGAGCGTGAAACTACCATATGTTCGTTGATTGTTGCCAGTTGGGTTTTTGGAGTAAAACGTTCCCTTAAGTGGGCCAAAACAGGTACTAAATACATGAGAATATCATCCAAACAGCATTTATTTCACTAACTCAATCAAAAAAGTAAAATTCCTGTATTACATAGATTCCTTACTTACAGACTGATATATTTCAAGTGTTTATGTCTTTGAATTTTGATGGCTATAGATTATACCAGTGAAAACTTCGAATTCAGTCTCTCCCTCTGCGGGGGGGGGGGTCAAGCACAAAAGGTCGTGGCTAAAGAAGGAGTGCTGTGTCCTAGCACATCACTGGAAAGTGGAATGTAGGGGAAAACATGGTCAAAGATACACAAGCAACAGGAAAGCAAATGCACCTGACCTGAACCCCCGAAAGAGTCTGCAGGGTTCAGCGAAGAGCAAGACGAGCGGCACCAGACCCAACAACGCAGAATTTCTAGTCATTTTATCTGGATTATTTTTGGCAGCCAAAGTCAGGAATAGTCAAAAGGAGACTGAAGTTGGCCTTGAATGTTCGAAACAGGAAGTTGACTTTTGGACGCTGGCCCTCTGGTTTAATGAAACTGAACCGAACTGGAGCTGCCTGACACACCGGTTCTGCTTTTTTTGGTGAATGAAGGTACAGTTCAGCACGTAGTTGGGAGCATGATGGCTCTGGGCTGTTTTGCCTCTTTAGTTGCAGTGAGCCTGGTTCAGGTTCGCAGTATCAGAACAAAAAAGTTCAAGATTAACGGTCATGTTTATGAAAACTGCACCTTTTTGTTTGCAGATGAAGAAAGAGCAAAGAAACATTATGCAGAAAGTCGTCATGGGGGATGTGACAGTTCATGTGCAACTTACAGCCAAGCTTACAGTTGCCATAGCAAATCTTCACGTGTCAGTGATCAGTGTTATCTTTGTGTTCGGCTTTATTCACACATCACTGCATGTCTAAAATAGCAATGTAGAGCCTGATGTTGCTGAGTTTCTCATCACATGACCGTGTGTGTAAAACGGTCTTCACCATAGTGCAGTTGGACTCAAAATGAGTTACTGGTGGTAATCTGATACTTTCTCAGCACGAAATTCAGCAATTTGGTAATTAAATTCAGCAAGTTTGACATCACAGAAACACCGTAAGGTTTGAAAGTCGTATGCATTTGTGTTATCGTGAACGGGAGCCACTTGCCGTCTGATAAATCCCACGGTAGCAGTCGTGACACTCGCTAGCACGTGAGCAGTGAAGAACTTTGGTCCTCTGCTTCAGGTGAGGCTGCGGTGCCAGAAGGGAATTCCTCCTGCCCTCAGGGGACGCACGTGGCTCTATCTGTCCGGTGGGAAGGTCAAGAAAGAGCAGAACCAAGGAAAGTTTCAGGTCAGTCAAGCGTCTCTTTCAGTTCTTCTTTTTTTCCTTCCTTATTCCTGAAGGAAGCTTCTGGCTGCCCGTCAGCTTTCAGATGTCACTTTCATGCCACTCTTGACTCCTGATGCCTTCGACTAAGCACCAGATGTAACCTTTTCAAATTATACCCATGACTACAGTTCCCAGAATGCCCTTTATGTGTTCTGACAGGAGCTGGATCATCAGTCCGGGGATCCCAAATGGGTTGATGTGATTGAGAAAGACCTGCATCGGCAGTTTCCTTTTCACGAAATGTTCGTGTCGCGAGGAGGACACGGGTAGGCGTTTATTGTGCCGCGCCTCAGATTTCAGCGGTCCGGCCCTAAATGCTGACCATTGTCTGCTGGATTTTTGTGCTTCTGCAGGCAGCAGGACCTGTTCCGGGTTCTGAAGGCCTACACGCTGTACAGACCAGAGGAGGGATACTGCCAGGCCCAGGCCCCCATTGCTGCTGTGTTACTCATGCACATGCCTGCAGAGGTACTGCGGAGCGAGACGGAAGCAGCCCCCCCCCAGAGTGCAGTTTTCTCATACCTGCAGTCTGGTATAACTCATTAATGTCACGACAGGACGGCTGGGGAGTGAAGGCTTCTCAGCGCAGGGCTCCGACATAAAAGCGAGTCAACACACAGGCGCTCGTTTATCAACCGCACGTACGGCAGAAAACTGCGCACGGCCATTTTCACGCAAGGCTGGACGTTTATCGGCCGCTCAGATCTCTCGTCAGATCTCCCTCTGATTAAACAAACCTCAAAGTGGTCATTAAGCACAGGCAGCCTCACGTTCCCTGCAGATTGAAACGTAAACGAATATCATTGAATCCAATAAATACGTCTGTTTTTTACTGAAGCGTTTTGCTTTAACTGATAAAATATAACCCGTTTTTTTTAAGAATAAGAATATGTTTATTTATCCCACAATGGGGAAATTGTAGTGTTCCAGCAGCAGCATACATTAAGAAATAAATTTTAGAAAGACTTTAGAAAAAATCAAAATACAAAATTAGAATAAGAAATATGGCAAACCCTATATACACATATAACGTATATACAACTTTTTTCCTGAGAAATTCATGTTTTTTTTTATTTTTCAGTGCAATATTCCTGTTTTTCTGACTTAATTTCTTTCTTTTTGTTTGTTTTTTTTAAGCAATCTTTTCCGTTTGGCCAAAGTAAATGTTTTCTGTTTTTTCGTGGTCATTGAATCTAATAACTGGTGAAGCCGCCACGGAGCAGCAGCGTCGTTTCAACCGTGCACGCGCGCACGCGTGGCTGTGTCAGGGCAGCAGCACGTCCGCTCGTCCACGGCGGCGCTGCTCCGCCGCTGTCATCGGGCTCCTTTAACACCAGTTTTCATACCACGACCCCTGCAAGCAGACCTGCGCACGTTCCTACGCAAGATTGATAAACGATCGCCCACATCTTTGTCGAACCCATTAAAAAAAAACACTAAAGATAATTTCCGCCACTCAGGATTCCTGTACAGTGGACAACTGTGTGTGTGTTTTTTCTGACACAGCCGGTATTGTTTTCACAGGATGCCTTCTGGGTGCTGGTCCAAATATGTGAGAAGTATCTTCCTGGCTACTACAGTCCCGGCCTGGTAAGGCTTACATGAGAACACCTGGAAACAGGAATGTTTTTGCAGAAGGTATCAGATGACCTGACTGCTGTGTATCCAAGTTAGCTGTGCTTTTATTCTCGTTCCAGTAAATCAGGAATTATAAAGAGGAAAACAGCAGGCTTTGGCCGTCTTTATTTTCAGAAATTAAAGTTTCAGGCTGTGCAGTTCATCAAAATTTAAACCTCCAAATGTTTTTGGACTATTTTTTTCCCCCGCAGAGAACGGCAAACTCACACACATTACATTCAGATTTGTGTTTAACTTGATCAAGCTGTGGATTGGGTTTCAGCTCCCGCCAAAGCAAACAGTGGCTCTTTTGTTCATCTTTCCTTACTTGTATAACTTTTCAGGAAGCTATACAGCTCGATGGAGAGATCCTGTTTGCTCTGCTGCGTCGCATCTCCCCCATATCCTACCGCCACCTGGAGAAGCACAAGATCGACCCCATCCTCTACATGACCGAATGGTTCATGTGTGCCTTTTCCAGGACCCTGCCCTGGGCTTCAGTTCTGCGAGTCTGGGACATGTTCCTCTGTGATGGTAACAGGTTCTTCTACCCACCGTCGATGCGGGGCCGCGGTCAGATACTCAAACGTACGCATCGGTCCTCCTCTCTCTCTGCTAGGGGTGAAAATAATCTTCCGCGTGGGTTTGGTGCTGCTGAAGTGCATGTTGGGAACTCGGGAGAAGCTGAAGGCCTGTCAGGGCCAGTATGAAACCATGGAACTTCTCCGCGCCATCGAGCCCCGATATATGCAGGAGGGCTTCCTTGTTCGAGAGGTAAAAAGAGCATTTGCACATTTCACCGACTTCACAAAGCTCCTGTTTTACTCATCATCAAAGACTAAAATGCCTGTTGCAGAAGCTGAACCCTTTTTTTGTAAATGCCTTAAAATGCAATTGTTGATTTTAAGAGAGACATTAATCCGTCTAATCCTAGTGCAGCTTTTATCTGAGAGTCCTGGTGCTTCTGAAGGTGGAGAATGATCTGTTTTGTTATGGTAAAAAAAAAAAAAAGAAGCGATGGAATGCCCTTTAAAGCAGTGGAGAAAGTGAGATTAGTCTGCCCAGTTTGTGTTTTCTGGTGAGCCATGTTCAGCCAACAATCCCCCCTTTTATCTCAACTGTCTTCTCACTCGCTCTGCATTTCACCGAGTCTAAAGGTCACATTCTCCAGAATTGCTGAACACTGAAAGAGTGTTTTCTTCTCACTTTCCACTGTGTGTTCCTGTCGCAGATCCTGGAGATTCCAGTGACAGCACGAGATTTGGAACGGGAGCATCATTCCCAGCTGAAGCGCTGGAAAAAGAACCGAGGCGAGCTGAACTTCAAATCCCCCCCGCGGATGCACGGAACTCGAATTATCATGCTGGCCGAGCCTCCGCGGCGCCAAGACCTGCAGCAGAATCCAACCATCCTGGTGGAGACACCCCAGCCCACCCTGCTGAAGAAAAGCAAGGAGGAGAAGAACAGCAAGAAGAAAAGCGTGAAGAAGTCCAAACCCATTGAGGACATTCCCAATCCCTACTCTCTTCCCTCCGATCATGCATCCCGACCTGCAGAAGCAGCTCTCCCGCCCTCAGTTGGCAGCGAGATCACTGAGGCTGTGCCAAACACGAAATCAGACTCGCCCCACCAGCAGCAAGCGCCTCTCACAGACGGCCCCCCTGCCAAAGAATCACCCCTGCAGCAGTCCACACAAAGCCTTAGCAGCACAGAGCAGGACACATACCTGTAAGTGAGCGAGTGTGTGTGTGTGTGTGTGTGTGTGTGTGTGTGTGTGTGTGTGTGTGTGTGTGTGCGTGTGTGTGTGTGATTGGAGCACCAGCACCCTTCAGCCAGCTGTGCCAAGGTTTCTGACTAGCAAGAATGACTATTATTCAAGTCTTGAAGTGTTTTGTAGTCATGTTACACCATTTTGCCTATGATATCATTTAACACACACTAACATTATTCAACGTAAGACTACTTTGGTGATGATTATGTCATTTGTCCCCCTCAATGCTGATGTTACCACCTCTGGATGTGTTTACGTAGACTGCCAGTCGTTTGCGTTCCATTGCAAGTTTATCGGGAGCAATACGGTTTCATTGTGTCCATGAAGCTGAAAGGGACAGTTTCAAAAATCAAAAACAGGATTTTTTTTTACTCTCATAGTTTGTGTGTGTGTGTGGTTTTTTTTTTTTTAATCCATTCATAATGTTTTTGAGTTTTCAAGATACCCACTTCAGAGATGTCTGCCTTCTCTTGAGCATTATTTAAGATGGCACTTTACTTATGTTGCAATAAATAGTTAATCTATAGTCCCTGTTTTTGTGTAGTTCCATATATAGACCATTTTGTTATGTGTTGTCGATTGTCTTTTGAATTGTGTGTGAGAAAGAGGCGTAACAGCTTGTGCTGTTTTCTTTAACACTTGGTTACAAAGTGCCATGCATGTTGTCGGTGTGTTCTCTTATTGTCCACTAGAGGGCGCCATCGCGTAACTTTCCGTTAGATTCCAGGTTGTGAAGCTGATCACATAAATGGGACAAGAATTTACAACATTGGGAATAAGAATCACTTTGAATTTATAAATATATTTTAGTTTGAATTGTGACATTAGAATCTTTTATGCATAATTTCACAGATGTTTAAGGAAAACGTTTCCTACAATCATTATTTATTGGAATGGTTTGAGATGGTGAGGTTTTCATTGGCATCATGAACACTCGTGATTTTAATTCTTGGGGTCTGATTCTGTGCAAACATCAATATTGTCTGTTCCAGCACTCCCAGCCAGTTTAGACCAGCAGAAATCAATGTTACTGGCACCAGAAAGGAGAAGAATTCACATTCCTCACATTCTTGCCTTGTTACAATCCTGAACAGTCTTAAAGCTTTCTCTTGCCAAAAGCGTGTCTATTTGAAAAACATTTGAGCTGACACCTGTGTAAAAAGTCTCCTGATGGTGCTTAAGTTGTTCTTCTACTTGTACGTGTGTATATACAGGCATGTATATACGTATATACAGTATGTGTGTGTATATTTGTACATATATATATATATGCACCTGTATACATGTGTATACACATGTGTATATATGTATGTGTTTCATGTTTCTTTTTAAATAAAACTTTTTATACCTGACATCTTCTGCCCTTGCCTGTTGTACTAATGGGCAAATGTTCTTAATGAAGCATTGCTACCGCTAGATGGCGCTATATAGCTCCACATTTTAAAAAAAGCTGGTTCACAAAATGGCTACTGTTGGTTTTCGCAGCGAGTAATGCGTAGGAGAGAGAACACGCACGTAATGGGCAGTTCATTGCAAATAGCCTACAAAGCTACGGTAAACACACTGCATTTTGCTTGCATTAGTTCTTTGTTGGTAAGGGTAGATTATTATAAGCATTTTTAATTATTTATACTCTTCAAAGCTTGCAAATTATGTATAGCTAAGTGAAAAGAAGAGGGAAGGTCAGTTATTTGGACACGTTCTCTTCAACGGGACGACTCTGGGGTGTGGGCCTCAATGACAGATATCATTGTACTCCTTTTCGGCCGTATATCTGGCGGCTGTTCCACAAGTGAATCTGGGTTGCGGAGCAACAGTAGGAGTGCATCCATTCATGGCACAAATATTTGACCTTTCACCTCTCAGACTTTCTCTTCAGTTAGAACTTCCACCGTATGAGGTCATTCCCGACGCCTCGTTTATCCTAATAACGGGTTGCTTGTCTTGTCTTAATTCGAGTGTTTGACCTGCCAAATGTCTCTTTTAGGATATTTGAGGTTTTTGCCTCAGGCTTGAAATAGTTGATTGTAAATGTTTACCTCAGTGACCTGAGAGCACCGCCACTAACTCACGCGTTATCACCCAGGAGGGCCTGAGCTACAGCTGATGACCTCTGGAGATGGAAGTGGGGGCAGATGACCAGAGATAGCAGTTATAGCCTTTATAAAGGCTCTTTTTGTCTTTACAACCATTAGCTGATGGGTTCTTATTATGCTTGGTGATAACTTAACCCGAACCCGAACCCAAACATGCATTATTATGCCTATATACACCTAGATATTACTATAACTGGTTATACTGGTAGAGGAAGGTTACTCAGCACACACACACACCCTATATTTACACTTTTGCTTAGCGCAAGTTATCATACTTCTCATGGCTTTTGACTGAGGCTTTCATGCATCATTATGGGATGCATTGATGTTTGCCCATACGAGGCGCAGCAACGGTTAATGGTTGGAATTCAGGCACCCTCACACTTACCCTCTTTGCATCAGACACCTGGTCCTCTTTCAGAGCCGCCGATCCATTTACATCTCAAAGACGGACGAGCAAGAAGGCCCTCTCTGTGCTCCCTTCCTCACTCCAGAAGTGATCTGATTTATCTCTTCATCAACGGAAATATAGGCCCTCCGAGCGGCCATCGCGCCACGTTTGTGCCTCGGCGGCAGAACAGGGGAGAGAAAGAGCGGTGAAAAGAGAGAATTGTCATCCTCCGTGTGATCCCAGACCCAACGGAGCGCCATCACAGAGCCCGATTCATGCGCTGTGGGGGGACTTTACTGGCAGACCGCAGTGTTGAAGCATGTTGGTGATGCGATGGGGGTGTTGGGGGCGCAACACAACAGCAAAAGGCATCTGTGCACGGAGGTATCCCATGTGCACGGAGGTATCCCATGTGCACGGAGGTATCCCATTCCCACGTTTGACAGAGCATGACGGGCGGCTTCAGGTGCTGTTAAACGACTGCTCCAGCAAATGAGGGCAGCCATTGTTTCGAGTGTGTGTGAAAGAAAGAGCAAAGAAAATAAAAGAGATTGATCAAAAAGATAACATAATAAGATATTATGATGATGATGATGATGATGATCACAACATCTCTCTCTTTAGTTCTGAACTGTGATGAATGGCTTCCAGTGTTTTGCGTATGTTGCAGGCTCAGCTATTCCAGGTTATGATCACACCCGGCTCCGTGTATCTATATGTTGTTATTTAATTACACTACACAATAATGTAATTCTTTCTATAGAATTTAACTTCCATCTCCAGTCTAGAATTGGCTGTATAAACAGCTCATTCTTGCCTGACACATTCAGATTTTGAAAAAAACTGTCTTGGGTGTCCTTGCGGAGGTTCTCTCAGCATCGCAGCAGTTGTTGTTGCTGCTCCCCCGGACAGACGTTAGCGCGCGGCTGACAACTGACGCGCTCTGGGAGCACGTGCGATGACCTTCTGTGCGCCTGCTCTAATTAGCTTAGCTGAAACACTGGAAGAGAAGGAGCAATGCAAACCCGTCTCCTTCTAAAGCCCCCGGCCTCACTGGAAGGGTTATTTGTAGGGTTTAAAGCAGGGGTCCCCAACCTTTTCCAGCAAGTGGGCCGCACGGCCTCCCTGCCAGGGCCCCGCGGGCCGCACGCACCTTTTTAGCTAAATTTTGCTAAAAAAAATGATTGAGAAAAACAATTGATCTCCAGATATTAATTTAATGGGAAGGCTGGTGCTGCTTGGCAGAAGATAGCTTCCGAAAGTCGGGCGCAACACTGCTCACAGACAGTGGAGGGGGCCTTGCAGATGCTCATCCGTGAGTTGGGCCGCACGGAAGGTTTCGCGGGCCGCAGGGATAGCCCTGGTTTTCCTGGGCGGGCCGCACCTAATGCTAATTCAATCAGAGCCCCGCGGGCCACACCGAGAGGCCTCACGGGCCGCATGTGGCCCGCGGGCCGCAGGTTGGGGACCCCTGGTTTAAGGCATCGCGGCTGCGTTTGTCACGCGGATTTAATTTGGGCAGAAGGCTAAGTGAGGTGTGATAATTGTGCGTTAATCACTTGCCCTCAGGATATTTCAGCTCCCGAGTGATGGGCTGGCGGGGAGGACTGCACACCTGTGTGGCTCTTTAGGTGGAGCGCTTTTATCTTCATCGCTCAGCCCACCCATCCCCGTGACCTCTGAACCCTCCGTCATCCCGGGCTCCACCAGAGCGCCGGAGGCCTGCCCCAGTCTTGTTGTCAAGGCTGGTCGGCCAAATGAAGCGCGAGCAGCAGCTCCATGTTTACTGGCTCTCGTTACGAACCGATGCCAATGAAACAATTCCTTATCGTGGTCACAGCGTTTTTGTCTGTCATTTCCTCATTTTCAAAACCAAATCTTTGGAGCCCAGAGTTAATGTTACAAAGAGCGCTCACAGTGATGCACTTTTGCCACAGATAGTGTTAATTACACAGCGAGTACATGTTAATAAACAGTCTAAACACGTGCTTCTTCTTCAGATCTGACCCGACTGCCTTTTCACAGCTGGTTGCTCTTGATCGACGTCTCTCCGCCGCCTCCTGCTTTCGGTGTTTTGGGTGTTGCTGACAATCCGTAATGAACTGAAGCAGGTAGAGACAGGCTCGTGAAAGGGCTCTCTGGGTGTTTGTTTACTCGTGTGCGCGCCTGCTGAGGGTCCCAGGCCGGTGGGTGATGAGTTACAGACACAGATGGTGGGCATCAGCGGGGCTGGCTGGGGGCAGATTAGTAGCCTCCCATGTCTGAGCAGCCCTGCTCCCATTACCCCAGAGGACCGTCTGCCTGTAACTCTACTCACTTTGGCAGGACTGGTGTTTATGGAGGCCGGCCACGGGCTTATCTGCTCTCATTCCACCATTAACAGGCCGCGCTGGCTGGCTCTCCTAGGGTGAAGGGGTAGGGCTGTCTGTTGGGGATGTCTGTGTGAAAACGACCTTGTTTTGAAAAGGTAATGCTGTTGCCTTTAAGTGGCTCAGATTTTCTAATTAGAAGTAACTCTAAACCGCTAAGTGGAGCCTTATGTAAATGCTGAGTCATTTGCAATTTTATAGTGTCTGGATTTCAGCTTCAGGGCTGAGTTGTTTGCCATGGTGATTTTTGACTTATTAATGATTTAATAACGTTTTTCCTCACATCTTTCCCCTTTAGACTGGAAAAGAGACATCGCTTCATTGACCGGGCATAATAATCATCCTCAGACACATTCTGATTTATCCATTGACATGTTTATGTACATTAGCTTTGAAGCTAACAGCCATATTTTTACATATGGCTGTTTGCTGCAAACAAAAGTGTGCAGACGACACTGTTTTTTCTTATCAGAGTCAACATTTTATTGCTGCAATGATTTTTCTTTTTTTAAATTTCTTAATTGAAAACTATGCACGCTTTTGCTGTGCGTCACAGTCTTTTAGAAAGATGTGAAATGTGATTAAATCTTTCCTTTTTCATGGATTCCTCGCTTTTGTACATGCAAGCAATGTTATGGCTGCACAAATGTTTTGTGCAGAGTTAATCTGATTTAATCCGTTAAAAAAAACACAGGTGCAGAAGGTGTGACTTGATTCGCCATTGCCGTGTTGATCTCTCGGTGATTTTATCCACAATAGAAACCCAAACATCGCCGAGGCTCTGATCAGCTAACAGTCCTAATTAAAGGTCTGGGCCGTGTTGGCAGTCCTGCTGAATGAAATGCGTCTACGGTGCAGATTTTATCCTGATGCACTCCGTGCGCATATTGCGCCGGCCAGGAAGCGCAGTTCAAACAGTGGAGGCCACAGGTCAGCCAGATGCAGAGCAAAGGCTGCAGTGGGGGTGGGGGGGGGGGGGGGGGGGG
>BJFM01000283.1:53485-64835 GCA_016586285.1 Arothron firmamentum | reverse complement strand
TATATATATACTGTATATATATACTGTATATTCCTGTAAACCCATGTTGCCAAAAAGCTAACACAGGTTAAATTCATGGAACTGTTGTGTTTTTGTTGTTTTTTTTTTGTTTTTTTTACAGTTTCTTCAAATAGAAGAAATGAAACTTTTCATTACATATGTGAATAAAAGACTGATACATTTTTGGAAACCGGTATTTGGTTGACTTGAGCAATTTGAAAAAGAAGTTACGACCACCTGAGGTGGGTAAAGGAAGTGAGTAATGCACCGTCCAACTGAACACACACCCAGACACACACACACACACACACACACACATACTTTGGAGTGTTTGGTGTGAACAGGGAGGGGGAGGCTCAGCCTTCAGAGGTGACTGATTTACAGTTTGTTGCTGTCTGTCAAGCAGCTGACAGATGGGGAACCCGCAGCAGCGCCGCCACGGCGTCGCCACCCTCAGAGGCTGCCGCGTCCCAAGAACGCTCGTCAGGTTTGGTGGGAAGGTTAAAACTGACAGTGTGGAATCAAAACACGAGATCGTTGCTTCTCTGATGACCATTTAAGCAGCTAAACGTGATCTGGCAGCCTGGTTCCTCTGACTCCTGTTAGATAAACACAGCTGTTCGAATGTCAAGATGCTTTTGAAGGAATATTCTCTTAACAAGCCCTGGAAGAAGTCAAATGTGTTTCCATACGGTCGTAGATGACACTCAAGCTGCAAATCATAGAAGGTATAGATAGGTGAGACACATGTTGACCTGCTGTTTAATGGTTTTTATAAAGGACATCCTTAAATACCATTGCACTTTAACAATTAAAATCCGATTATTATGAACACTTGCATGTTTACTAGTGGGTTTAAAGTTAGATCGTTTAGGATTGATGGTTTTGTGAGGGTTTCACTCCTGGTGTTCATCATCAGCACAGATGTGTGTGTGTGTATGGCTGTGGACACCTGGTTTTTACACACTTTAGGTTTCCTAGAGCCAGTTTAAGTCAAAACAGACAGGAATTACATGTAAACTCCACACATTTCACGCCACTTAAAATGAGTCGCATTGAAGTCTCTTCATAATCGCCTCCATTTCAGGAGTGACAGGTATTTAGGAGAGACTTTAGGTGAAACAAGAGACTAATTTCCACCTAATTGAGCTGCAGACTTTTTGTTTTGTCAGGAGATTTTGGGCCAGATTCCCACAGATCTCCTGGGATGGATGGAGCGTGGAGGAGAGCGGAGATCCCTGTAGTCTTCTGGATCCCTAATCCCCGTCATTAAGTCCACTACAAAGCGAGACCTGGCCAGCCTTGTAGCCACGGGCCTCTCATCAGCCTTCCTTTGTCTCTTCTCCTCCTCCTCTTCCCAAACCCTCCTTCTTCTCTGACTCACCTTTGTTCTTGCTATTTTCTAACAAGCGTTCTTTCTTGACTCTTTTACGTGAACGCGATCCAGTTTGTGGACATTTTGTATTAATTGGACAGACGTGACACTGCTGGGTGGGGCAGAGGGTCTGACCAGCGTAATCTTCCTGTTTATTCATGCACAAGAATAAAGACATGGGACAAACTAATGCTGTTCTCAGTTTCACCTCATCACACACAGGAAAATGGCGTTTTTAACTTGCGTCCTCTGTTTTGGAGTAAAGAAGCCAAGAAGCTATGAGAAGTGTGAGAGGAGCATCCCGGTAAGACAGGACAAACTGTCCCAATATAGCACATCCTGTGATGGTTTGTCCCCACTGGACACACACACACACACACATACACAAACACACACACATACAACAAGCACAGAGCAAAAATGAAAACAACAGAAGATCAGTTTGGGGGGTGGTCAAAGTCCTGAGAGGGGAAACACCTTGTGAACCATTTGTTCCTGGCCTGGGAGGGCCGAGACAACAACCAGGGATGAGCTGGATATCATCGCAGCTTAACCCGCCGCTCGCTGCTTTTAAAAGTCTTCCACACTTTTAGAAACCTCCCCAGATAAACCGAGTCAAACAGACGCTCCGATGAGCCGCATCGTCCCATTTAAAGTCCAACTGTCCTCAGTGTGTCATAACTTGGCAGACAGGCAATGTTGTAACAGTGAGGATTTGGCTTTTCATGCAAACACGGATGTAGTTTGGCTCAGGCTGGACCCTGTTTGGGTTCTGATCTGACCCTGAAATACAACCGTGCTTGGCTGATGGTGAACACTCCACCCACCCTGATCAGTATTCACTTTACTGTAGGACAATCACTAAAATCACTAAAAATGATGATGTGTCCAAGCTGCCTGCCTACGCAGATGGTATTTTCTTTAAAATCCTTTGTACGGGGTATTTTATTTGTCTTCACATGAGCCAAAAGGCTGCAACAGCTGCCTACAGCAAAGGGCTGCACGAGGAAGCCTGTTTTCCTCTGATTATTAAGGGTCAAACATTTCAAATATCAAAAATATCAGGAAATAGGGCGTCCAAACCTGCATGAAGAACCCTTTAAAAAGTGTTTTCATTTTATTTACAAGGTAAACATGAACATCGTTTAGAAACGGATAAAACTGCTGCTTCTCAATGCACACATGTTAATTTGGTGTTAACTTTACTTGCACTGACATTTTCTTCTCTAATGATATTTTTAAAAAGTACCTGTTTTGCTGCAGCTTTAACATAAAATTGAGACATTTGAGATTTTTGTTCCAAAAAAGAAAAAGGGTGTGGCTGTCAGAAATTGTTGGATTAGCTGTATTTTCAAGTTGATTAAAAATCAGCATTATTCTTATTAACATTGCTCTTGCAAAATTTGCTTTACTTTTTTTGTTTTGTTTTGTTTTTTTGTTTTTAATGTGAAAATGACCACAGTGTGACATGGAGAGTTTTTGCTGTCTTCAACATGTCTTCTTTGCTACCATGTTGGTCATGAGAACACGGGTTTTAAACTCAACGCTAAAAGTTTGACAACTTTCTGAATATCTTCCCTGTTTTAGAACTTAAGCTGAGCTCCAAGCCCTGGGATTCTCTTATCTCCATCTCAGCCATTGTCAAAGGACTGTGCACACACACACGCGCGCACGCACACATGCACACACGCAACATCACAAGGATGCAACGGTGCAAAAGGCAAAAGGCCAATCAGTTCTGAAAATAATACGGATACGGTACAAGCATTGAAAAACAAGTCAGATTTCTTCCGTCAAAGAATCTGGACTAATTGTGGGATCCGGACCACATGAGGACATTCATTCAAACAACAGATGCGTTGTTCATTAAAAAAAAAGAGTGCTGAGAGCGACAGAAATCAAACAATGGTGGAGCCTTATTGGGGTCAACATTTCTGCTGATTGGGCGGAGATTTGTATTCAAGAGCGAGCAGATGTGGTGGGAAGATAACGGCTGAAGTTCTGGCTGCGGTGACCCTCCATTAGTTATTTAAACAGCGAGAAACGTTTCTGAAAGCCCGCTCATGATTTACTCCTCATCCCGCTGCTCTGCGGTCCCGCAGCAGATGCACCGCCGATAACGCGCAGTTTGGCGAGATGCACCGTAAATTAAGAAGAAAGGCCCTGCCCCACGGCTCCGCGGCACGGGGGTGTGATGTCGTCTGACGCTGCAGAGTCGCTGTTTAGCAGCAGCGTGAAAGGTCTGACATCGGTGGTGTGGTTTCACCAGGATCAGTTGGTTGGTGCAGGTAAAACTCTGGATGTTTACTTATTCTAAAAAAATAACAATACAAGACGATGACAAACACAGAGATGCTACATGTGTAAATATAGTGATTCTAAAGTGTGGTGGTTATTGTTATATATTTCTTAATTCATGAAAGAACCGTGCTGCTACTGGAGCTCATAGGTCCCATGTTGGGAGGGAGGATGTGGGTGATGATTTTTGCACTTCAAACGAAGCCCAGGTCACCTGTGACCCCTTCAAGTACCTGCCGCTCAGATCAGACTGACGTGCATCTATCACACATGCTCCTGCTGTCCTGAATGAGCCTCAACATGCAGCGCCTGTTCAGATCCCTCTAACAGCAGACTCAGCGCAACACCAGCAGTGCACAAACGTGCACAATAAATGGAGACAGCATCTGTGTGTAATTGCACTTTGATGACAGCACTTTAAGATACAATACATTGGAAGCTTTACACAAAAGATTCTGAAGTTTTAAGGATGAAATAATTATTTATGATAATAATTATTATTTTTTAACATTTTCTATGTGGATTCTTTATTGTAAGTCATTATTTTAGATTAAAAATGTTGTTTTGTCTAATAAATGTCAGAAAACAAAAGAAAACAGTGAGGACGATGTCCTCAATTGTTTATCCTGGAGATGCTGAATGTCAAAGTGAGTGATTTGGAGTAACAGCACCTTCACTGATGTTAAAGTAAAATACAGAAGCAGATGAAAAACAGGCCCACGTGTTTAAAAAAAAAAAAAGAAAGAAAAGAAAACAACAACACTAACTGACACAAAGCCAAAGATGAAAATCCAGTGGAAGTTAACTTGAGCTGTAACCTGAGTAACGTCCCTCTGCCGGGACCACCATCCTCCCTCTCCACTCTCCGGACCTGAGGACCCGCAGCAGGACTTTATCTTGACACCTATAAAGTCTGTGATTAGTGTGGGGAGTGAAAAGCTCCTCTGAAGATATGAAGGATGATGGTCTAATCCCACCATCTGTTTCTTATCTGTCTGCTTTTATTTTCTAAATTTGTTAATATATTTGTGTAAGAGATACCAGCAGGCAGCCAATCCTCTCTCCCTGGGGAATTAGGCAGAGGTGAGAGCCAACCGGGTTGTTTGTGTGTGTGTGTGTGTGTGTGTGTGTGTGTGTGTGTGTGTGTGTGTGTGTGTGTGTGTGTGTGTGTGTGTGTGTGTGTGTGTGTGTGTGACATGAATCAATAGACTGTGTAGTAGATTTTTTTAAAAACTTTCCTCCACTTTATTTGGAAGATAAATTCTGATGACTTTCTTTGGAGCATCATCGCTGAGATCTGTTTTATTCTCTTTGCTTGGTTTATTTTATGCTGGGATGAGATTAAAAAAAACAAAAACAAGCTGCATCATCGTTCAGCCCCTGACTCAGGGGGGCTGTAGCTATTTTTGGAGATTCACTCTGTAAATGTTTCATTCAGTCACAAGAAAATGAAGTCAACACGAAAAATACTCTTTGCTCTCATCCTTTTTCTCATGTGCTTAAAAAAGTGAAGAATTTCAGATTAGAGAAAAAAATCAGGTAACCCTGCCTAATAATCATAAAAATGGGAAATACTGAAAATGGCAGCCATGATCATTTTAGAAACAGAGCACTGAATTTGTTGAATTGGTACCTTTTTTTGTTTGTTTTTTGCCTTTTTCAAAATATTTATTTGCATTTGATTACATTTATCAATACAGATTTATCATAACTTACATTCACCAATGAAGACTTTCACTGCAGAATGAATGACTTATTCTACGATATTTTTACTTCTTTAGGAGGATTTTCGGCAGAGCTTAGATGGTGCTTCTCTGTCTGGCCTCTGCATGTCCACCTCATGTCTGCAGGAGGATTAGTGGGTAGTCCAGAGGTCCGCTGGACCGGTGACCTTTCCAGTGTGTATTCCTGCTGCCGGGATAAGCTCCAGCATGCCCCATGACTGGGAAGAGGGTTGAGGGCCAAATGAAGCTCAGTTCTCACCTTGTTAGACCTCCTTCTGCATGTACATGTGCAGTTACATCAGCACGCGCTCACGGCAGGCTGATAAGTGGGGCTCCAGGTCTCAGCAGGGATGTTTGTCAGAGTCAGGGCATTTAGTACTCCGACTGTAAATAATCTGCATTGCTCTTCTTCCACTGAAAATCATTCACACAAACATTCACTCCAGCAATAATTCAAGTAATCCTAAAATAAAAGTACTCCAGAAAACATCTGGAAGTTCTAATCATCAACAACTGGGTCAGTACCAGGAGCAGAAACACGTGAATGAAATAGTTCTACACAATATGTCATCACTGTACTTAAATTATATTGTTTTAATACCACCTTGTGTGCATAATTTATGGAAGATACTTCGAATTATGGAAACGCTGGATTAATTCTTGTTTTTGTTCTTGTTTTTTTAAATTTCAAGTCTGAAAAGTCCATATGAGTCTTATTTAGCAGACACATAGCTTCAGGTTTACTTTATGACGACTCATTTATGTGTAATTTGCTGAGTACTCGTCCCCTTTCATCATTTAAACCAGTTAAAACGGGTTTGAAACCCATAATCGGTGCGTGGTCAGCGCGGTTTCCTGCGGTTTTTGTTTCAGGTCGGGGTGTTGCTGCGTCCTTCTGTCATGGAAATGAATCAATCATCCGGACTCCGAAATTAAATTGACACATTCTCCCGGAGCTGCTCACTGACAGTTAATCTAATCTTCAAACCGTTTGCGCTGCACAGTCGATTTAATTCACGATTGCAACGTATCCGTGCGTCAATGCGCATGATGCGCCATCAACTGCGCAGCTGTTCCGATGCGCCAAAACAACAGGAGGTGGAATGCCTCGACAAAGCCCAGGTAGTGGGGTAAATAATGTAGTCTGACTTCTGTCTGCTGTCAGAAAAAAAGCTGGGTTTGATGAAAAGACTCCCACTGATTAATGATCGATCGATCAGCTCGAACAGGTCAGTCTTGATTGTTGATGGTTTCATCTTTCAGCACAAAGTTTGATCCACAAGGAGGTTGAGCTTACAAACACCGACGTCTGGACTGGCTTATTACAGGTCTGTTTGTAACAGACAATATCAATTTCCCTTGTTTTTGTTTGCAATAGTTTTAGGTCAGATTTTGATTATTTTGGAATTGGGGGGAAAAATAAGAAAAAAAACTACCAAACAATAAAGAAAGGCTCTTAAATTCACAGTAACAAATCTAAGAAGCCACCATCTAAAAAAAAAAAAAAAAGAAAAATCAGCAGTAGGTACCAACAAAGTCATTTTGGGATTATAAATAAATAAATAATAGCTCATATAGAGTAGCAGAAACGCTCAATACATTTTATAAATAAAGAAATGGTTAAAAATTCATTCTGATAAGAACATGTTAAAGAAGAACATTCAGTCATCAGAAAAAGGCAGACATTGTAATTACTGTTTATTTTAAACAAACATGTTTTTATTTTAGAATTCATTGACTATTTAAATTTCTAAATGCATCTAAATGCGTCCTGGCAGGTTAGGTTGGAAGGGCTGTTTGAAACGCTGCATTGCTGCTGTGGAGAGGGGGATGAAGGTTCCAACAGACGAGGTGAGCGAGAAGAGGTGGGGGAGGGCTAAAGGGGAGATATTTTAGTTGGGGAGTAGTAGAGGGGGGAGGAGGAGGAGGAGGAGGAGGTCCATCCTGGGAGGGAACCTGGGGGTGTGGAGGGCTGAATTTAAAAATGCAGGCCACACCAACAGGCAGCCATTCTCTCACACGCTCCGGCCGGGTCCGCTGCTCCCAGCAGAGCCTCTGTCAACTGGCTGCTCCTTTGCCGCGCAGATTTGGAACGGCGTCGGACGGTTTCCCCTCTGAAGACCCAGGACTGAGCCCCGCGCTGCAGCATGGAGACCACCACCGGAGAGTACATGAACTATGAGTACTACGACGACAACGAGACCGAGTGTGACTTCTCAGAGTGGGAGCCCTCGTACTCCCTGATACCGGTGCTCTACATGCTCATCTTTATCCTGGGCCTGTCTGGCAACGGGGTGGTCATCTTCACCGTCTGGAGGTCCAAATCGAAACGCCGGGCTGCAGACGTCTACATCGGAAACCTGGCGTTCGCCGACCTGACCTTCGTTGTGACCCTACCTCTGTGGGCCGTGTACACGGCTCTGGGCTACCACTGGCCCTTCGGGGTCGCCCTGTGCAAGATCAGCAGCTACGTGGTTCTGGTCAACATGTACGCCAGCGTCTTCTGCCTCACCTGCCTCAGCTTCGACCGCTACCTGGCCATCGTGCACTCCCTGTCCAGCAGCAGGCTGCGCTCGCGCGGGACCATGCTGGCCTCCCTGGGAGCCATCTGGCTCCTGTCGGGCCTGCTGGCCGTGCCCACGCTGCTCTTCCGCACCACCGTCAACGACCAGAACAGCAACCGGACCACCTGCGCCATGGACTTCAGCCTGGTGACCCGGAACCAGAGGCACGAGTTCCTTTGGATTGCCGGGCTCAGCCTGTCCTCCTCCGCCCTGGGCTTCCTCCTGCCGTTCCTGGCCATGACCATCTTCTACTGCTTCATCGGCTGCACCGTCACCCGCCACTTCAACAACCTGCGCAAGGAGGACCAGAAGAAGAAGCGGCTGCTCAAGATCATCACCACGCTGGTGGTGGTGTTCGCCATCTGCTGGACTCCCTTCCACGTTCTGAAGAGCATGGACGCGCTGTCCTACCTGAACCTGGCCCCCACTTCCTGTGGCTTCCTGCGCTTCCTGCTGCTGGCGCATCCTTACGCCACCTGTCTGGCCTACGTCAACAGCTGCCTGAACCCGCTTTTGTACGCCTTCTTCGACCTGCGCTTCCGCTCCCAGTGCCTGTGCCTGCTCAACCTGAAGAAGGCCATGCACGGCCACATGAGCTCCATGTCGTCTACGCTCAGCGCCCAGACTCAGAAGTCGGAGGTCCAGTCTCTCGCCACCAAGGTGTGAAAGGCTGAGTTTGCATGGCGGAGCGTGGAGCTGCGGGACGGCTCCAGCTTCAGCCGCTGGAACAAAAAAACGAACAAACAAACAAACAAACAAAAAAGAAACAAGACACCAGAAACTGATCATTCAGAAGCGGTAAGACGAGATGATGAACTTTGTTGCTGCTCAGTCATGAAACCCTGAGAGTTGCAGACAGGGACGTGCACGCTCTGCACGCTCTGCGGACTTCTTTAAACTCTGAAACACTGAAATATGTACAGTATTTTCCTACCATAGCATTTTATTGTTGCTCAATGTAATCCCTTTTGTTTTTTGGAAGCACTTGGTCGGAGAACAAGAGAGGCGTGCGAGCAGGAAAGTCAAATGGGTCTGTATCCTCTTTAAAGGCTGTTTGTGAGGGGCTGCAGGGGGTGGGGGGGCTTGAAGGGGTGGTGGTGGTAAGGGGAGAGAAGGTGTTGCAGCTTAATTATATAGTTTGTGTGGAAGACAGACAGGCAGATGGCAGTTGGCAAATGTTGCTGGGGCCTGGGTGGGGTCAGTCAGCAAGCTTTCATGCAGTCATGGCACTAAAATGGGGGAAACGGAGCCGTGTAAATAAACCTTCTCTTGTACATTTTCCTTTCTTAACCTCGCTGTAACTAACTATTGTATTACAGATTTGCTTCACGGTCGTGTAGATTCGCTGAGTGTTTGAAAGCTTCTGTCATCCACCTTGAAAAGGAGAAATTAAATGTAAATATTTGGGGTCATTTGAAGCTGTCTGTCCTTAATGCCGCAGTTTCGCATCAGTTTCATTACACCCACCTGTTATTTTAGAGGTGAGTATCTGCAGAGGGTCAAAGCTTTGTCATGCAGGTCGTGTATTTGGTTTACACCCCAGGACTAATAGATCCTTAATCTCTATTGATTCACAGCCAGGATCCAGACTGTAACCGGATTAGGCAAAGCGACCTCTAGCCTCCAAGTGTGTATTCGATACTCAGCCGTGACTTCTCTCTAGATAGACAGGCAGACAGACAGACAGACAGACAGACAGACAGATAGATAGATAGATAGATAGATAGATAGATAGATAGATAGATAGATAGATAGATAGATAGATAGATAGATAGATTGCTTGATTGATTGATTGATTGATTGATTGATTGATAATTTATTCATCTCCGAGAGAAAAAAGTGGAAACACACAAGGCCATGCAACGAAAATACTAAATACGAAAACTAAAACACTAAATACTAAAACTACAATGTGCTAAAACTGCAACTATGATAAATCAAATTAAAAATCAAAAGATTTCACCAGCAGCTGGTTAAAGTCCTCACAGTAACAACAACATTTACTGTGACAAACACATAAAAAGACTGAAGTTAAAGTCAAACTAATTCTGCATGTACTAGGTTTGGTACTAACAAGTGCTTTTTCTAAAGAATCCTTTAATTTGAAGATCTGTGTGTGTGTGTGTGCGTGCGCGTGCGCACACGCACTCATGGGTGCATGTGTGTGTGTCTGTTTATGTCTTTGCTGCTGTACAAGTCAATAAGTGTCTCTTCTAAGAAGAGAGTGCAGTTGGAGCGGTTAGTGGTGACCGATGCTCAAACACACTCAAAAAGATTTCCAGGAAGGGCCCAGACGATGGGTAACCAGGTATATATTTCACACACATTACCAGAAAAAGTGAGGGTGGACTGGCAGCAAACTTTTTGATACTCGTATGAAGAGCTTCAGAGTAATGTAAAGGTATAATGAAAACAGAACGAAACGTCACTTCCAGCTCTCGTCCAGCCGGTGAGTCAGTAACTAAAAGATACTTTAACTACCTGCCGAGTTGATGAAGAAGAAAACCTGCAATCAGAAACAGCACCAGACATTTGCCACACACCAAAATTCTCAAAGAAAGGACTTCCAGAGGCTTGATGTGATGTGATAATTTCAAAATTATATAAAAACACTTAACACATTAAAAATCTCATTTGATTTTTTACTCACATACGTAAATATTCCGTATGATAAAAATGCATCTAATCACAAGAAAGGTAACCAAATCTTTTGACAGAAACTCCATTTGTGCTCCATAGTCATTATTTTCTTCTTCTTATTTGTTTTTCCTCATGTTTTCCTAAAAGAGAGAAACGGTGAAGGGCTGAGAGGGTTAAACATCACATCTAAAGTGAAACACATGTGAAACTGCGCGAAGTGTCATGATTCACGATGTGTCGTGTTTCAATCACAGCTTATTTATTGTCCATGCAGCAATACACAGAGCAGGTTTAACACACACATGCACACACACACACACACACACACACACACACACACAATCTTGCACTTCTATCTTTGTGAGGACGTTCATGGGCCTTATGTATTACCCGGCCCCTTATTCTAACCCCGAGTATCCCGACCAAGCCCCTTACCTGAACCCTCTAACCCAACCTTAAAACAGAGTCTTAACCCTCAAACACACACACACACACACACACACACACACACACACACACGACGAGGCGGTGCACCGTGATGGATGTGTGGGCCCCGGCTCATTCAAACCGCACAGCAACTTTGAAGAAACACACATTTAATCTTCATAAAATTCCCTCAGATTCGAGTTTGAAAGGTTTATAAAAGAAATGCTTCCGTGACCTGCTGGATTCAGCAGGGTTTGGAGGTGAGACGCCTTCATTATTTAACTTAATTTTTAGGTTGTTTTTTTTTGGGGGGGGGGGGGGGG
>BJFM01000283.1:37402-53475 GCA_016586285.1 Arothron firmamentum | reverse complement strand
GTTGCCTCTAAACAAAACCACAGTGGATTTCAGTGAAAACAATGATGTGGTGACTGGACTTTGAATTAATTTTAGTGTCATAAAAACATGACATGTAACTTCATGTGCTTTCCTGGAGCTAACTAACTGAAAAGCAGTTTCATGTCATGACATGTTCCCTCATACTTCAGGAAAAACGAAGCAGTTAAAAGGTCTTTTAGGCCTTTAGAAGTGTTTTTTCTTTGACTGGAGCTGCAGCATCAGTGTAAAGTCTGAGGAGAGATCCATGACGAGAAGAGCCTTCTCAACGCCAGCCTGATGCAGTGACCAAATCAGCAGTTTGATATATTTTAAAAAAGGAAAATAAAATCACCGCTGAGTGCAAGGGTATTTGAAAGACTTGGAAGACTGCAGAATGCAGCTAGAATTCTATCGTTTCCTAAGAAGCACCGTCATAAATGTCAGTAGTGAGGTGCAACCAGCGGCACATTTAGACCAGGAACAACACATTCAGCTGCAGCAGAAAACATGGAAAAAGTACCTCACATTGATGATCAATCTCATCATCCAGACCATATTAGTACAACCTGTTTCATCATTGATTTAATCAGAGTCTCAATAAAACATGTCATTAAAAGGCAGGTACCGTATTTTTTGGACTATAAGGTGCACTAGAATATAAGGGGCATTCGTAGCTCACCAAAGTTGAACTAAAACATTTTGACAGATTTTGAACACTGTGTACCACATTAAATCGGTTCGAGGTCAGTCAGCAGAACCAGAATTAACAAATAGGGCGCACCGGATTCTGAGGCGCACTGTTTTGAGAAAATTAAAGGATTTTAAGTGCGCCTTATAGTCTGAAAAATACGGTATCTGTGTCTAAATCATGATGAAACTGAGACCTTATCTGAGGACGGTCCTGTGCATGTGTGGTTGAGTTACTGAATTATGCTTGTGGAAGTTACCAACCGCAGAGGGACTCAAGCCCATTTAGGCTTATCCAGCATTATTAATCAATGCAAGGCCCGTAACAAAAGGCTTATGGACGTGAGTGCAGGGTGGGGTCACTCACGCACGACGAAGCGCACAGACGTGTTGTTGCTGAGATGAGCCGGGCCGACAGCTTGTCTGATGCTGTTAGGCAGCGGGTCCACTTTGGGAGAAGTCACCCAGAATAGCAGCTGAGCGCAGCAGCGGCCGTGCGCTGAGGGCACCCCAGACACAAAAACAACAGTCGGGCAAAAGGCCTGCAAACGCACAGAAACGCTGTTTGTCTTCCTGTGTGGCCCCTGTGACCTGCTTGTGCGAGGATGTTTGGGTGTGGGCTCCGAAACTATTCTGAGCGAGAGCTCAACCGTGTCACTCCACGGACACGAAACTAATCAGAATAATAGAGCGTGAAGTCTTTCCGTTAATCTCGTGTTTTTCTTTCTCCGTGGTGGTGTTGACAGCTGACAAACTGGATCCATCTTTGACAAAATTGTGCAAAATGACAGATTTCTTTACATTTTAAAACATTCCCATTTATTTATTACATTTCAAAAATGAAGACCACCAACATGAAGTCTTGACTAACAAATAAAGACCTCACAGCGGTTTGCAGGGACTTACTCTGGTTTTGTCCGTACATGAGGACTCAGCGTCGTCGGGTCACACAGCAAGTGAAGCACATTAAAGTCATTAAAGCATCAAAGCAGCATCATCAGCCTGTCGTCAGTCTGAGCTGCTACATCCAAACGCAACATGAGCACCAAAACACAACTGCTCAACTCCCCTTAGATCTCACTGCTCCATCTCACCCAGGCTGCTCTGTGTGTGTGTGTGTGTGTGTGTGTGTGTGTGTGTGTGTGTGTGTGTGTGTGTGTGTGTGTGTGTGTGTGTGTGTGTGTGTGTGTGTGTGTGTGTGTGTGATGGTCTGGCAACAGGTGGACAAATGTTGCTGAGAAAGTAGGGTTATCGTTGACAGACCCTGGATTGTGTTAGATCTCTGTTTACACACACACACGCACACACACACACACACACACACACACACACACACACACACACACACACACACACACACCTTAGGTCACAGTCTGGATTTTAGTGCACTATTTCTAAAACACATCTATATTAACTTTTCCCAGCTGCAAACATAAAAGAAAACAAACTCTGTGTGTGTGTGTTTATTTTTTTTTAGGCTGCCAGTTTGTTGTACTTGTGAACTGTTGGAAACTGTGTAAACTTTGGTAAAGATCAAAATTTATTTCTCTAATAGATTCTCATACAGATGCAAAACAAAGTGCTTAAAATATTAAAAACAGAAAAGTTTGTAAGACAAAACAATTCAAGTCATCAAACGCGCCACCCAATTTACCCACCCATACACACAAACACAGATACACACAGATACACACACACACGCGCACACACACACACACACATGGACATGGTAGGGCAGTGACTGTCCAGGTAAGGAAAACGCTACCTTTGGGAGGGGTCACAGCCCGCAGGGAATGCTGCCATAGAGGACCCCCGTGTTTGCATAGTCCCCCAATCCAAAAACAAGCTATATGTGTTAGCCGCATGCGTGCATGCTCCTCATCTTTTTCTGCTGAAACGCGTCTTATTTTTAATATTTTTAAGGCATTCGTGAGTGTTAGCAATGACTGTCTGCCACTGAAGCAGATGCAGCTAATCTGGAGTGTAAAGATCTCCCATGTTTTCATAGATTTCCAGGTTTGCGTGTTGGCAGCCTTCTGTCAGACAGACTTGATGAAAGCGTCTGACCTGAGAACTCCACCCTCCGGAGGCGGGTGCCCCCTCGACAATGCTGCTCCGCCCAGCCAGCCCAGATTCTTCTATGAAAATATCAATGTTGCACCCATGTGGAACAAACTCAGTTCATCCCAGTAAGTCAGAAATATTCACCTGAGCTCAGTCAAACAAGCTCAGCCTCAACAGGAACACGTCAAAACAAACTGAGTGATTCCCTGATATAACGTCACATTGGAAAGAACTCATCACATCCACTTTGTTTTGTGTGCAATGATATATCAGAATTCCTTTATAGTATAAGCATGATTGATGTTGGCTAGACTGTAGATGATTAATAATTTTGGCTGCTTTTTCATTAACTTATTCCAAATTTATTCTATTAGTGTAAGATAGACATTGAATTCAACATGACTGTCGGGAATGGGATTAAACTTATTAAAATAATTCAGTTATGGCTTTAATATATTTATATGTCCATCAAATATATGTATTTAAAACATGATATGATATAATATTATCACTTTTGTCATAGACTCAACAGCTGATCATTTGGCATGCTAACATCATCATTAAATGCATTATTTCGCTGTACCCGTTGACCTCCATACTCAAAAAATTGGCAGAAAATGGACGCATCCGCTGTGATTAAACAGTTGCGCTTGGATTTGAACTGTGATTAAAGCAGCAGCAGCTTTAAATGAGGAACTGTCAAAAGGATTAAGGCTGTGGAGTTAATCACAGCCGTGTCTGCGTCGCTAGTCTGCTTCCAGGAGTCTTACCTCAGTCTAGACAGCAGAGGCTGATCCTCCAAAAACAAGGTAGCGGAGACCCCCCCACACATGCTTAACCCCCACCGATGTGGAGGTTTGCCCTTGAAAGTAATTTTCGTCTTATCATTGTCAAATGAAGGAAGCCAGAAGAAGACTTGTGTGGAAATATATCTTCAGCAGTCGGTAAATGTCGACCAACAGGCACCACATCTATAAGTCTATGACCCTTTTGGCTTTATAAACGTAACTTTTCATCATCTGCGTGTTGTTATTATTTTCTTTTCATTTTTTTATGCATCTTTTGAGCCCTTTGGAGCCCCTCGCCATCCTAGCTGGGGACTGGAAGCTGCTCCTGAATCGGCACTGAAACCATCTTGTCCTCAAGGTTGAACCTGGAAGTGGCCTCTCAGTGGAGAAATGCTGAATTTACATGAGCGCCGAGCTTCCGTGCAAATCTGTTTGAGGCGCAGGTGATTAGGAAGTTGAAGATTTTCGACCCCCCCCCCCCCCTCAAAACCTTGCTGTAAACAGACATTCCTGGGGTGTTTATGCAGATCAGGCTTTTTTTGAACTCCTGTAATTGTTTCTACATGTGGACAAAGTTGTCGGTGTAAAAATACAACACATGAAATGACACTGTGACTTACACTGAAACACACAGGGCCAAACAGTTACTATTAATTCCCCAGATGATGATGATGATGATGATGATGATGATGATGATGAAGGACATCGTTAGGCGAACGATGCTGCTTCCGAGGACAGCATGGCTTGGCCAGACCTGAATGTGCTGGGCTCTTGTCCCGCTCCGGATATGTGCGCTCAGGGCTCCGCGCTTCACCGTCCCCGAGACACAAAGATCCTCTTCACATCCTTCTCTATCCCGGCCATTGTGGAGCTCCAGCATCGACTCGGCACACGACTCCCGTGGCTGCCCCACAGCTAAATGCTCCTCCTGTCACTGGGTCGCCCCAGTGCCAGTTCAGCTGCTGGAAGCCCTCAGGTGCTGGGCCAGGCCTCCGCGTCTCGCTATGAAAGTGCTCAGGTGACTCTCACTGCTTCATTTACAGCTCATGAGCAGGCTGCAGGTGGTGTTGGTCAGTTACATGACTGAATGTAGCTTTCAGAGTGTTGCCAAATATGGCCGCCGCCGTTTCAGCCCTGGTCTTTGTGTCAGTGAAAGCTTTTTGCAAGTCACATGGGCACACATCAGCATTCTCCAGGTGTGTGTGTGTGTGTGTGTGTGGTTGGAGGGGGCTATAAATGAGCACATTCTTCTTATTCCCCCCTCAATTCCTCACTTTAATTAAATGATGTAATACTAGAGTAAAGTTCAAACTACAGAAGAACAGGTGTTAATGACATTAAACTGGAGAGGAGAGGAGAGGCACACTTGTAAGTGGATGGGGTTTCGGTGTCCCGGCAGCATCGGCCTGTGTCAGCATGAGACTGTTCCTGTCAGAGATTCTAGGAACCAGAATTGAACCAGCACCCAGTGAACCAGAGAGCAGAGCTGCCTGTTTGGATGATCTGGTGCGAGCAGCTTCTCCATTCGATGTTGGCGATCTGCTGCCATCTGCTGGTGACACAGCAAAAGTTTCACTCGCCTACTCAGCTCCCCTTTGGGGGCTAATTTAAAAGTTGCCACTAATTAAAAAATAAAAAATAAAACTAAGGAATCATAAGGATCTTAAGGAATCATAGTAGCATGGAAATAATTTTAGAGTCCACACACAAGAGCACAAATATTGTCTAATTTGATTTTTAAAAAATCTGTCAATACAATAAGAGACAAAAAATTAATAAAATTCTGCTTCCTGTAGTCCTGCTAAGTTCCTGACCAGTCTGAGGATGGCTAAGAAAACTGCTCATTAAAAATAGCAAAAGGTTTAAATTATCACTGTAAAGTGCAAATATATTACTCTTAATGAAGAAACATAAATCCAAAAGAGTAAAGAATCACAAGATGATTTATTTCCTTCGTTCACATTTTTTCTCCATTGTTTTATTTCTTTAACACAGCTGACATGACTGATGCAGAGACAGCTGGAAGCGCCGGCAGAGGCCGTCTTTGCTCCTCCTCACTGACCCGTTTTACTTTTGCCCAGCCTGGTTTTGAGGCCGCTGTACTGGGCGGGCTGTGCAGGGGGCAGGATTGGCCTGCGACCCTGGGGCAGCCTTTTCCCCGGCAGGGACAGGACGGGATCTCGCCGCAGCGGTCCGGAGGTTTCACTCCTGCGCAGGCTCACGGGCTCTGATTTGGCCTGCGGGCCGTGCAGCACGGGGGCACATGTCTTTGGGATGATGGTGGTCATGGTGCGAGTCAGGACTCTTCCTCTCCTCGAGGCCAGCGAGGAAGACGCTGAAGGCTGTTGCTTCTTATCCGGGCCTTTCTTCTCATGCTGGCTGGGATGTTGAGGCTGCAGATGAGCTTGGCTGCTCACCATCCTGCATTCCAGATCCCTGACGGCCTGCTCCGTGTAGGCTCGCGATTCAGCTCGAACCTGAGAAATCAGAGATTCCATCTCACACCTTAAAGTCTTTTGAGTGGCCTCAAGCTTCTTTCCGAAAGCTTCACACAGCTCCTCCTGCCATCCGTCCATTTTCACTTTGCTTTCTTCGGGCTCCATCTCCGTCTCTCTGCTCTCGTCTTCCTCCAGCTCCAGCCGTCCTTCCCTGTCCTTCATTTTTTGCAGAAGCTCCAGAATGCTGCTGCTGGGGCTCCTGGTGTCCACCTGCGATCTAATCTGGTTGCGCACTTGCTGAAAAACGGACTGAACCCTGACCTGCATCTTCTTGTCCTCCTCCTCTTCCTCCTCCTCTGGACCGACAGGGCTTACCTGCTCTCCGGCTGCGGCGGCTGAATCGGCCCGCTCCTCTTTCTGCTCCTCTTTCTGCTCCTCTTTCTGCTCCTCTTTCTGCTCCTGCTTGCCATTCACAAAAATGTGTGGATTTTCTTCCGTTGGCATTTTGCTCATTTTGGCTTCTCGCGCTGGCAGCGGTCTCGTGTTTACCCGTTCTGAGCTACTCCAATAACATGAGGAGTGTTTGAGTGGGAGCGTTTTTCAGGTCTGTAGAGAGGTTGAACACCAGGGGATTCAGCTCTGCTGCAAGGCAGCACAGTGAACAAGCAACAGTTCCAGGGAAGCCCACGTTAAATGTCAAATAAATCAGCATCCAGAAGGCTAATGTTGTGTTTTGGGGAAACCACTGATGTTAAAAATGTATGGAAAATTGAAAATCTTTTTATCTATTTATGAAAATCTTCCATAAATACACCAGTATTTATGGAAGATTTTCAATTTTCCATTAAAAATCCTTTTCAACAGCAACTGCTGAAGAAATGGGAATGGCATATTACAGGTTTGTAACAAGCGTGTAACGACAACAGGGTTTCTCTGCATTGCGCAGTACGTGATGTCAGTCATGGATTGAAGAGCAAAGTGAAGCTCCTGCTGTGAAGAACCTGCAGGACCTACCAGGACCTGCAGCTGAAAAGTCAGTCATGTGCTCGTCTGCCATGCTGTGCTCTGTGTTTGAACCATACGTGGTTCCCATGACAACGGTGAGCCTCCTGGTAGCAGCGTGACAAACAAACATCTCACGGTCCCTCCATGATGGGCGGAACCCGGAGGAATAGTGAAACTGCTCCCCTGAGTGGGTTGTTTGTGGAATGTAGAACAGCTTCATCAGCTTCAGTACAGCCAAAAGCTGCTAAACCAGCTGTCAGATGCTGGTTTTGCACCTTTAAACATCAGCGGTGATAAAACTGCTGTGATATTGGTGATGGTGATGATGATGACGATGACAGAGATGATGATGATGATGGTGATGGTGATGATGATGACAGAGATGGTGACGATGATGACAGAGATGGTGATGATGATGACAGAGATGGTGATGATGACGATGAGGATGATGATGATAGAGATGGTGATAATGATGACGATGATGATGATGATGGTGATGATGATGACAGAGATGGTGATGATGATGATGATGATGATGATGATGATGATGGTGATTATGACGATGATGATGATGATGATGATGATGATGATGATGATGATGATGATGATGATGATGATGGTGATGGAATAGAAGATGATGATGATGGTAATTGTGATGGTGGTGAAGATGGTGATGACGATGACAGAGATGATGATGATGATGTGATGGTGGTGATAATGATGATGATGGCGATGGTCATGATGATAATGATGATGATGAACATGACAGATGAAGATGATCACGACGACAATGATGGTGATGATGATGATGGTGATGTGATGGTGATGTGATGGTGATGGTGATGATGATAATGATGATGGTGATGATGATGATGATGATGGTGGTGGTGATGAAGATGACAGAGGTGATGATGGTGATGATGGTAATGGTGATGGTGGTGAAGATGGTGATGACGATGACAGAGATGATGATGATGAGAATGATGATGATGATGATGATGATGTGATGGTGTTAATGATGGCGATGGTCATGATGATGATGATGATGATGATGATGATGATGATGATGATGATCCAGCATCTTTTCCCTTAGAGCCTAAATTGTAATATAGTAAAATTTATTGGAATATTTTTCAGTTAAAAGCCAGAGTGTAATTATTTCATTCATTAAAAACAATAAAATGAAAATGATTGCATTGATAAAACAATGACACCGTTTTCTGCTCCAGATTGCTCCGATCCCTCACACACTCCCAATGGTTCTGTGTAAAACACAATTTCTGATCTAAGAAAAATAAAATACAATATTTCAATGCATTGTTTGAAATCAGACTTTAGATAGATTATTGGAAGAAAACATAACAAAGGGGGGTGAATAGATGGGAGGTTTTTCCAATAATGAGCCAATCAGAGACCTGCATGAGTGAACCTCCTCTTGCAACTAAACAAGAACATCTGGACATCATCTGCAGCAGCTCTGCACCGGAATAATACGTCTTTGCTGGATAACAGGAAAATGTGAGGAATAAACTTTAATTATCTTTGAAGCGATGCTATCAATGGCCACTATTGTAACAATCTCACAAGTAGTGGTTTGTTTTAATAAAACCAGAATGTTCAGGTTTAGATTTCACGTCGAAGTGATCTATGAATACGATGGATGTGACTGGAAAGTCGGTCATTCCATTTATTGCCACGCCTCTAACATGGAATCCTGCTGACGGAGGAGTTCATGGCAGTGATGCTGCCTGAGCCCTCCTCCCCCTGGGTGCAAACTTCCCTCCATCTTTGTGTTCACTCACTCAACACAGATTTCATTCTGACATTCAGGTCAGGACCACTTTAACAGGATGGTGGCTTACTGTATATTTAATCACATTATATTATAATCATAATATAATCCTGTCATAATCATATTAAAATAATATTTAATTTTTATAAATTAAAAATCTGATTGTGGGTGGTTTTCATTTTAAACCACATATAGAGATAAAGGTGAAAAGTTGGGTATCTGAGCAAGTTATAGTGACTACAGAGATGCTTAGGTTAGCAATGACTGGATGAGACTTTTAGAAAAGCATATATGTCCATCGTTAGCTTCTTAAATTTGGGGAATAGGTGCTTTTTTTTGTAAATAGATTTTATTTGCTTTTTTGTAAGAATTAGTCGAAAGAACAGACTAGATTTGATGACTGGGCAGCTCAGGGGGTTATTTATACATTAAAGTTTAGACTTGTGTGGACAGATTAACACATGGTGAAAATGATTAAAGTCTAGTATAACTGTAAGTTCTCTAATTTAGCAAAAGCCTATGACTGATCAGTTTCTACCAGTGATTTATGCATAAAACCATCATTTGCTCTTGTTATCAGCATGAGCGGGGCAGGTTTCTCTGCGTTAGTTACCTCACATTCTGGGTTGGAAATGCAAAACAAGCAATTGCAATGCAAAATGACTGGACTGTGTTGTTGCTAAATTACACACACAACAAGCTTCATAGGGGCTGAGAGGCAAGTTGGCAGTTCTTCTGGTCACACACACGCAGGGCGCATTATTTACCAGTAGATGGCGCTTTTAGGATGTTTAAGCAATGTGGTGCACATTTTAAAGCTGGAATAACTCAATTAAATCATGTATATCATTAAAAAAACTAAATTAAACATATGAAACTTATTTCTGAGTGTATTTCACAGATAACCTTTTTGTTCTCATCCCTCTAAACCCTGGAAACAAAGGTACACTGGGGCTGGAAAAAGGTCCTGGATTCATGTTGCATATCATTATCATAAGAATATTTTTAAGAAGATAAAATTCATCTTTACTAAAAAGTATTTTTTTTTCTTATTGGAAAAAAATGTACATACATTTTGATGTTGATCGTATCTCACAATATCATATCTAAGAAATTATGTTTCTATTTTATTAATAAGAAACAAACTTAATTATATAAAGATTTGCGTCAATACACTAAATTTAGATTAAAAAACTTATTCCTTCATTAAAACTCAGTTATATTGATGGCATACACAGTTAAGTTTCAAACATACTGTTTAATTCATTAAAATATTAAAGCTGGAACTTTAGTCATGCTGTTCAGAGAGGGGGAGTCATCTAGTCAGACATGGAGATGGAGGGAAGGACATCGCTTTCACAGGTTCATTCTCAGCACTGCTTTTATGTTTTCATAGTTACATTTGCTCACAGAAACATAAATAAAAATAAACATAAATAAGAACTTTCGTGTTTTTCAGGCATATATCATCCATCAGAAAGCCCTAAAGTGAGGCACAGTTATTGTAAAGGAGCATTACAGCCTGGACGAGAAGTATGGCAAAGACAGGCTGGCTGTGCTTCAAATGGTAAGAAAGCAATTTATCTACATGATTTTTGAAGTATTTAACTGCATGAATTTTTAAGTAACAATGTGTTTCAATTGTAAAATACGTTGTTTCACTACAAAATTAGTTGTAACACACTGGCAAATAACAGAGATATAGATACACATCCACCGATTCTTATTTAACATTGGTTTAAATACAAAAAATAGGCACATAGTTACTTTAAATCACTTTTTAAGCTCTGTATTTGTTCTTTTAGAAAAGCCTGTAGTGTACTTGACTCAAAACAGAAACGTTACAGACTTTTCGAATTGTGGCTATCTAATGTTTATGGTGGATATAAATGCAAAAGAAGCAGAGCAGCTTTTGCCATAAAGGGCTGCTTTTGCGTGCTGCAGTATGGTGACACCACTCACACATTCGTGGAGAGAACGAGCCTGGATGGGCTGTTTCTGCCAGGCTTCCACCCTCCTCCCTTCAAGGATCCTTTATTGGCCAAACTATAAGTTTGCATACGTTTATTTTACAGCTGAAATATAACCACAGATGTCTGTTTAACTTGTCTTTTTCATGCAGACCAACGGGAAATCTGGATTTCGTTGATCATGTTGATGATGAGATGGCCCCTGTGGTGAATTGGTAATGTTGTTTCTCTTTCATGTTTTAAAAATTGAACGTCACAGCTACTCTACTGCGTTCTGTTACTTCAATAAACAACTGGGTGACAGCAGGGGGGGGAAAGGGCCTTTTTTGGTGGTTTCAGTATGACTTTGCTTTTTTTTTAAGTGGGTGTTCACATCTGGATTTAATTTTTAAACCCCAAAAATAAAAGGTTGGGGAAAGGGAGTTCTCCGACTGAGCCACCTCATTGGTTGATCTCGATAAGGCGCCTAACAGATGGTGGGAGCTCTCGAATGGGACTTCTGCCTGCCGCTGATGAGGACAACAAAACACCATTTCTGGACCTGTTACAATGAAAACACAATATCTTCTGCTTATGCTTTGAAATGAGGATTTAATTAAACACCCAGAGAAAAAATTAAGTCAGAATCACCGTGAAGAAGGAAAGGGTGAGGCAAACGAATCTCCATCCAGCCATCTTCTGTTTAACACCATTTACTGGGGTCACAAAGGCCGCTGGGACCCAATCCCTGCAGTTTCCAGGTGCGAGACATGGGTAAAACCCTGAATGGGTCGCCAGTCTACACACAGTATTCTGGTCCTAAATCTGGCTGTGAAACATTTCAAATCCGTTGTAATTTTAAGAACTCATTGCTGACCTCGAGCACAGCTGCTTTAAAGCAGAACTGGGCAAACTGAGGCCCGGGGCCACATGTGGCCCGGTGAACTATTTAATCTGGCCCACAGAGCCTTCACAATCAGTTCTTCAGCTTTATTGGTTAGAAAAAGGTCCCCCCCCCCCGCATGCTAACAAGTCCTATCAAGAAGGTGGGGCCAAACATCATTTGGAGCTTCATCATCCATCTCTAGTTGGACCAATTAACAGGATCTTCAAAATATTTTCCCAGTCAATCGTCCATCAAGCAGATTCTAAGTCCTTTCCTCCTTTCGGGGGGTCCGTTTCCTGCACCACTTGGCCGGCCGTTCATCAAGATCTAAAACCCAACTCTCGCTCACAGGTGCCACAGAAATCTTCTGTTTCATCGCTTCTGGTCAGTGGGTGACAAGCAGCTGAAGACAGAGTTCAGCTCCCTGCATTCCACGGCTGTGGCAAACTCTGAGGAGACTGTGAAGACGGCCATCAGTGAACCTGCAACAGGGAAGAGAAAGTCTCAGATGCAGGTGTGTCCCTGGTGCAGCTCACCTGTGCTGTGAGATCCTGGTGGACTACGATGACAACGGCTGCTTACTGCAGATCTTCAGCAAACCATCCAGGATCGTCCTACTGTGTTCCTGGGAGTCATTCAAAGGCAAAACCATCAGGTGAGGACACCATGACGACTACAATGAGGGGAAATGTACTGTTCAGTATAACATTACGTCATCTGGGACCCCATCACTCCTCAGACTCGGAGTCTCAGAGAACTTGTGAACCCAAGAATGTCACAAAAAAAAAAAAAAGAAAAAGAATGTTCCTGGTGTTCATGTACATGAATACAATCAGAGACTTGGAAGAGCCATTATCCTATTTTTAAATAAAAGCAGCAGTTGTTAAATTCATGTAGACAACAAAATATCTGTAAAATAACTTTATCTGTAAGAAGTATGGGAGGTGAAATGTCACGGTTAATGTGTGTGTGTGTGTGTGTGTGTGTGTGTGTGTGTGTGTGTAGGCTACACAGTTGAAATCAACAAAGTCCAGCTGCAAATTTACACTCAAGTTTATTAAAGATAATAGCCTCATAGAGTGGCTCATTTTTATACACTTACAGTAGATTCTGAAACATTATTTATTTCAAACCCTCTTTGATGGACCTTGAAACATTCATTCGTGAGTTTGTCAGGCATTGAGAGGACCGCATTTATACTGCAACATGGAAAAAGATGTTAAAAAATAAACCATTTCTATTTATACAAGCTTGACTCAAGCAAGATAGTTTCAGCTTTCATTAATGAAAACATTATCTTCACGCTTCGACTTGGGCAGCAAACAGGTAATTATGAGACTATGCTTATTAATTGCTTATTTTAAGTGTATTTAACAGACACTTAGCATGATGGTAACAGCATCGTGTTTCAGGGAGGGTTTTCTTCATCTGAAACCAGAGCCTCAGTCTGGGTGGAAGGATTACAAAGAATTGCTAATAGTCAGTTACAGTAAAAAAAAAAAAAAACCCCTTCAGGGTTACATGAGTAAGATGACACCAAAGAGGAAGTTCACTTTCTGTGAAATGACCCAAATGAACCACGGCTTCACCAGAAGATGATTAAAGTTTTGAAATGGCCAAGCCAGGAGGTTGGAGTGCTTTTGCAAAAAAGAGGAGACAAATATGTCAAGATAAGAGACTCCCACCCCAAAGAGTGAATGCTGTAATAAAATCAAAAGGGGCCTCAACAAAGTCTTAGTTTAAGGGGTTGCACGGTTATGCAGCAAGGTTATTGTAGATTTTTTCTTTTGCCCTAAAAGATTTCATTTAGTTTTTCCAACTAAATATTTTACATTATTCTAGGTTACATTAAAGGTGAAAAATCTCTGACAAGATTTCTCTTGGTCTTTTACCTTGCAAACCTTTCATTTTAGCAGGGGTGTGGAGACTTTTTATACCCACATTAGCATTAAACTGAATAAATATTTCATCGTTATTTCAGCTGCCTATTTTCAGAGAAATAGTCCTCATTCCAAATGCCAATAAAATAGTGAAAATGAAAAGAAAAATAAAGAGCTTTCCTGATTTGAAGGTTGCGTAACGAGGCCTCTGAGGCAATCCAGCCCATAACAGCAGGGTGTAGGATGCCAGCAGGTAAAGCGGACATGGAACATCACCACCAAGTAGCCTACACAGTTTACAGCGACGTCTGAACCAAGTTGGGACTCTGAGGTGAAAGTGGGACACGGCTCTACCTCTGCTGAGATCCTGCGGGGTTCCAGATACACACTCACAAAAAGGAACATGAGAAACTGGAGAAACACCAGGGTCTGAGAGAGCAGTGGGAGAGGACGCGGGGAGTGGAGACAACAGTGGTCCCCGAGGTCATCGAAGCACTTGGGGCTGCAGGAGTGGCTCCAGCCCATCCCAGGAACAATCGGGAGAAATTGGACTTTCCCAGTGAATGGCCCATTCCACTAACATGGCTTCCAAGCAGTATTCTCATTTTCCTTCCACACAGTTCACTGTATTGTATATTGCATTGGATGTGTGTTCACGTTGCACAGCTCCTGATGAAAATGGGCTCAGGCCATTCTCCACAATCAGTTCAAGGAACCGCGGCAGCCACTGGCTCCGCACAAACACGGAATCTTCGTGTCCTCGGAAGGAAACTTGTAGTCGTATGTGATCTCCTCATTGATGCTGATTGGCTGCCGGGAGTAGATCACTATCTTCTTCTGAGACTCCACAGTGATGATCTTTGCATAGCAGTTAGGCTACAGAAAAAACACATGTGCACGTGTAAACTTTACGATCGGTGGTATTTAACATCGGTGACTTTGACTCACATTGCAGCTGTGGTTAATGAATCTGGCTACGTTCCCACATTTGGTGGCGTCAATGATGGTCTCCTGATCAACTCTGAACATGTAACTGCTTCTCATGCCGCCTTCTTCATAACTCTGCTCTCTCATGTCAGCAATTACCTAAAGAGACAGAAAAGACATTTGTTTTTATTTTCTCTCCTGAGAAGAAGCTGGAGAGAGCAAAGGTTCTTGGGGAGCCGCCGCGTTCATCAGGGAAGCAGAAGAAAAGGAAAGAACTTGTGCACCTCTCACCTGTCTGATGATTTCACCCACATACTCGATCACCATCTCATCTGCTGCTATAGGTTCCATAGCGAACAGGCCCCACTCGTGAATGCGACTCGGACTGAAACGAGTCATTTTCTTGCGGAACTGTTATTTAGAGATAGCAGGAGAAAGGAGAAATTTGTGATCGGGATTCCAAATGACAGTTTCTCCTTCATTACTGAACAGAAACAGCTACAAACTATTTGAAACTAAGCAACGAGAGACTGTCAACAAAAAAAAACCCCGCCATAAACTGTTATAAAGGAAGGTCAAACAAAAACATGCATACATTTTCCAATGCATTTTGTTTAATACACTCTACTCTATACCTTTAGTTGGTTGAACTTGAGCAAATCACTATCACAATTGAAAGAAGACAGCAGACGACGCTGCTCCAATCTGAAGTCAGATCCCCAACGCAGCGATACCGGCTGCTGGGTGGAGTTGATGGTTTCCTGAGGAAAGATTAGCCCCCAGTCAGCACTGGCAGCATCAAAACAGACACCCAGATGTTCACACCTGCAGCTCTTGAATACCTGAGCAGATGGAAGCTCAGTGGTCAGCTGTGTGTCGTCCACATACTTCTGTTTATCTTTGATGCTGATTGTGTAGAAACCTTCGCTCCGTGCGGAGCCGCTTCTGTGGTGAGGTGGCCAGGGCCGATGGCGGTCGTCCTTCTCAGCGGGGACTTTTGTCAGTAAGCAGCAGTTAAGGATGACAAGCTGAAAATAAGAGGATGAATGCACGTAAGGATACGACACTGAAGCTCAGATCCACTCTGGTGACCTTCCAAATGACCTTCGACTGTACCGGACACATAATTGTCTTCTCCTTGTAATCCATTCAAACCTAATTAACAACAAAACCATCCACCACAACTTACTTGTCTTTCTGCCTCTAGTTGCACACAGATCTGAATGTGATGGTATCGTAACATAAGCGACTATACTTTTACTACATAGGTTTACTACGCCACTAAAAGGATATGAGGGTGAGGCGTCCACAGGGTGTCACTGATGCACCCTAAGCCACAGTCCTCTGCTTGCAGCCTGTCGTAAGCGCAATGCAGCAACCTCGCATCTTCTTCATCCAAGCCCTCCTTCCAGACCTTGTGAAGAATCCTCCTTTCCTCGCTGGGCGAACGGCGCCTGTGACAGGACAGAGAGAGTCCAGCTCTTTTGAGGGCTCTGCGCCGCTGAGGGAGCGTCCATCTCCTCTTCAGCCTCTTCTGTTTTCTCTTGAAGAACGATTCCTCGGTCTCTGTCCAGCTTCCTTCGCAGAGGAGCCCAGGCATATTCTCCAGCCCCTGCAGGGGTTTGGGCCGCACACCTGAGCTACTCCGAGCTTCCCT
>BJFM01000283.1:12425-37362 GCA_016586285.1 Arothron firmamentum | reverse complement strand
TCGGCCATCTCCCTGTCTGGTTCTCCCACAGAAGCGCAAAAAGTCCAGTGATTTTTAATCTCTCTTCCAGGTGTTCTGGGCCTGTCCTGGTATAGTCTCTCCAGTTGAGTGGAGGAAGCGATAACAGGCTCAGTGGTCACTTCATCCGCTGAGTCCTCACATTCCAGTTCAACCATAATCCCCATTCCTGGCGTTTGGGGTCGACCCAGCTCCTGCACAGTTGGGGACGTCGGCTTACTGACGAGCAAGTCGAGATCGCTGTCCACCATAATACCTGTGGGAGTCACAGGTCTCAGGTGTTCCTCAAGAGATCCCCGTCTCCCATTAGGACCCTCCAATTCTGAATCATGCTCTAGCTCTGCAATAACAGAAAAATATAGAGACAAGCATTATATAATCACATTTTCAACACATCAACAACTTTACACATCAGCCTTTTAGCTTCTGTAGACCAGAGTGCTGTACTTATTCATTGCTTAGGGGTTGTACATGGTGGCTTTTGTGAAGCACTTTGGGTTCCTTATGGTTTTTGTAAAGTTCTAAATAAAAGTTGATTTTCTGATAGATTGACCTTGAAACATACTGGTACAATATTATTTTTCACATCAGCGTTCATGATGCTGCAGTGTCAACACTTCCATCCCACAGCATTATCCCAGTGAACTTATTTAAAGATGAGATAGGAGGTCTGAACTCTACAAAGAACTTTTTTTCCGTTTTCGAAAAGGTAGCGGTGCTTCGATTTAATGTATTTGGGTTCAGAACAAAATCCCACCACCTGAAACTGACTGCTTTTTGTTTGAGCTGCTCTAATGTTGTGAATTATAATCACTTGCGACAACAGAATTTTTTAACACACAACCTGGGAATCCTGCACGTGAGAGAGGGTGTGGATATTCCTGGTAGTCTCCGCTTTGGAGTGCACTACCAGAATCCAGTTCACAGGTGTCTTGCTGACAGGGGCTGTCCTCCGTGTCCTCCACATGGAAGGGACCTGACCAGTCTGGTAGGCATGGGTCCAGCTCAGCACCGGGGGTAAGTGGAGCCAAGGGGGTCATGGGAGTCTCCATTTGCATTGACTCTTCATCTGAGGAGACGATTATACAATCGTCGCTGCTTTCATCCACATGCTGCTCCTCCTGCATGTCTTCATTTTCCAGGCTGAGATCAGAACAGGATGATTCCTCAAAACTCTCTGAGTGGGACGAGTCAGAGGAGTCCGGGTCAGAGGAGTACTCACTTTGCTCCGAGCAGCTGCCATGTGACATATGAGCTGATGAGAAGAATAAATGCACGGTCACTCAAGCGCTACAGTCGGCAGTATTATATCGTGGAGTACTTTTTACCGAAACATTGCATGTCTTCACTGGTTTGAAAGGTGCTGGAATCCTCCTGTGTACATCTCTGTGCCTCTGGTTCTTCCTCCAGAAGATCATCACAGTCTCTTAAAAACTAATTACAGCAGAAAAGATTTCATGAAATTTTTAGAAATTCCAAATTATCGTTAGAAAATTAACGGTTACCAATTTTTGAGGATCATCAGCCATCGTAACAGGATCTGGTCGGCCTGAAGTTTCTTTTGTTGTGTTATTTTCTTTTCTTTCATCTTCATCATCATCATCGGAGTCAAGCATATGTGGTCTGGCGTGCCTGCGTTTGGCCTTATTAGGTATAAATGTGTCATCACTCAGTTTTTGAACTGAAAAAAAAGGGAACCACAGTCAGGAACAGACAGTTGTAGTCATTGTAAATATGGATAAAAGAGGTCGATTCTATCAAAAACACTGACCAGAGCTGTCATGAGCTGCGCTTAACACATCTTCTGAGTCCTTTGATGAAGCAGAGTCACAGGTTTGCTTTCTTCTTACCTGCAGGATGAGAGGTTCCATGACATTAAAAAGAATAACAAGGTAGGAGCATATTAGTTTTCAGAACTGTAAAAAAATCAATACTCTTCTCTAGTCACGCATTTTGAACTCATAAACTCAGAACTCTTAATTTGTTTAATTAGTTTAACAACTCTTTTAAAGATCAGATAAAAGGTTTATTTTTCCTGTCACAATCTTATCAGTTGGAAAGATTGCCAGATTTATGCATAAACATAAATCTGTTGGGGTTCTGCGCATTTGGGTTTCTGGTGTTTGTTTGGTGTGCGTGTTTCTGGTGTTGCCCACTAGGGAGCGTGGCAGCCTGGGTCTTCGCTGGTGACGGGGCGCAGCTGTGGCTGAGCAGTAATCGGAAGGAATAAGAGGCAGCTGCACCCGAGCAGCAGCGTCGGATTGTTTTGTGGCCTGCAGAGCGGTACCAGGCTCTCTCCTTAACCGAAGGTTTGGCTGTGCTCGCTGGATTTATTACTCATGTGAGTTTCTGTCCCCGGGCCCAGGATTGCCACGTTCCCTGGGAGGAGGTTTGGGGCCTGGATTTGGATACCCTGCAGTGGAGCACCCCCGTAAAGACTTTGAGTTTTTGAAGGACACAGTTTTTTTCCTCCAGTTGGAACGTTTCCCTTGCACACCCAATAAAGGGTTTCCCTTCTTGGAGCACCTGCTAGTGTCTGCGTTTGGGTCCTAACGAAAATGTTCCGTAACAAAATCTGACTCTTCAGATATTTTAAATGTTTAGATCACTCATTAATAAATTTGTTTGGATCGTCATTCAACCTGTAGTGGAGCAGAACACAGATTTATTGGCAGGGAATTGAAAAATATATGTACCAATTTGAGACCAAGGTGTAGAAATAAATGTATATTTAAGTGTTTTTGAGAAATTACATGCCAATTTCTACCAACACTCTTGACCTGTTGCTATTGGTTGCGTTTAAGAGGCGTGACCACATTTCACCTGTGTTGCCTCCCCACACTGGCTTCCAATAAAATTTAGAGTAGAATTTAAGATCCTCCTCCTAACCTACAAAGCCGTGCAAGGTTTGGCACCATCATGTATCGCTGATCTAATTGAACCACATCAGCCCTCTAGGACGCCACGTTCCTGAGATTCAGGTTTATCTTCAAACATAGATATGGAGCCAGGGCCTTCAGCTATCAAGCTCCTCCGCTGTGGAACCACCAACCAGCATCAGTCTGGGCAGCAGACACCCTCGATGTGTTTAAGAATAGACTTAAAACCCTGTTTTTTGCCAACACCTATAGCTACGACTGCTCAGACTCTGCTGGGGGAGATCTTTAGACATTGAGCTTTCAGAGCAGGGGGGGGGACTCGCTCATCATGCCCGGTTCAGCACTAACCCACCCTCTCCCCCAGGGCTCTTGTGCTCCATCTTTTTGCAGCACTTCCGGAGCATGTCGCTGGACCTCCTACCCCCCACCCTCCTGAGGCCTGGTACTGCTGCTGGATACAGAACCTTCTCCATGGCCCTGCCTGGATCCTGCTGCTTCTGCTCACTGTTATATATGTAAAGTCAATGCAGAGATGTGATACAAATTTACATACAAATTTGACAAAATGGTAATATTTCACTGGTTCAGTAACACTAAATAAAGGTGGTGGGATCATCCTAACATCTTTCCAGCAGCAGAATGGTCACTGGGAAGCAGCAGGAGTCCTAATAGCAGCAGAACTAGGTTACATTTTCATGTCCACATGTGAAACTGCCCCCACAGCAGCCAATGAGGGTCCAGCGTTGGAATTATTTCAAGTGTGTTCTTGCTTGCTCTGAGATGTTAGCAGAAGGCTCCCAGCTAGACTTGCTAGTGTTTTGTCATTTAATGCATCTCTATATACCAAAATACTCTGGTGAGATGTGGGTGGGCAGGTAGGTTATCATGGCAACATTAGTTTACCTTGAAAGATGGCAGTGGAGGTTTTTTGCCCTGTTTACTGAGCCATCCATGGGGATTAAGTGCATTTCTCCTCTTTTCCACTGTTGCAGTTCCTCTTTTTAAAGTAGAATCTTGCATCTTGTGGATAAAACAGCAACAATAATCCAGGACATATGGAATTAAAATTGCAAATTCATATTTCATATATTATTTAAGTGTAATTATTTCAAAGTTAAGGAATTACCTTTGTTTTCATATCTTGACACTCCCACCAGTCTTCAAATATCTTAAAAGCAATCCCTTCAACCATCCTACGTGTGATGTCCTTTTTAATAATTACCTTCAGTTCAGCGATGATGACTTGTAAAACCTTTTTTATTGTAACCTTGTGTTGGTTTTCCCTCACAACTGGCAAGTTTGGCGGTGGGAAAGAGGGATTACACTTGGGAGGTGAAGGCCAAGGAGGCGGTGGGAAGGGACGAGGAGTACTGCCATTGCTTTGAGTAGTCGCATCCAAAGGAGCAGGAGGCAATATGGGAAATAGGAATCTGGGCAAAGGAGGTGGAACACATGGCGGCACCCTCAGAGGCGGAAGGGGTCTGAAAAATGGAGGTGGAGTGGGATGAGAAGGAGGGGGAAGAGTGGGAGGTGGAATGGGGAGACAACGGCCTGGCGGTGGGATCCACCCTGGAGGGGGGATGGGAATTGTTCCATTCAGCAGGTGAGGTGAGACAGGAGGAAATGGAGGGATGAGTAAAGGAAAAGGGGTCCTTGTAGGTTGGGAGCAGTTAGGCAGGATTCCACGAGGAGCAGGGGGGGTCTGGTGAAGGGTGGTGCTACTTCTAGAGCGAAAAGATGGAGGTTGAGGAAAGGACGTCTCCTCTGTTGGCGCCGATGACCTGCTAGCGTCGTTACCGTCTGCTGCCTGCTGCTGCTGGATCAAACAGAAAGACTGTGATTCATTTACACTGCACGGCAAAATATATGTTTGGCCCTCTATTATGAATTTAATAATTTACATCAGTAAAGTTGTTAGGAATTCTATTTTGGTTAAAATAATGTCACTATTGAAATGTTGAAGGGTGATAAAGGGAAAAGATGAATGCTTGTGTTGCAAATACTAACAATATCCATTTGGATGACATCACTTGTTATAGTCTCCAGAGACATGAGACATGAGACACCTTGGTTATCCTTAACATAAATCTGTAGAAAAGGCCCATCTTAGTAAATATTATTTTACTGATGCTACAGACTGCTCTCGTTTGACATAGTTATATTGTTTCATTGATAAATGTCTCCTTTTCCTCTAATTTTGGGTTTCTACTGAGTATACAAAGAAAAGGTTATTAATCAAACAATGGTGCCAGATCATGTTCCAAAATAAAGACTTGTGTATCGGCTAATACCTTAGATTATTTTTAAAGCAATAAACACTACCAAAATATAAAAGGTAGGAATGAAGTTTAACGGAAGGAAGTTTAAGGTAACATAAATTGAAAATAAATAAAATATTTAGTAATACATGTTTTACTTGAGTAGGGCTTTTTAATAAATATGCGGAGCTGCATTCTACATTGATAAAATCATATGTTTTAGTTAACAAACTATATAAACGCTAAAATTACCATAATATTACCTTTAAATGCGATAATGACTGCATCTCTTCTGCTGCTGTTCTTGTGTTGCATTCCAGCAGAGTGATGTCAGGTGAAGTAGGAGATTGCGAATGCCTTGTAAGAAAAGACACAGCTTGTGCAGTTTCATCCTCTTCATTTTCAACGGGCCCCACCGGCCCCGTAACTGACGAGTCCCCCTCAAAGCTGGTAGCGCAGGATGCAGAAGAACCTGGTAAGCGGTTTGAGACCAGGAGGGAATTAGCTAAATGAGTTGGGCAGTCTCCAGAGGACACGTCAGCCTCCAGTGCCTTTCCACACAAGACTGAAAGATGAGAACTCTGTCTGTTTATTAGCAAACTTTCGATACGGGAGTCCAGGCTCTCGACTTCAGAGTTTTTGAAGGAAAAGCTAATAGCCTGTGGCGACAGTTCGACTGGTGTAATATTAATGTCAAGAGTTGCGGAGGACATGCAGTTTCGGTATAACGAATAAGGGGTTGCAGAAACTACAGGTTTCTGATGGGGAGTAGACATTGCACTGTTTTGGGGAGACGATTGTGCACTGTCATCCCATGCTTCCAGCTGCTGACTACTACTCTGTAAAGGAGCACAAAGTGTGTTTGGTGGCTGCGGTTTCTTCAAAAAGAAGCTGACATATGCGACCTTGCCCCGTTGAGACCCCGTGGATTTCCGGCTGCAGACGTCTTTCCTGGTAGGTTTGGGAACACTGTGAGTAAAAGAGTCTCCCTGGAGGACCGGAGTTGCCTGAAGACTGGAGTAGCATGAGTCCTGGGAGAGGGGTGTGGCAGAGAGGAAAGGGGTGTGGGGGGTTCCCTGAGAGCATGGTGTAAGCCTGAAGCTGCAAGGTGTATCCTGGCAAATACTGGAATAGGCTGTGTCCTGGGAAAGGGGTGTGGCAATCATTGTGGGGCTAGACAAGCTGCCATGCTGCTGTGAGATACAGAGAGTACAAAGAAAATACAACAAATGTTACATTTCAAGGTGATTTATAGACACGTGATTGTGTGTTTAGGTCAATTTAAAGCATTTACTGCCAAACTGTCAACCAAGCCTTGAAGAGCTTGTTCACTGCTGCCAACTGGCAAAGTCCAAGGAGTGTAAAGGCCATGCAAGAGGAGCTGGATATAACGTTCCCTGTTTTCACCTGGAAAAGACATTTGTTTTATTACATCACAACACCCTGGGGTACAGGAGCAGTTAACAAAGCACACCGAAAGACTGCTGATCTAAGATATAAAAATGTCTAAAATATTTACTTGTACGACTGATATTTATTTAAAACCCAATAATTTTCTGTTATCATTCCTAATAAGGGCGGAGTATATCCCAGCTGTCACTAAACACACACACCTGGGAGTCAGCAACCAACCTAATTTGCGTGTTTGGTTTTGGCTTCTCGTTTGTGAGTATTTCCTGGTTATTTTCCGCCTGTCTTAAAATTAACTTATATAACAGCTATTTACAGTTACTGCTATTATTTTGAATCAAGCTGATGTTTAACACTATGATTACCACTTAAAATTTATTAATGAAACAGTGAAAACTGTTTTTTGAAAGCATCAAATTCAGTACTGAATTGGATCAATATATCAGTATTTTAATTCTCATGGCTAACATGTTCATGAACAGATATTGTAGAAGTAAGGTTGCATACAAGGATACATGCATACTTTACATCCATGTGAGCAACCTAATCGTTGCATGTTTGTATTTTTCTGTATACTTTCTGTACAACCTGTGTGTAATGGTTAATCAGGTCACAATTTTGTTGTGAATAGAGTCAAACATTCAAATAAAGTAGAGTCTTAAACCAATGTGCTACCTATAAATGAGAGAGCGTTTCAATCTGAGGGTAATCGTAGGTCATTTACAATAAGACTATCATTTCAGAGGTTTTTCTGATCAGTTACCTTTAGGATCGATTTCTGCATGAATAACATTTCCCATCACTGACGTCTGGTGGAGGTGTTGCACAGCTTCTTTTGCTGACTTCACTGTGTCAAAAATGACCTTTGCGATCCCCAGATGCTTTTTGTTCTTAGGATTGTAAAATATTTCCACTTCTTCAACATTTCCGTAGCTTTTGCACATATTGCTCAAGAATGCCTTGCTTACGTTGTCATTCAGCCTGGAAATAGTAAGTTCTTTAGGAGGGATCGGGCCGATGTACCATTTATCCACCTGAAAGGATAAAAATGAACAGCAGAATGACCCTTGGTGGATCATGACTAAATTCATTGTGTCCGGATCCTGTTTCTGCTGACTCAAGTTTGTTTGCCTGTTTAGACTGCCCGGTTGTACAAACGTTTTCAATTAAAATGTAACAACTTTCCAATTTGTCAACCTGATTGTTGCTGTTTTCCCATTTCAGTTTGAAGAAACTCTTTCTGGGTTCTAGTTGTGGGGTCAAGAGGTGGGTTTAAGAGAGGAGGACGACAGTGATTGACAGGAACAAAAGTATGTATTGGGGAACAATGCATATTATGGGTAAAAAAAATATGGAAATATATCATATAATTTGATAGCTGAACAATATGAAGAATTCCTTTAAAAAATGACAGTTACAGTATTTTAAAAATATATGCTTGGCCATTATTTATGCAAAAGATGCAACAGCACAGATAAGACAGGTTTTATCTCACATCACAGACTAATTGTTTTATCTAATTTAAAAAAAAAATGAAGGAACAAAGTGTTTCGATACGTCATGACTTTGGTAACATTTATTTTTATTTTTTACAAAGATCCATGTTATTACTTTGTAACCTACCTTGTATTTAGCAGGTAAAAGTCGGGCCTTGTTATTTCTGCTCCACAGCCGGCAGACCCGCGGATCTTTGACTGTGTCCAAAGGCTCCAATCCTGCCGGTAAATCTGCCAGCTGTTCGCACAAACAACAACATTAACCGCAGTGGAAAGTGTGACAAACACCAATTATCTGTGAAAGAAATAAAAATCTGCTCACGGGTATATTAAAACGTGTCCCATCAAAACGGTACACCCGGTAGAGACCTTTAGTCAAGGCAGGGTCAATAAGCAGCTTGTAACTTGTAAGATGTTGCGGCACCGTCTCTCTCTCAGTAGTTTGTTTTTCACTTTCCATTACATTGGTCAAAATCTGAAAATATATAAATATAAATACAGATGCAGCTAATGACAGCTACCGTGGCTGCTAATGAGGTGTAACACACCCCGACAGGTGATGGGAGCATCAACTCTTGCTTATAATAATACTGTCCTCAAAAAACAGCTGGTGCTAAAAGTACTAGAATACATGTTGCTGACATCCACCTGGCGATAAATGGAAATAAAAGTATCCTACCTTTACCGAGGTTTTATCCTTTTGTGCAGCAACATTTTAGAGAATGTTCAGTTTTAGAGAATAAACAATTCCTCCTCCTCGCCCTGCCTGGAAAATGGATTCATCCGCCAGAAGATAGAGACGAGATATAGATCCTCAAATGATGCGGAAGGATAAGGTAATATCAAATGATATTAGATATGCTTTTATTCATAAGGACAATTTAAAGGCATTTTGAAAATGTAATTAAAGACAACACTTTAAAGAAGACAGGGGAGGAAATAGACATACTGCAACACTAATAAATAAGAACTGCGTGTTTTTGTGACAAACTCACACTTCAGCTTATAAAGTCCATGCTGCTTATGTGATACAGTATTGCGCAATAACTAAAAAGATGTGTAGGCTGAGAGGAGATGTCAGGAGTTGTGTTTGTTGTGAGGAATCACGGCAGTAGGCAGGAAGGAGCGGCACTACTGCACCTTTCTTCAGAGTGGGTGGAGCAGTCTGCGAGTGTGTCCTGGTGGGGTTCTCTTCTACACCATGGAGGATGACCCACATCCTCCTGTCTCCCACCTCTGTTCAGGAGACAGTGTGTCCAGCCTTTTCCTGTCCTGGCTGAGGTGTTGTCTGCCCAGCAGACAGTGTTGGGGAGACAAACTACCTGTAGTTAAACAGCAGAGCTCAACTACAACATTTGAACTACTTTTTGGGGGTTTTTTGCAGATAAACTAGCGTACCCAGTTTATAAATTACAATTTTGGCCAATAGCATGGCATTTTTTCATTTTTTATTTAAAAAAGACCGATTTAGATATTTATCTGATAAAATATATCTATATATTTTACCATTATTGTGTTGGCTCATGTCCTGACATGCCAAGTTCAACACTGGTGTCCCAGCTAGTGCAACAAGGGAGCAGCTTTTTAGCGTTAGCAACAATGGTTTTAGATCCAAACAGAACTTGCTGGCTGATTAAAGCCTTGAGAGACTGCAACAAGTGATTCTGCCCGGCATCCAGGGCCAGAGCAGTTCTGAAGTCCCTCTAATGGTTTTAAACATTGCTGTTTCAGACAGACCTCTGGAAATACAGCACCTCTACGTATTTTTCTTAATTACATTTTTAATGACTGATTTACATTTCTGATTTACAACTGGTCTTAGGATTTTCGTTTTTCTCTTTATATTACCCGACATGTTTGTGGTGAACCTACACTATGTTGACCAAAAATGTAGGCTTTTTTTTCTTTAAAAATAAAACTGATTTGAGAAGCATATTTCTAGTGGAATGTGAATTTTTTGCTATAATATTTTGTCTCATATATGCCACATGTTGATTTATTTAACACTGAGTTAAATGATTATAATGAGTATAAGTATACTTTTTGGGTTTTTTTTTAGCTGACATTCTTGTTCACCAGAGAAGTAAAGAAACAAAATATACAGGATAGAAAAGTTATCATTACCAAGATAAAACAATTTTTTATCAACCTCTGTTATCTGTATCATTTTGCAATAAACTTTGCCACTCTTATGTTCTTCTGTTGTCCTGCAGTGAACTTTTCCTCTGAATTACAATTTTAAAGATATGAGATTTTAATACTGCAGTATATGAATATGACAGTGTTAAGATTATTGCAATTAAATGGATGCTATAAGTTCCACACATATAATGCTAATTTAAGTGGGGTTAAAAAAATGAGATAATGATGGAGATAATTAAAAGGATTTAGTAGCAGGTTTGTAGACTTCAGACTCAAATCCCTAACTTGCTCAAACAGATACAGCCGACATATACTGTACATGTACTGTACATCCAAGTCTCGTTGTAGTGGTTTCTGTTTATCTCTGGAGTGTCTCTCTCTGTCTATAAATACACCTCCACGCCAAGCAGTCAGTGGAAGCATCATCCACCGTTTGTCTCTCTGAACAGCTCCCAGAAAGGCTTGGCAGGAAACAGAAGAAGCTGGAGGAGTTCAGGGCTGTTACTGTTGGTGCTCTGAAGGCTTGTGGGTAACTGCTCTGCACAGCTTAGCGAATCTTTCATCAGGTGTTTGAAAGCTTCCCTAAGTTTTCCCATGGTTTGATGGGTTTTTTTCATCGTTAATCATTTCCCCACATTTACCCTGCTATATTTTCAGGTTCCTTCTGGTTGTGTAGTGGTAACAGTGTTTAACATTTGATATAAAAATGATGACTTATTCAGAGAAACAACAAATGAATTTTACTGCATTCTTCATGCTGTAACTGCTAAAAACAATGAAAGCATCACAGATCAAAATTCTGAACACACCATTTACACACACATGCACACTCACTCACACACACACACACACACACACATACATATATACATATAACAACATAACACGCATATATTTATATATTCATAAAACCACTGTGCCAAATAAGAACATCGTTTTTTTCCTTCCCCGGATGTGGGTCATTGGGCCCCCTCTGGAGCCTGCTGGCCAGGCCTCTTCACATGATCACAGTGTTGATACATGAGTAGAGTTATTTGGGCTCGTCTAGGTTCAGGGCTTGGGTTCCGGAACCAGTCTTTTTGTGAGTGGCTGGACTACCACTGCAACAATTACTACACCTGCTTAAACTGAAGGTGGGTAAAATAAACTCAATTTAAGCTTCGTAAACCACAAATTCAAAATTATGGCTCAGTCCATTTAGCTATTCATCAATAAATATTGACATATAGGTATCATGTAATTATATAACCATAACGGTTTACGCATAAAATACTCCAGCTTTAAAACTGTGCATATCTGTGAAATATCTGTATTGTACAAAAAAAAAAAAAACTCAAAGGAAAGTGGTCAAATCCAACGCGTGCCAGAGGAACACAAACAAGACACTCAACGAGTAACAAAGGACCATGCTTGTAAACCAACAAAAATATAAACCATACACAACCAACATAAATATATGGATGCTTTCTAATAAGACATTTACCAAATACTTCCATAATAATAGTTTGAAACTGAAAAAGAGAAATCAAATGACTCCTAAAGCTGATTGGACGCAAAACTGAGTTTGTGAGCAAAGATTCAACCATCAGGCTCAGTTACAGTGTGCGATACAGTAACTCATAATGTACACATATATAGTAAATATATATATATATATTTTTCCCCCCACACAAACAAGTCACACATACATATTTATGACAACAGTTAAGCTGTAAACAAAGCCATCTTAAAGTCTGCTAACAGGCATTAGTACAATCTATAAAACAGCAAGATGGCCTGAGGCAGTTACAGTGGCACATACGTATATAATACATCAGAACACCAGTCTGTGCTGAAGCCAAAGTAAAGATCATTTAGATGCATACACTTAATATGTTGCAGACCATCTAACCAATCAGAACAACTTACATATGGCGTTTCATTTTAAAATGTATAGAAGCTCTTTCAACAGGAGTACCGTACAACCCGAAAAAAGCCCACCGTCTGTGAAAAAAGGGCACGTTTGTGAACACACATTTCCAAACACAGACTGAGTTGAGTCATTCTCCTAAGCAAAGAAAGAAAAGTTGACACTTCTGCTACCGTACAAAAGTGAAACCAAAATATGGACAAATTTGTGATAAGCAGGTGTAGTGATGCTGTACACTTTTTCTATTCACATTCACCAAATTTTTCACCCGCATTTTATGTTTTGTTTCTTGATTTCTATTTGCAAAATTCACTAGCTTCAACTTTTTCATTACTTTGCAAAACTGACTTTTTGAAGAACATTGCAAAAGCACTTTTTTTGAATTCTTCACTCCCATTAGCAGTAGATAGTCCACTGCACTGGGATGCAGAGAACAATTTTGAAACGGAAATAAGAACAAACTGAGGTATATTCAGCTTTTTCTGGGGAGGCAAGAGGATGCTTTACCTGTACTTTTGTGGAGTTTTCCTGTCATCCTTTACATTAAAAAAAATTATAGTCAAACCAGTTGAAGAAGAATCTAGCAGGCCAGCATCTAAAAACAAAACATTTGTGCACTATTTAGAGCAGAAATCAGCCTTTAGAATTTTCCCCCAGTATCTACACTGTCCACTGCTGGTGAACAATAGCTGGATCTAATTAGAGGAACTGGACAGCGGTCTTCAGGTCATCATTCTCAGACCTGTGGTCCAGTTGGTTCTGAAGTCGAATGACCTGCTCCAGCTCCCGGATCTGTCGGTCTGTTTTGTGACTGACAAGGGTGCGGTAAAAGTGGACGGCGAACATGATAAAAACAAGCCCAAATGGTACCATAATGCAGGTAGAAGCAATGGCAGCAGCCTCACCAGAACTTAAAGTGCTATTCTGCTCTCCTGTTTTTTTCTTTAGTGGTAAGAACTTTACCCAGCAAAGGAGCATCACCTCAGTCAGGAAGAGCAGGGTTCCGATGACGGTGGAGAAAGCCCAGGCGAGCTCTATGTGGCGGTGCATGCGCTCGTGAGGAGATTCGTTTACAGAATTGAGGTTGTGGACATTACTCACAGCTTCTAGATTAGGCAGAATGCAGGTGCTGATCATGAGGGCAAAAAGGTGCACAGCAACCAGGACTGTGGTGCAGGCACTAAAGGCGATCAGGAGCCCTGGAGGATATGTGTAGTCCTGCTCCAACTGTACCTCCACCATGGCAACCTGGGAAAATGATGTAAATGAGTTGAGGTTCTCCATCAATGGCAGAACCAGGTTTCTTTTCTTCTAAACATTTAAGCTTGAATTTCTTCAATAATCCCGACCATCCTGCTTTTAAATTAACTGACTGATCTGTTTGCTCTCTGACAGTCAAAAATTTTATTTTTAACATTAGGACAACTTGAGACGTTGGAGTAATCACCAGTCAGGCGGATCCAATTTACAATTTCCACTAAACATACCTAGAAACATACATTTATCTTTCGATAAATCTAGCATTGTTCAATAAACAGAACAATTAATATTTAGTTTATATTTAACTTCCTGAAATTTTGAGAGGTTGTTTTGCAGGGAACGTTCCACTTAAGCCTATTTGGTTTTCTTTTTATTTACATGACCTTTAATTCTCACGATGCATAGGAAACACGTCCTACATTTGGTGCTTGTGTGTAGTCATATCATACTCGCATCAGTCGCATACAAATTAGTAGGCCTTGAAAATATTTGAAAATTAATCATCTACGTCACATTCATACGTCTGTAATCTAGGACGGAAATTTAATTCGGAAATTTAATTTAACTTAACTTACCATGGCGAATCCTGATAACAGAGCCGAAGTTCTGCTGGTAGCTTTCAACTTGGCTCGACTCAAGTACAGTTTTCTCCATGACAGAGCCTGCATGGAGTGCTCGCTCAAACTCATTACGAAGGTCTTTTCAGTTTTCTTCTAAAATAAGTAAATGTTTGTCTGGTGGCCTCGAAATCGGTTGTTTCCCCAAGATGCTGAAGGACGCAGAAAACAAAAGCACGCGTGAAACGTCTTTCTACGACCTCAAATAAGCAAAAGTCGAGAGTGAAGTGAGTCAAAACTTTCCAACAACAGCTGACTTTGCTGCTGTCAGAGCAGAGGAAAGCCAACATACCCATAATTCAATGCTCTCCAGCGGCACTGCTGCAGTGCCTCGCCTCAAGTCAGCGACGCCCCCATAGATGGCGCTGTTGTGCTTTTAATTTATTCATTTCGTCGACGTGAGTCAGAGCGGGGTTTTTTTCGGCAGAACTTTATTTGAAGTGTATCATAACACGTACAAAGTGCAGACATCAGGCAAAAACAACTACCTGTAGTCTTTAATTTCAGAAGACGTTTTGTGTTCTATTTGTAGTTCCACTGCAAATAGTTGAAAGCAGGGTTTGAAAGGAGCTAATTTTTATATTGCAATATCAAGTTCAGTTATTATTTTGTAGTAGTAGTATTACTACAACTCATACTACGACTACTACTACTACTAATTATTATTATTATTATTATTATTATTATTAGTAGTAGTAGTAGTAGTAGTAGTAGTAGTAGTAGTAGTAGTAGTAGTAGTAGTAGTAGTAGTTGTAGTAGTAGTAGTAGTAGTAGTAATAGCGGCAGCAGCAGCAGCGGTAGCAGTAGTATAGTATAGTAGTAGTTGTAGCATTACTGCTCCATAGTTAATAATTTCCTCAAAGTGTAAGTCGTGATTCGGACCTTTACTTGCATAATAAAGCGCGACACATGACAATAGGCTATAGATGAACTTTATTCACTATACTGTTTCATGGTTTTTCATTTGCATTTAAACCAAAGGAATTGTATGCGACATTTATGATTTTACTCATTTGCCGACAGTCGCTGATTTCCCCGTGTCCTCTGGTTCCTGAATGTGTCACGGTGAGCTACGCGAGCAGCAGTTAGCTGCGCTAGCAACAGTTAGCAGCGCTAGCAGCAGTTAGCAACGCTAGCAGCAGTTAGCATCCTGTGTCAGTGTGAAATGAAGGAGGCGGAGGGGCCAATCTGAGATGGAGGCTTGATCAGCCATGTTTGTTTCCTTTGCTGTTCACGAACCATGAGAAAGAGGAGCGATGGCCTTGTCATTGAGTGGAGACGAAGAGGAATATGATTCAGAGTCGGAGCAGGTCAGAGCTATTTAATTTCATTAAATGCTCGATTGTGGGTTGGGTAGTGTACCTTTTGGAAGGAGGTTTTCGTCAACAGATCGGTGGTTTTCCCCCTCTTCTTCGCTTTTTTTTTTGTTAATGTCAGGGTTTCACCCGTTCATCTCCTTTAAGCTTTCCATTTTAAACACAAAACCATTTAAACAGACTAAAAGTAAAACAGGTTATAGAAACTAGTAGTGAGCAAATGTGCTTTTCAGAGTTAAATACCATTTGACTTCCTATCATTAGTAAAGTGAAATTGTTGGATATTATATGTAATCTACGCTGAACACCGTGTATCAGCCACAACTGATTATTACAAAAAATTTTTCTCGTATTGGGATCAAGCCAAAGGCCTCCATAAATAATATGGAATGTAATTGCATATTAACTTAAACTGCGAGTTTCAAATTACTGTATTGCACACTTACATTCCACAGGCCATTTATTAAAGTGTGTTTATGATTGTGTCTCTCTTGCTCAAATCAGCCTGTGTCCTTTGAACAAGCTTTCAGGAGTAATGTTAAGACTGCCACAGAGGGGGATGGGACAAGAACAATGAAGTGCTCTTAGGTTTGTCAGTTGCTCCTCAGAACTGCTGTTCACTAAATAAGCCCTTGAAATGCAGGAAAACGCCATTTGCTTTATTTCTAAATGTACAGTTTACCACTTGTTTTGCACCAAACAGCAGTGTATATATAGAGACTCTGTTTAAGTGTTTGTTGTGATGTTGCACAATTAGAGCCGAGAAGATGGGAGAAATTTGAGCTGTTCTGATGCAAGTAAGCACGGTTTGAGAGAATTCCAAGTCATGACAGCTTTCACCAGAGAACTTGGAGTGACATCATCTCTTCACACAATCATGGCAGCACTTTTTGTTGTTGTGTTGAGCAGCACCTGACAATCCTTGTGACTTCCCACTGAAATCATGTCGCAGAGGCTGAGTCAGAAGCTCTGTTTCAGAATATAGGCCATGTTTTTGTTCACAATCCCCAGGAGATAATCCCAAATTCCTGACGTATGACTGTAAAGAGTAAAGATTTTGTAATTGCAAGCAGCTGTAGCTGTTGGAATTTGAAGTAAAAATAGGGGCATATGTAAGAAATTGTTATAAGCTGTTGTCATATCAAGTATCAACATTTACTCTAACTCTAAATGATGTTGGATATGTAAAGAGTTTTTTTTTAAGTATCAACATCAGAACCGCAGCCATGAATCAACAATACTGTGACAGTTTATCAATTTTTAATGGCTTGTATCATTCTGAGCATGAAAAACAAGTTTTTTTTAAATAACATGGTAATATTTTATTAATCAGCCTGTTGTTTGATTAAAAAAATGTTTTTGTAACAGGTTGAAAATGGTCAGAAAAAGGCTGAAGACAACTTTCTTTCAAATTTCTAACACACACACACACACACACACACACACACACACACACACACACACACACACACACACACACACACACACACACACATATATATATACATACATACATACATACATACATACATACATACATACATCGAACCATACATGAAATTACATCCAGTGCATGCAAAGGAATATTTCTGTCTTGGTTTCTGAATGAACATAATATATTTTTAATATTTCATGGTGTTGTAGCATTAAAGGAATTATTTATGAAATAATTTTAATGTAAAAGTACACATTGGGGAAAAACAGCACACATACACACACATGCACATTTTAAATAATTATTTTTCTGGGGATAATCAGTATTAATAATCTACTGAAGTGGTTCTTTATCTGATTCAGATGCTATTTCTTGACTATTGAATAATACTCATCACAGTAATGTCGTGTACCCGGAATGTGTTTTTCCATTTGTCATCATTTGTTGGCTTGCATGTACTGCTGCAGCCGCATTTAGAAATGCTTCGTAGTACATGTTGTTGCGGAACAGCATTACCGCATCGAATTGTTCATCTCCTGTAGTCCTTTTATCAAACACCAGCAAGCACGGTGCCAAGGTAATGATTTGTCTTATTTTCATACTTGCAGAGCTGCCATGGCAACAGGCAAGAGGCTGAAGGAGAGGCACTATGGCGAATGCTTATAGTTGTTCACTTATTAAAACAGAACAGCTTGAGCCACGTTTATTCCACATTAGCTAGCAGGAATAACTGGTTGGAAATGTGTGAGAGGATATGCTTAACGAACAACACATCAGTCACAACCAGGGAAACCAGTTTTTCACTTGCAGGTAGAAGCTTGCTCCTGACTTTTCACTCCCTGTTTTCAGCAACGGGTGGCCAACCGGCCGAAGCCCAAGATCGGGCCGACTGCATCAGCCGTCAAGATGCCATCCAGCCGCAGCTCGTCTGGGGCCAGGCGCAGGAGGACCCGCTGCCGCAAGTGTGAAGCGTGCCTCCGGAATGAGTGTGGCGAATGTCACTTCTGCAGGGACATGAAGAAGTTTGGAGGGCCTGGGCGAATGAAGCAGTCCTGCATTATGAGACAGTGCATTGCGGTAAATCATTTATCCTTTGTCAGTTTTATCCTGTTCCACATTTTGTGCACGCGAAGGCAATGGCCGCTCATTCGGAACATATGGAAAAGCACAGTAAGCTACCAAACTAAAATGTGGAGAATAGTATTTGTTTTTAATCTTAATGTTTTCCGCCCATTGTAGCCGGTCCTGCCCCACACTGCGGTGTGCTTGGTTTGCAAAGAAGCCGGGAAGGAAGACACCCTGGGAGAAGAGGACGACAAGTTCAACTTCATGCTGATGGAGTGCTCCATCTGCAATGAGATTGTCCACCCGAATTGTTTGAAGGTGCAGAAATAGTTTAATGGCTCCAAATAGTAGAGTTTCTCCATTGAACTGTGACCACTGATAACTGAAAGTAGGATGAGTGCAGAGGTGGGCAAACTAAGGCCCGGGGGCCACATGTGGCCCGATGAACTATTTAATCCGGCCCACAGAGCCTTCACAATAATTTCTCCGAAAATCTAATTAAGAGGGTTGTCAGCTTGATTATGGTTCAAATGTTTGAAGTGTGTTTTGAGTACAATAGCACTTAAGCCTAGATATACAAAACCAAAGAGAATTAAAGCTAAAGGAATGATAGTAAAAAAAAACAAGTTTAGAATAGGTTTAACACTATGATATTGATACTGAGCCCTTCAAATGTTTTCAGACCCGATTTTTGACAGTAATGGTCCCGGAGCTGCATGATAAGACTACGAAGATGCTTTTTCAACCTTTTGTTGCATCACTAGTCAGAGCTGCTGTGCTTTTTTTTTTTTTTTTTTAAGAAAGTATTCCTTTTAGCTTCTTCATCTTTGAATACCAACGTACCACCGATTTATCGGGATCTGAAGTGTTCTGACCTGCTGGTGGTTGTGCACCTCACAACAGCCATTTTACTCCCCCCTTTTGTCTTGTTGGTGCTGAACTGTTGGATGGTATTTTTTGATGTTTGGTATTGTTCTGGCTAAACTTATTTACACCTTATTATTATGTTTCTCAGGTAAATGATGCTTCTGGAGTGGTAAATGACGAACTTCCCAACTGCTGGGAATGCCCTAAATGCAACCATGCAGGAAAGAGTGGAAAAGTGAGTAGAAAGAACATTTTGAAAACCAAAATCTGCTTTTCCAAATAATAGCGATCGTGCTCGAGATTTGCATGTAAAAACATTGCTTTGTTGAGTCGGTGTGGATTGGAATATTTAAGTTTTTGTGCTTCTTCAAAACGATACTGTTTTGAACTCAAATAACATTCCAGTCAATCCAATCACGACATTCTGAGCTGGGAGTTTTAGCTGAATAGTGTCCAAATGTTTTGGAAATGCTCTTTGTTGTCCATCTCCCAGCTGAATGTATAAAGTTGTCTCCCGGTATTTGTCCCGTTTGGCATTTAAGCAAAAAAGGGGTCCAGGATTCAAATATGCCTCCAACCTCCCTGGCTCTCTGCTGAGGGAACAGAAGCCTGTGAAGGAGGAGGCGGATGTTTCGTCTGCAGTCAAAAGGAGGCCGGACCGAGAGGAGACGCCCAGGTTCCGACCTGAGGAGCCCCTGCACCGCCAGCTCCCGCTGCTCTCCCCCTGCAGCCTGTCCCGGCCCAGGCCCGAGGACAAGCTCAGGAAGAAGAGGAGGCTGTTTGATGACGACGATGATGAAGAGGACGTTGGCATGAGGAAGAAGGTCAGAATTCAAGATGGCCTCACTCATTCATTGGTTACTGCTGCTCTTATGTATCTCTAATTTTTCTTTTCCTCCCTTTTTCCTTTTTCTTTTTCAACAGGAAAGAGCAGATGAGCCATATTTGTCCAAATTTTTGCATCAGATAAAGAAAGAGGAGGAGGATGATGGAAGGTATGAGGAAGAGACCGACAGGGGAAGAGAGCATCTCTTCCGTCTCGCTGCGGAGAGAAAAGGCCCTTTTGGTGATCTGGAACAATGTAGCGATGACATCAAGAATGAGCTCCTGAGCCAGTTCATCAAAACCCCGCTCGGGGACAGCGACCAGTCTCACTGCAGCTCTCCGCAGGCTGGCCCCAGCAGCGAGGCCAGCAGCGAGACCCAGGAGAGAGGCTCCCGCCCGAAGGCGCGCCACAAGCGCCGCCTGCCTCACCGGGAGCTGAGCCGCGAGCTGAGCAAAGCGCTCGGTCAGGACATCCAGAAGTCAGACGACTGCCTGGACACCGAGAACCGCCAGCCCATCAAGGTGGAGCCGGAGATGGAAAACGACGAGCCCAAAAGGTTTTTCCGCAAAGCCGTCGAGCTCGGCGACCAGAGGTCTCACCTCAAGTCCAAGGAGATGAACGGGACGCCCTGGGAGCTGCGCCACTTCTACCCGAGTCAGATCACTCCCCTCGGCTTCAACAGGAGCACTCCAACCAACCGGCCCGCGCCGCCCCACTCTCCGCCCAAGTGCGTCCAAATGGAGCGGCACGTCATCCGGCCCCCTCCCATAAGCCCGCCCCCGGACAGACTGCCTCTGAAAGATGGCAAAGCTCACGCGATACAGCGCGAAGTCTGGATGAAGATTTTCCGACACCTCACGCATCAGGAGCTGTGTGTCTGCATGAGAATTTGCAGGACATGGAACAGATGGTAAACAGATGGTTGGTGTTTTTGTTTTCATTGTGATGATGTAATGCACTGAACATTTTTTTTGTGTGTGTGTGTGTGTTTGTAGGTGTTGCGATAAAAGACTCTGGACAACGATCGGTCTCAGTCGCTGCACTTCTGTCACCCCGCTGATGCTGAGTGGAATTATCCGCCGACAACCGCTTTCTCTGGATCTCAGCTGGACCAACATCTCAAAGAAACAATTGAGCTGGCTCATTAATCGCCTGCCAGGTACAGAAGTTTGACTGATTCTAGATCAGGGGTGGACAATTATTTAGCCTGTAGGGTTTCATTTTTAGATCTAAGTTTTAGATCTTAATGAACGGGCCAGGTGGTGATGGAAACAACCCCCCCCCCCAAAATGAAGATCAGAGGTTAACTAAAAATCATGCTTGATGTACGATTGACAGAGAGCCTGTAAATTGGTCCAACTAGATGGATGATGAAGCTCCAAATGATGTTTGGCCCCATCTTCTTGAGAGAACATGTTAGTATGCTAGGTGAAGGGGGGGTCTGAACCTTTTTCTAACCAATCAAGCTGACAACCCTCTTTATTTGTCTTTTGGAGAAATTATTGTGAAGGCTCTGCGGGCCGGATTAAATAGTTCATCGGGCCTCATGTGGCCCCCGGGCCTCAGTTTGCCCACCTCTGATCTAGATCTACAGATTGAAAAGAGGTTTTTCAGAGTATAATTAAATGGCTACATGCTGTGAAACCTTTTAGGTCTGCGCGTATTGAAGTTATCGGGGTGTTCCTGGGCTGCTGTGTCAGCGCTCTGTAGCTCCAGCTGCCCTCTGCTGCGCACACTGGACGTTCAGTGGGTGGAGGGACTCAAAGATGCTCAGATGAGGGACCTTCTCTCTCCCCCAACAGACAACAGACCAGGTTTGATACACATTAGTTCGCTGTTACAGGTTCTCATTCATGTCAAAAGAAACTGGAAGACATTTGGTCTCTCATCCAAGAGGCCCAGTTGACTCTGCGATAGACTTTATCGGTTTATTTCGCTATGGTTTAGGAAAAAAACCTATGTCCCTGTCTGCCCAACAGGTCAGCTGGATAACCGCTGCAAATTACGGAACGTGCAGGACCTGCGGCTGGCGGGGCTTGACATCACCGACACGTCTTTACGCCTCATCAGTCAGCAGATGCCTTTGTTGTCCAGTCTGGACCTGAGCTACTGCAATCACATTAATGACCAGTCAGTCAACCTTCTGACAGCAGCTGGGACCACGACGAGGGACTCCCTCACAGAAATCAACCTGTCAGGTGAGAAGTGACAGGTGACCAATACCTGAGTCACATTTTCACCCTCTCAAAACTAACTGTCCAGCGTTTGCAAAACACTCCTTTTCAAACATCATTTTTAAGGGGGCTGTAGGTCACTCTCCTAGCTTGGAGGCTGCACTTCACTGTGGAAGGAGATGGATGGAGATTACTGTATTTTTAGGACTATAAGTCGCTCCTGAATATAGGTCGCATAAGTCAAAAAACGTGTCACAAAGAAAAAAAGAACATGTCTAAGTTTCACTGGAAATTTATTTTGCAAAATCTGAAACCACGAACAGGAAAGGCAAGTTATAATCATAACAATAGAATAGAAAAGAACAGGTTGAATAGGTGTCAGGTATGTTGAAGCACAGACAAAGACCTGAATACGTGTCTGGTATGTTAGCGTAGCATATTAACAGTAATTCAGATAACTGTAGCATAAAGAACATGCTTACAAACTCTTGATCTCACTCCAAATCACTAAAATCCCCTCAATTCTTGATCCTCGGTGTTGCTTTTGAACAACTCCACCAGCACCGGAGGTAGTGGAAGCACCGCTTCCTCTTTTTTCTGTTTTCTGCTGCATATTTCACTACTTACGTCTTGTAATCTGTAGCATACGGTTTTCTTTTTGGGGGCATTTTTGTTCAGTCTTTCTCAGATGTCTTTATAAGATACCAGTAATAAATCAGAGCGCCCTTGCACGGGTGTCAGTGTAAAAAATAACAAACGTGAAATCACCGTATGTATTTTAATAATTTCACATTACGAGTTGCACCTGACTATAAGTCGCACCTCGGCCAAAATATGAAAAAAAGATGCAACTTATAGTCTGGAAAATACGGTACTTAGGTTCTTCTTCATCCACCAATGGCAACTCCTTCTATTTTATGTTGTAACATTGTCATGCAAATAAATATGATTTCATTTCTCCTCCAAAACTTCATTTCTCCTCCTCTCTGCTCCCCTGCAGTGTGTAACCGTGTCACAGACCATTCCCTGAACTTTTTCAAGCGCTGTGGAAGCATCTGTCAGATCGACCTCCGGTTCTGTAAGCAGGTGACGAAGACGGCGTGCGAGCGCTTCATCGCAGAGATGTCTGTGAGCGTGCCCTTCAGACTGCAAGAGGACAAACTCCTGCAGAAAGCAAGCTAGTTCCAAAGAGGAGAGGGATGTTTTGACTTTTCTTCTGCTAATGTGAGATATCCTGCAAGTAGTTTGACTGTAAAACTGATTTCTGGACAACATAACTTTCATTGAAGAGATAAAGAAACACCTGTATTAGTGTTTTTTTGTTTTTTTCTATATCTATATACAGATGTGGTTGTGGTTAATTGTCAGGTCATTTATTTTTATTCTTTATCTGAAAATAGTATTTTTATACAAGATCACAAAGAAAGTAAACTTCCATTTTTCATCAGGTTTCCTTGATCCATCAGTGTCCTCTGTGTGCCAAAATGTCTATTTGTCTATAATATAACTTTAGAAATACAACAAACATGTACAGCAATAAATATGGGAATTATTCTAAACCTCTAGTTAGAATGTATATTAAAAATGGCAACGCATCCTCATCCTCACATACATTATTTCTCTATGAATTTTTCTGTATTGACATTAATTTATTACTTTTTAATACTGTTTATTTATTCAGTATTTTCTTCAGATGTCCCCAGACAGAGTCCCACTGGAGGGGTTGCCGGATTTTCCGTGATGTAGTCGGTCCCAAACATCTTATTTCAGGTTTAAATACACTGAAAGTGAGTGAAAGACTTGTCTGTGTAGCTTACATTTGCATCCCACAGTAGGTGTTTTCTGTCTAAATTTGGATGTGCTGTGCATTGAACCCGTCACTTCAGGTGGGTGTGATGATGTTTCCCTTGTTGACGCAGGTATACATTAAATTTTTTTATGCAGTCTTGTTTCATCTGCAGTTAATTACTCTGGTATTTTAGTATCACATTGAATTTCCCAACACATAAAATATCCCTGGCTTAAACCTTTTAACCATCTATAATGAAATTCTCTAGGATCCATTCAAACATTTTTTTAATGAACTGTGACTAATGATCAGATGAACATGTCGAAAGTGAGTTGTCACTGTGATGAGTCCAGGAAAGTGGTTTTATGATGCTAAAATCCCCAAAACAGGATTTTCAGGGTGAAATATATGCAGAGCAGTTTCCACCTGGAAACAAAACAAGTGGATTCTCATCCGAACAGTCTACTCTTGGTGCCTGGAGGTGTGTACAGTGTTCCACTGTAGATTGTAAATACTGACTTACAGTATATATGCAAAAAATATCAACAAATGAAAAGGCATGTAGATGTGTGACATAAGGTTGGAATTTGTTTGAAACAGATACATAAATTGTCATTCTAAAAACCTTCAGACAACAATGCATTTAAGATGTAACTGAATCGCAGACTTTGGAACTAAGTTCATATTTTCTGACCTTTGTTGACGTTATTCGCAGCTAGATTTGGTGCTATACTACCACCTAGTGGTAGAAACCAGAAGCGTGAATTTTAGCTCAGGTTTTTGAATGTGAGTAACTTTGTTTAAGAGTGTCGTTGCCCCCGAATTGTTCCCTAAATTTATGTCATAGTTTAACATGGGAGAAATTATTATTGTAATTATTTAAAGTTGCATTTCCTCAATGCATTACCATCTGAGGACCAGGGACCAGAGGAAGAAGCTGGTTAAGTTCATCAGGAAGTTCAGCTCGGTCCTGGGCTGTCCTCTGGACGCAGGAGGTGGGGGAGACAAGTGTCCTGGTCAAACTCATATCTATGCTGGACCATGAGTCTCTCCTGCAGGACGTCCTGTCTGCTCTGGAGAATCTGTGCTGACAGACTGAAGGGCGAATAAAGTTTTGCTCATTCTTATTGTTTTTTCTAATAAACACCTTTATCTCGTATAAAGTTTATTAAGTTGGCAATTTCATTATTTTATTGTGTGTCTGCTTCTCTGACATCACCTGTGCCAACAGGATCTGCTGGGCTTGGACCTTTTGCGATGGCCCTATGCAGTGGTGGTTGGCTGGGTGATGGCCTTGCCTGTTCCTGTTCTTGTGGCAGGGCACTGTTGCTTCTTCTTTGTGTTGCAGTGTCTACGGCTCCATCTTCCTGAGGGTGGTGCAATAGGGCTGGCATGGAGACATGGGTGGCTTTCCCATTGGCCTGCACTGGCAGGAAGGGCTTAAAAGCGGCACCGGACTTCCTGCTCTCTCTCTCT
>BJFM01000281.1:97730-135770 GCA_016586285.1 Arothron firmamentum | reverse complement strand
CACACACACACACACACACACACACACACACACACACACACACACACACAACCCAACCAACTGGTAAATGTTCCTGCTGTGTGTCTGCAGTGTGTTTTTGTGACTGTAAGACAGAAGAGTCTAAAAGATCAATATCACACCGACACACTGAGAAGTTTCTTCTATCTGAGTTAATGTTTGATTTTAAATCGAGATTTTTTTTTATTATTTTGAAATAAACCTTAAATGCAGCCAAACTGTATGCATTTCGAGGAAAACAGACTTTTGAATTTATTTTCTTTCCAATCATGATGGTAACGCTAAAACTCAAGATGACTGATTCAGGAAAGAGATGTGCACACACACACATACACACACACACACACACACACACACAAACACACACACACGCACGCACACACACGCGCACACACACACACGCACGCACACACACACGCGCGCACACACACACACNACACACACACACACACACACACACACACACACACACACACACAGAGTTAATCAGCTGATGCTGTTAGTTTATCAGCACTTCAGCTGTTGCCATGGACACCCAAACATCCCATACACACACTGTGATTTAATCTTTCACAGTAAAATATCAGAGAACTTATCAGACTTAAACAAACAAACCCCAGAGTTCATGTTCAACACTCATGATGATCCAAATACAAAATAAACACACGGGCAGCGGGGAGAGACGGTTGTTACATTTTTACAGTTATTTTGGTTTTTGTTACAAATCTTCAAAAATTTTACAAGTGCTTTTTCCACTTCTCCTATGAATTGCACAATTTATGACGTTCAGAGGTGTGGTGTGGCGTGGCGTGGTGAGAGATTGAAGCTCAGCACTAGCAAAGGTCCAAACAAGATGTTCTTTGCATAAATAAAGATAATATGAGCAGGTGCTGATACAAGACTTTCTGCAGGTACGTGTAAAGCTAAATTAGGAAACGAGGTGTGGCTTCTGAACTTGGATTGAACAAGAGTCTTTTTACTTTTTTTTACATGCAAAATAAGCTATACATTTAACTTTGAAGAAGCCTTGTTTTATACTGAGTTAAAATATTCTTGATACTTCCAAGCTAGTCTGTGATGCAGGTACAAAATCTTTCAAAGGAAATTCTGAATTGTTTTGTCTATTTTGATATAGTCAGAACCATATTAATAGATTATTTAATTGAATTTAAGTCTGATTATTTGATGGATGTTGAACAAAACTGTTTTAAAAACATGCGTTTCTATAGTGCCATCTAGTGGCAGAATTAAGAATCACACCCGCACCTAATCACGTCTCATTCACTAAATAAAATTTTATTAAAAAGAAAGCAAAAAACGAACAAACTTCTTAGAATATACTTTAATCCAAGGTAAGACACATCACATCAAGTGAGTGTTTTTTTGAACGAAAAGTACGTGACGGGTTATAGGACAAAATGAAGAATAAAAGGTCGTTCTGGTCCTTTAAAACAAGTCTTCATCTAGTCTGAGTCGCTGCTGCTGCTGCTGCTGCTGCTGCTGCTGCTGCTGCAGGAGCTGCTGGAGGACTGCAAGCACAATTAAATAAACAAATAATCATTTCTTTCTAGGTAGAAGAATTTGACTCTCATGCATCTCTGATGCATTTTCAATTTAAGAAAAGCAAATTTTCAGTGCGTAAGACTGTTTTATATGATTTTTCTGGTGACTCCATAGCTTAACTGTGTTGCTCTGTAATGGCACAAAAAGACTTTATATATATATATATATATATATGGTTATTGTTACTTTTACTTTTACACATCCTACAGCATAAAAACTGAAATTCAAACTCAGGTGCTCATTTGTAATCTAACAGATTTTGATGCCATAAAATCTTCCACAAGGACAACATATGCTCTTAAAATTGATCCATGGTTTCGATGTAAAGTTGGATTAAGTGATTGTGCTTTGGTATATTATCTTTGTTTTCCTATAAGGACACATGTCCCCGATCTACATTTTCTCTCTTTTAACTTTAATCTGTAGAATAATCCTGATGAATAAGAGTCATGTGATCAGTTGCTCCCAGTTTTATGTCTCTGCTCTCTGAGGAGTAAACAGAACCCACTCAGGTCACCCACTCACCCCGTGACAGTCCTTCCCCTTCTTGTGACACTTCATGTGCTTGTGGCCTTTCTTGTTCTTTTTCTTGCATTTGGGTCCCTTTCCTGCTCCATGGCATTTTCCATGCTTGTGGCGACGGTGGCCGCCGCGGCCACGGTGGCCACCGTGGCCACCGCCGCTGCAGCCGCCTGTAATTAGTCCAAAATCAATGAATGTAAATGTTGAGTATTGAATGTGCATTAAAAAAAAAAAAAAGCAAAGCTCAGGTGACTTATTTACCTTGACGGAGCATTTCAGAACTTCAGATCCTGAAATTGAAGAAAATTTGGAATTATTGCGACAGTGCTGCTTTTTAAAATCATCCCACAAGTGTAAAAGTAAACGAGAGATGAGCTTACAGGTGGCAGCAGGTGGCAGATCTGCAGGTGCAGCTCTGACCTGCTGCTCCTTTTATATCCAGTCCCAGCCTGCATCAGTGACGTCTGCCCTCCGCTGAGAACCTGCCAAGGTTTTGGAACTTTTGTCCAAAGTCATGTTTGATTCATTCATAATCTCAAATGTTTAAGACTAAAAGCCACATTTAGATATCAACTTTTAGAGTTTCCCCCCACTTATTTGGCCCTGTGAAGACTTGAGAGAATGCAGATTGCAGCTTTAGAGTCATCCCAGGGTCAATGTCCGGTCAGCTGTTCAGGAAGCTCGAGGGTTTTTCTCTGGCTGCATGTCTGTATTTAATTTAATTTAATAATTGTCTGGATTTAGTCACAGTTACAGATTTTCTGTATGCATGTGGAAGCTCATAGATGAGCACGTCTGAGGGACGTGTGGTAGTTTCTTATCAGCATCTGGTTATGCTCCATTCACTAGAACTCTTAACAAAGAAAGCACTGGCTGAACCAGTTGTGCTGTTTTTATAGTTTTTTGTTTTTCTTTTCTTGTGCAGCTCATGTTTTCCATTCTAACATGTTTCAGAACCTCAACACAAACACACACTCGTATCTAGTGGAAACACTCCCTCGATTCCTCCTACCTGACACTCCTGCACATGCCTTAAAACCAGCCGAGGAATGAAAAACATTGACAATCAAACCTTTCAGGACTAAATTCAGGTTTGTCAAGGAAGCACTGGAGCGAAAGGCCAAAGGTCAATAACAGCTGGGCTGGAATAAACCAGGGTGTGAAGAACGGCCCAAGAAAACCTAACACTCGTTCACCTCACAGGTGATAAAGTCATCCTTAAATAGTCCTGAGTGTGGACATACATCAGGTATAGGTCTGGGTCTTCTGAAGCAACAAGATAAATAAAATTAGGACCAAAGAGTAACTGAAACCTGCTCAAATCTCACACTGGCTGACCTGATGTGACCTGTGTGTCACTTATTTTCAAAGGTTAAGTTGAAAAGTTCAGCACACCCATCAGGACCGCTGCTGTGCAAAACCGGTTGAGGAAGGTTGTCGTCGCACGAGATTGATGTGTGAGATGGTGAAGAGCCTGACAATGACCACTGCTGCAGCGACGCACTCGTCTTCACAGGTCAACCGCTTCTTATGCTTTACAGGGCGTTGCGTCTTTCACACACACGCTCCCGACACCCACAGATGTCATCACACACCTTCAATAAAGACACATCAAGTACATAATAAACTTTTTATTTCATCTACATGCAAATGTACACAATTAATAAAGAAAACGGGGGCTGGTTTAAAGTTTAGGCATAGATGACTACTGTAAATGTTGGCGTTACCTCTGGGGGATTCCTCCTGCTGATGAGTGGAGGAAATGAAATGTTGGAGGTAAAAATGCTGCAGAAAACACAGTTTGAAGGCTTTGAGGCCCAGTAGAGGCCTCAGAATGCCTCCAGGGTTTATCTGAGGGTTGCTTCAGATGCACTTCTGAGGCCTTCACAGCTTGACCTTCCCGGCTAAAGGACTGTGGGGGTACAGGTTTGAGAAGCGGCCCAGGGTCCAGATGGGGAAGACGTTTCTGTAGGAGGTGTAGCTGATAGCGCAGCTTTTGTTGAACACGCCTGCGATGTTCTCCTGCAGGAGGAGGGGAAGTCACACATGAATCCCTGACTATGAAGGACCGGATGACTGTTGAGGGAGAATAAACCCTCAGGATCACCTGTGGCCAGTCTCCGTTAGGCTGCTGCTTGCCCATCAGCAGCTCTACCCCCCTCTCAATGGCCCGTCCGTCAGGATGCCTGGCCACGCCCACAACACACTCATTAAATTCCATCTTTTTTGAATAATGAGCTGACCTGCATGTTTGAGCGGATATTTAAACGTGAAACATTAAAGGTAAACAGGTAGGACGTGGCTGCTGGTACCTGACGGCCATGAGGCCCAGCAGAGCCCAGCAGGTGTTGTGAATCTGCGCCGAGCTGCTCTGGACGTAAGCACGCCGCTCGCACGACTCGAAGTTCTCCCCCCAGCCTCCGTCTGACATCTGACGCTCCAGCAGGAACTGACAGGCTTTCTGGACCTCCACACACACTTCTCTGGCAAAACACACACACACACACACACACACACACACACACACACACACACACACACACATTGTTGGATCTCACTTTGTACCCTGTCTGGAGTCACATCCCAGGTCTCAGGTCTTCCGAATCAAACAGGTCTCGAGTCTTTTCAGCGTCACACACCAGGTTGTAAGTATTTAGAGTCACACACCCAGCGTCTACACAATCTCAAACCAGTCCCTCATCAACTGTGGTGCGAGGGTCAGGGAGTAAAAGTGTGTTAAAGTTGTGCATTTTCACACCACTGAGGGGTTCGTTTCAGGCAGGATGAGGAGGTGCTGGTGCCACTTCACGCTCCAGTTACATCTGAAGATAAGAATTTTTACTTTCTGGGCTTTTCTTTTACACTACGAAGGTTGCCGTGACGCCCAGACCGCATTCCACAGATATTTTTAACACTGCTTGGCTGTGTTGAGGTCACAGGTGTCAGTGTTGGGGAGTCTTACTCATCCTTGTAGACGTGACCCATACATGCAAAGGCTTCAAGGCCAAACCAGACGCCATACGTGAAACACACACCCCAGGACCTAAACACGAGCACAGAGGCATCAGTTTATATTTATGTTCAGTAGGTCTTGAGCAAATATTAAAAACCACGCTGTCGCACCCTTCCCAGGATCCGTCAGGCCTCTGCAGCGTCCGACAGTACTCCAGGCCTTCTTTTAAAGTGGAGCTGGCAGAGAAAGGAAGCGTTAGCACACCTGTTCAGGCACTCCCAGCTCAGGTGTGTTCTCCACCTTATCTCGGCAGGACGATGTTGAGGGTAGGCCTTCTGGAAGTGTCTCAGCGCCTGCATCACTGCTGAGGTACACTCCACGTAGGTGTAGTCTATCATGATGTCCCCTGTTTGTGTGGAAAGACACAAAGGGGGAGAATACGCACTTCATGTGCACCACATCCTCTTTTTAACATCCTCTTTTAAACGTGCTTGACCTTAGAAATTGAAAATACCAGAGCATTGCATAATCTCTGGCGTAAAGTAAAACATTTTCCAACCTTTAAATACTGAAAGAGAAAATTTCAGTTCTTCTTCCCATTTTTGATACAACCTGACGATCAGAACAGAAACCTGACGGCTACGCAGATAAGAGGCGGCTATGGTGAAATCTCTGTGATGCAAAGGTGTAATTTAAATGAATGAAGGTCACAGTTAAACAGTATTACTGGGGGACGCTGCGTACCAAACACTTCAGAGGGGTTGAGCAGTTCCAGGAGCTTCCCTCCTCTCTTGGTTTCATACGTAGCAAAGCCACCGTCAGCGTTTCTCATGCTAAGAAGCTTCAAAGAAGACAGGAAACATCAAATCAACAACAAGGCTGTTCAGCAGAAACTCTTCAGGCTTGGCTTTACTTTCTGTTCATTTGCATTAAATGTTAGACATCAATATTTTATGAATATTTTAATCTTATTTCAACAAGGACAGGGACAAAAGATAAAATAGCAAAATAAAAGAATGAAGAGAATACAAGACAGCGAATAGGCAATAAAAAACCCTCTTCAATATGAATATCTGCCATTTCCTGTTCCTATCGATACGTGATTCAGTCCAACTGTCTTCTCTGAGGTTTGGAAACATGTGGTAACTTGTGTTTTGTGTTGTAACATGTCGGCAGACTCACCACACTGACGGCATCATACAGCCGCTGTGATGTCACCGGCTGCCTGATGGAGGGACAGAGCTCCTGCAGCAGCATCACGGTCTTCAAGCCCTCGGCTGTGCAGTCAGCCACAATCCAGCCACAGTCCCGCGTGCTGAAGGGGAACCCTCCCTGCTCACACAGAAACCCAGCCTTGTGACGGCAGCCTCAGCTGTCACAGGCAGGTTTGCCACCAGCGTCTCTGGTTTTGTTTTACCTTGTTCATCTGCCTGTAGTACTTCTGATACTGAGGAGGATTCTCAGGAATCTGTGAATAAAAAAGTCATCATGCATCACTTAGATGAATTTGAAATGTTTAACTCTTGCTTCTAGATTCCACTGGGCGTATCTGTGACTAATGTCAGCTGTAGAACTCCACTAGGTGATATTTCACTGTAAAAACAAACTCAATTCTTCTGTTTGTGTTCCGTTCGATGGTGGGCTCTGTGAAGGTTCGTAAATCCTCTGTGGCAAATGGATTATACAGCAGTTTCCAGGTGCATCTTATAAGAACAGTGAATGTTGTGAACGGCTCACCTGTGGGAACAGACAGACGCCTGAAGATGAAGACTTACCTGTGTGATGGTGAGAAACTTATGAGCATCTAGAAGGCATTCAGCCAGGTGGGGGACATTCTGGGCCCCAGCCTAAGAAAAACCCAGTTGTTTGTTTGGGGTGGCTATTTTTGATATAAAGATGCTTATTCAACTGGATTTTTATTTTTATTTTTACCTCCAGGAAAGCCTGGACAGCAAAACAAGTGTCCCAGAGCTGAGATCCATTAGTCCCCTGGAAAAAGGAAAAAGCAACTCGTTGCTGTTATTTTCTTATGTAATCTAATTTTCCAAAGCTTCAAAACAAATGCTGCAAGACTGATAAAACCTGTTCTGTTGACCAAAATTAAAAACAAAGATTACCTGCATTTTCATGCCGTCCAACCCTAACCTGCAAAAAAAGAGGAATCACTGCTGCAAAATCAGTTGAATCTTTCTCTCTCACATTAATAAATAAGCACGATTCTGCATCCGCAGCTCCTCCTTATTCAATCGTGTAACTGTGAAACGTGAGGTTTAGGTTTAGTGATGGGTGGAGCTGACTGACCACAGGTAGTCCGGGATCCTGGACACGTGCTCCTGAAAGGCCAGAGAGGAGGGACCCTCGACATACCAGCGCACTAACATGTTTATAGTCTTGGAAATCTGGAGAAAATGGCAAATATTTGAAGGCAGAGCCATCTTTTAATTTGATGCCTTTCATTTAAATGTGAAGCTTCTAAACACTGTCCTCTGATGAGTGTACATTCTTTAATGTGTGCATTTATTACCGGTCCAATACTGATACATTTAGTGAACCTGTCGTCAGCCTGGATGTGGTCATAGAGCTCTTTCACAGCCTTTCCTCTCAGTATGGTGCTGTGGTGGGCTTCATACACATTCAGCAACACTGCAAGAGAGTGGAAGACAGTCAGAGTGCCATAGGAGTGATTCACACAGGAAGGCAAGTTCTAATGGAAAGAAACATACAACAATTCTACATTTCAACACCCTGTAATGCCCTTGTTGCTGTCAGCATTCCTGTAAGTGGTGGCGGGTAGGTGGGGATGCTGTGCTTACTGTAGGCGACGCTGAGCAGCGTGCTGTGAGGTGTGTACATGTCACATTCGGCTACATTGTTTCTCTGCGCAGGCCAGTTAATAGTGGCATAGTCCTGAAGATAAAGCTCCTAAATAAAAAAAAACAAAAACAAATGTTAATGCTTTGTATCGGTATTAATGCTGATTATTTGCTCACATCCAACTTCAACACACGACTAAATAAATAAACGCAAATGTAGAATTGCAAAGCCTTGAGTCTTGCGCCCCCTGGTGGCGCTGAACCAGCACCTGTCTGAGGCTCAGGACCAGAGGGTCTTCCTCAGCAACCAGTCTGACAGCGTAACAGTAGCTCATGGGAAGGTACACCTGGCGACAGTGGCACCACAATGTAGAGGGGTGGGCTGGCATCCAAGAGGGAAACAGCCTAAAAAGGACAAAAATATTACGTTACCTTCGCATTACTACACAATAAAGCAAAGACAGTGGAGGAGAACCAGGTAAATACTAACATGCTTTTCCTCTTTTTTCAGTTCTTACATTATTTCTTCTGATTTGGGTGAATGTGCTTTAAATGAAGTATAGTAAGATATACTATAAACTCCAGTTAAAGTCATTTGTGAATAAAAGGCTTTACATCTTATTTTATATATCTATATGATAAAATGTAGTGTATTTTCATCACTTTTGTGTCATATTTCTTAAAACAACCAATTTTTGGGTAGCCACAGGCAGCGCTAGTTACAAAAACAGCGCAAACAAACAAAAACCAAGAGTACAGCCTAGAGGAAATTCAATATATTACAGCTTCAAGACATAACAGCCACACTTCTCATGTTAATCCAATGAGGCATCAATTTACCACATTTCTGGAAGCAGCGTGTTCATTCCCTCCCAACTGTAGACATTTAAAATAGCCAGCCAGAATTTACCCCATGATGGAATCCCCACAGCACCACCTATTGAGATGAAAACATTATGCAAATAGGCGAAATAATAACATTTCTTATTATAAAGATTAAAGGTGTTTGCGTTTAATTGCTACTTGTAATGATGGAATCAATAATTCTGATTCACACCTTTGCTGTGCAGGTTGTTCCTGGCTCGAACCATATCTGGATCATCAGGTCCTACTCCCAGAATCCTTAAAGAGGTGTAACTTAATGCTGTTCCGAAGACCGTTGACTTGTCTTCAATGTGTCTAAGGGATAAATCATAGAAAATCATAATTAGGCCAAATATTGTCTCATTTTGGATGGAAGGATTGTCTAATTTGCTTTGTTTTCAGATGTTCATCCCATTGTATTGAATTATGGACTAAATTATAAAGTCCTGCTACTCTGCAACTGTTAAATGTAACATTATATTTCTCTGAAAATGGTTTTTATGAGTTACTGTTATTACTATTACCACAATTTTCTGTTTCAATTACATCACTCAAAGTTCAAAACTGTCAAGTCAGGAGCCATTACATAAAAAAAACAAAACAAAACATGACGTTGACTTACAGACCCCAGCCTCCATCGGGCAGCTGCACTGATCGGAGGTACCTCACCATCTCTTTCTTCCAAGCATCAGCCAGAGGGATCTTTGCTACATGGCATGTGATCAGAAGACCTGGTGCAGGCACGACAGAGGAAAATCAATTTACATTATATCAGTAATTGACAAAACAGAAAATCAACATGGAGGAGGAGGACTTTTCTTTACCTGGGAGCAGGAAGAGCGGTCCTCCATAGTCCCCAGCCCAGTGGCCGTCCTCGGCTTGGAGGTGGCTGTAAAAGCTCATACCTTTGAGAGCTGCTTCTACAGCTGTTTGGGCTGCTGGAGAGTCCGATACAAACTTACTCTGTGGAGAAAATAAAACTAACTTTTACTATGATAAACTAATAAATTGACAGCAGTAGATTTTAAAAAAAATCATCAATAAAATCAATCAATAAAAATCAAGCGTAGTTGCGCCAGTTTTTGCACAACTTCACTGAATTCAGTGAAAACAAAAGTCAAATCTTACTGTATCCAAGCCAAGCGAGTATGCTTCCAGCATCGTCTGAGGTCTGTCTGGGGCATCCTGATCATCCACATAGCGCCAGGTCTGCCTGCCTTCCACGTTTGTCAGCCTCCACCTGCTCAGGTCGGTGGCCGGCTCCGTCTTGTATGGCCCCCCTCGTCTTCGTAGTTGCCTTGCAAACACAATTCTGACTATTGTTAGAACAAATAACCTCATTCATGTTGTACGAAAAACAGTATGCTGTGCTATATTTTAATATAGAAGTATTAATTTATAATCTTCTGGTAAACTGGTGAGTAAGTGTTATATGAGTCGTTTCATGGATGTTGACACTGTTCTGAGAGTAGTTGATCATATGATAATTTACTTTTCAAAACAATTATAGAGTGTACCACACTGAAATCTGTCCGGGTACTGCCCTGGCCCAACTTGTGTTCCGGCTTTTTGTTGTGGTGCCAAAAAATATGCCTATTAAAAATCCAAACATTGGTAACTTTATCTAAATTTGAACTAAAACTTAATTACTTTCACCATTATGTGACAATCGCCATTGCTGACATAGTTGACTTAACTTTGTGGCCAAAATGAAATGAGCTCACATTGCGTTAACGTCTTCAGTGGTAAATAAAGTGGGCACTTTTTTGAAAATACAATTGACTAAATAAAATTAAATACTCACGTTCCTTCAGTCATTTCTAACATTCATAGGTACAGAGTTCCAGCTTCTAGTGATTTGTATCGAAACATTTATTCTAAGCGTCTGTGAATACCCAGCCCCTTTTTGTCGTTTTACTGGGACTTGTAGTTTTGAAGAGTAAGTAACATCGCTCTTCGAGTACGTTTTGCACTTCATTTCCCGGGGGTCTTTGCGGTACCGTCCGAGTCGTTGCCTCCATGGAGAGACATGAGCAGAGGCTTTGCTGTCCAATGAGCAGGTGGTTGGGAGGAGAAAGAGGCGGGTCTTTTTTGGTGCCCACCAATCAGATCATGATAAAGACAAACCAACACACGTGCTCACAACATGACTATTGAACCCAGTTAAAAAAAAAAAAAAAAAAAAAAAGCTGAATCCAAAAGATTGTTAAACACATTGGAAAAAAAATTGTTGTAAATAATAAGTGAGTCAACGTTGCCTTAAAGTACCAGATTTAATATACACATTGCAGTTCTGACAAGCAATAATTTCCAAAACAGAAGTTGGATCATTTAGAGAGTTTGTACAGGTTCAGATCCAGAACAAATGCATAACCAAGTGGGTCATTGCGAAGTTGTGAATAATAATCCAAAATATTAATCTTGAGAAAATATTAAATATCAACTCGTTTGCCACCAGTCTTCTTTTTAAGCAAAACATATTTTAAGTAAAAAAAAAAAGGCAGCATTTTGTGACAATATGATTTAATTTTATTAAAATGATTTCAATTTAATAATATAATTACATGATTATGACACATTATTTATATACATACAGAATAATGTAATGCACCTATAGTGCATTTAGAACATTTTCTTTTTTACTAATCATGATGATTCCCTTAATCTGATTTGAATTACTGTTATTACTGATATTTCCATGTTTGCAGTCTGCTTATAAGACATATGACAGTTTTTCCCTTACTTGCCTTTTAAACACTGAATATATGTTGATTGTACCCAGCTTGTTATGAAGTATGTCTCTAATGCAGTATTTTATTACCTTGATGAATAAATAGGAGGAATAAATAGGTGGATGGCCAAAAAAGGCCATTAATGGATTTTTGCAGCGGAGGCAAAAGTACCACTTCTATAAAATTCCTTATTGTTTGTGCTATTGCGACGTTATCAACATGTACTGGTAACGGGGCAAATAAGTTCAGCTAGCATTTATTTAATCTTTTTTTTGTTTTAACACTGATAAACCTGTCAATCTGTGACTTTTATTATTTAAGATTATTTTGTATCATCTGGATATTTAATTTGAAACCTAAGGACTTAGTTGTTTATACAAACATTATAAAAGATCATTAATGCTAATTGTCATAATTGTCATTATGGAGCGCAGCATTTGCATGATAACCTGTCAATTTATATTATAGATATGAGATCATAGAAAAGTTAATGATATAATAAATACAGCAGCCATCAACAGAGAAAAAACAGGAATCAACAAGGAAACAGGCTCAACACATACCCAAATTCCATGTTTACAACATGATATCCAAGATATAACCTTTTCAAGAACATCTAAATGTTTATTATTGTTTTTATTGTTCAACTTTGACCCAAGTGCAGTTCTTTTCTAAACTTTCTTTCCACACGTCAGATTTGTTCCCATAACGTTAGTAAAGTTATGTTGGTATTGAACTGGCTTCAGCAGTTAAAAATTTTGATCTAGATTCTTATTTTTATGTCCATATCTCTCAATCAGGCATACAAAAATCTCTATCCAGAAACGTCCAACATGGAGCCCACCATGTTTACCACAGCAGTTCCGGATAGAAACAGAATAAACAAAAACATGGTCGCTAACAACATGATTATCATGTATCTCATGATACATTAAAAAGGATAATCAAACAAAAGTGCACAGAGAAGCTCTTGAATCTGCAAACTTCACCTTCATTTCAGAGCTGGATAAATGCTTGTAAGCGGACCAGAGCTGCAGGTCTGGACTGCTCTGGGTGCAATCAATATTTTTGTTGAAAAAACTAAAACCTAGATGTTTTTTTTTTTTTTTTCTGTTTGATACTTTGCAGGGGGAGAAAGAAAAAAATAGTCATGGTTGTGACAATACAGTAGTTACAATGGTGCTACAACCGTTTATGATTTATCTAGAAGATTGAAAAATGTTTTAAAATTATTTTTACAAATAATTTGAATCAATGTTGGAATAATGGAAAATAAATTTTGGGGACAGTTTAATCAAAAAAAGTACCATTAAATTCTCTATTTTGAAAATTTTGATGTATTACTTTACTTTTTTTGAAATTATGTTGTATAATTTCTGAATGACTTCAGCTCTGTTCAACTAAAGAACATTAAATAATTTATTCCAACAACAAATTCCACATTGAATGCCAATGAAAAAAAAAAAAAGTCTCTCTAAAATTAATAACTTTGGTATTAATACCAAAAAAAATGAATCAAAAGGGTTTCAGATATTCAGCGGGTACGTTCAAAAGCATGTCTGCAAATATAAACTGCAGCATGTTTACTCTTTCAGTGGGTGCTCTAAAACACAAACCACCAGTAGATAAATAAGCTGAGGTCCAGATCTACTGCATGCTTCACATTTAAAAAAACATAGTTTGGGATTTCCAGTTCCTGCTTGTATATATTTAATGCTTCTAGTGTTTCACCTCCGAGTTAAAAAGCCTGGATCACAGTACAAACAGACAAAAACACTCACATTCATCTGTAAACCTCGTCTCAACCAGGCCCGTCACAGTTCCAGACTTCACCGGCCTGCAGCCGGCTCGCCCTGACCAGGCGCTGCCGCTTGTTGTCGGGTGAAATTCTATCCAGACGCATTTATCAGGACACCACAGGATTCATGTCCCATATCTGCAGATCAAACATGAGGCATTATCAACTGCATGTGACGCCTCACATGATTTTTATTGTTGCAGTAAGCGTTTACAATAGTGACGAGTCATGATTTTGAAGCCTATTGCTCAGCACAAGTGACTCCTTGATAAGGGGAATTAAATTAAAGTGCGCCAAAAAGGTTTAATTATTGACAATTACAGGATATATTTACTACGGTAGATTCTTTTTTCCCCTTAACAAAAACAGTCATTGGGCGTGATGAAACATTGCGTCAAAACCCACATTTCAGAAGATCAAGGATGCAGATCAATGAGATCGAAATGAGATCAAAGGAGCACTTGATGTTTAGTGATCAAACGGCAAGGAGGGTTGATATAAGGCAGCATACGAGCTAAGATAGAGCTGCCCTCCACATCTCACAACCGCAGCTCCTGATCAACCAGAAGAAGCAACTGGTGGGAAGCAACTTTGAATGTTTAAGATTAACCTAGGATAAATTAAGTCCTGTTGGGTGTACCACCTGTTGATTTTATTATTTAATGGTTGTACTGATCTGTTCTCTATTGCTAGTAATACTTATTCTTTGGTAGTAGTATTTACTCCCTACCTGCTGTATAATCTGTTGATTGCATTTACAAATTAGAAGCAATAAAGTGCATGTATGTTCTGTTCCTTCTCAAGATTATCAACCTATTCCTTTTCCTTCCCACTCCATTAATTAAATTGTTGAACAAGAGGAATCGAGTTGTCTCTTGCATCCTTCAACGATTGATCAAGCAGTTTTTCAAGTTTGGGCAGAGCTGTGGACACAAAACACACAGAACTTGACAGACATTCAGACCTTGATAACCTTGTCGGTGCCAGAGGTGAGCAGATTTCCAGTGGTGGCCTCATAGTGCATGTAAACAACGCTGTGCTTGCTGTCGTGGAAGGTCGCCGTGGGAGCTCGACTGGAAAAGACAAACAAGATGGAGGCTGTTTTCTTACGTGAGTGGCAGACAAAGCTGAGCGCACAAGGATTTAGTGTACAACTGAAACGCAGAGGGCGACTGTTACCCACTCTTCGTCAGTGATGGACTCGTGGCAGCTGTCACACACGCGCACCTCGAATTCAAAGCCCATCAGGGGGATGGTGGAACGTTTGGATGAACATTTGCCACACACCGCCTGCCCACACTTCCTGCAGTGGTGCTGAGGGACAGTGTTGCACAGTCACTCACACAAAGCTGTTCCACTATTATTAACCAGGTCATATCTGGTCCCCCACAGGTTTTCCTTTTGTGCAGAAAACTGATTAACTGCATCGTAAAGTACCTGTCTCAAGCCAATCTTCTTGCTGTCCCACATCTGCTTAAAATTCCAGAAGAAAGGCTGCTCACACTTCTGGCAGGAGTCACTGTCAAGCCATTCTGGGGTCTGAAAAATGCATTTTTGAAAAGTTTTAGCCATTTTAATTTTCCAAACTGAGACCTAAAAGAAATAAAATGTTTTAAAACAAAAAAAATCTGTGCAGTTTTGTAATGTTATTTTGTCGTCATGTCTTTTATAAAACAATTTCTTGGATGTCTGTGCTATAAAATATAAAGAACAAATACTTGCATGTTATTTACACACACATGCACACAGAGACGCAACCTCGGCGCCTCCCAGATCGCTGATGTTACCGTCTCACCTCTTGTCGTGTAACGTCCATGTTCCATATGACGATGCTGCCGTCACAGCTGCAGGAGATGAGCTGACGGGTGTGCGAGGCATAGCACAAACCCTGAACTTTATCACTGCACAGAACCCACACGGAAAGCAAAACCTATCAAATCACACTGACGTTACGAAATAAAAAATGGATTTTCCTGTCATGATTTTCAAAACCCAGGTAAATAAATCAAACATTCAACATGTCTGCAGGTTCTCAGTCATCCAGGTCATGGTTGGAGATCTAACCTTGGACTAACATTCAACAGGGATTTCTTTATTCCTACTTGTGTCCCTGCAGTTCGATGGCAGTTCCTTTGCGGCCCCCGATGTCCCACATGATGATGGAGTGGTCTGAGCTGCCGGAGAAGAGCACCCTCTGAACCGGATCCCAACAAATCGCAGTCACGTTACCTGGAGCCACAGGTGTGTGCGGAAAACACAGCAGCGTAAAGGTCCATTCATAAACACGTTCAAACCAGCAGGACGTCTTAGAGGACCTGACCTCCTAGAAGTATTAATAACCTAAACAGAAAAACAATTAGGGATGGATTGATTGAAACACTTAACAGAAAGTAAACTGACATCAATCATTTCTGTAAAAACACCCTAAACTCATTTTAAAATTAGGATGGCTTTACATTTGAATTTTAAGCCCATTTAGAAGAGCGATTTATTTATTTATTTATTTTACTACCCAAATACTGAATCCACAGTGACAAATGATCACAAACATCTAGCCAACAATAAAACCACAAAGATTTAATTTCAGACAATCTTATAGGTAATTACGGAAAAGTTGGCTGGTTTAAAGTTCTATGGTTTGGATTCTTCAAACACTATTTCTGTCAGCTTTTAGACAAACAGGTCAACATTTTCATTTGCTTTAAAATATTCAGCAGAAAGGAAAATGTGTCCGGGCTCGTAGGAGGAGCTGCACTCTGACATTTTAACAACTGCTGTGCAGAAATCTACAGCAGCTCTTGGTCACGCGTTCTGTTTCTGAACTGAAACAGTGATTTTAAAATACCGATTAGCACGTGCTTGTACCAGTGTGTCCCTTGAATGTGGTGACGAGACTGCAAATGTCCTGCTCCAGCTTCAGAATAGTCACCTGACCAGACTGGTCTCCTATGAAAGCATGTCTGGTCTCCACGTCAAATCTGGCAGGAGAATAAAGTCAAAGAAAACAAAACAGGGCAATTATTTCCATAATTATCGCTACCTGGGCCAAACAAAAATAAACCATGAAAGAAAAACAACCATGTTTTCCATGCAAACGATCTGCAGCACAAAGACATTTAGAGGAAAGGATGTCAACATGTTTGTGGCTGCTGACAGCCAAGTGGACTCAGTGTCAGTGTGTTTTCTGTGTGACCTGGAGCTGTTTAATGGTCACTGACTCTGCGTCACTCCCTGACCTGCTTAAGTCATTAAAGAGCAAATCAATGTCTGTTCTTGAGATAACACTGACAAAAGCAGTTCCAGGGATTTTTTTTTTTTTTTTTAAACCATACATGTTAAAATAAATAAAAGCTGCAATTCACAGACTGAAGAGCTAATGTGCTCTACATGTATACAGTCATCTTTGAAACGGTGCCTCGGGCATCTGGTTTCAATTTAGTGTTAATACAATTCAAAACTAACGAAACAGGTCCTATGGTGGGTAATTACAAAGGTAGACCATATGTGGTAATCTGTTTCAGTGCAGGAATCGCTCTTATTACATTTAAGACAAGGCTCAGTGTCTGACTGCAGGACACCGCTGGTTTAATAACCAGACTCAGCCTCAGCTCTGTGGATCCGCGTTGCCTTTCTCCTGGCCATTACAGAAACATATTTAGACTGTTTCCTTGACAACAAGGCCGATGACTATTGTTCATCCTTAGTAGAAGCTAATCTCAGTCAACTTGATGTGGCCTAAAATGGGCTGCGTTGTGTTAATAAAAAAAGCATGGTCTCACATAGCACCAAAGATGGCTCATCACTTCCCACTTTGCTTCACTCCATTAAGCAGGAAGCTGAGCTGCCGGGTCCGTGAAAGGAGCAGCCAGTACAGGAAGGCAGTAAAGGATACTGTAGCCCTGTCACCCAGGCGGCAGTGTGGTATGTCCCCAGGTGCTGGCCGCTTTCCGAGCAGTGCCAGGTGAATTTTTTGTCCTGGCCGGTGCTCAGAAGCCACTCCATCTCTAACACAAACAGCACCACCGTCACTCTGCCCTGATGGGCTGCAGGGACACAAAAACAAGACCTGGGATCAACTTCAGCGCACGCGGGTCATCCGTCCTCGCTTGGTTTGGATGGACATGGTTTCAGAACAGTGCTGGGTGAACCTTTTTTTTTTATTAATATACACGCTCATATTTAACACTTCACAGGAGAAAGTAGTTGGTACAATATGGAATTTATTAAAGTGCATGCTGAAACGGACACGTTAGTAAACAGGTACGAACTAATGTGGTCAGGAAAGTTGAGACAAATAATAATTATTGCTAAAAAAAATGTCTTTTTTTTTGGGTCATGTGACATCAACACATGACTAACACGCCCACACATTCAGTACACTACACACACTTCCTGTCTCACCCTGGTAAGTGCGAGCTGGCGACATCTTGTTGTAGTCTTCTGACAGGATGAACTCCTGAAAAGAAAGAAAGAAATTTCCACCCCGACTGAACAGTAGCAGAAGAACGGCGGCATTTTCATGTTTTACTCACCAAAAATAGTAATCATTTGGTTTTTGCTAATGACTGACATTATAATACTGTAAAAAGCCAGAAAGTAATGCTTTCTTTTACATTATCATTGTGTTTATTTGCCTAAAGATTAAGGTTTACCATAGTTGGAAAAAGAATAACTGTAGGCAATGACAGGTAAGAGTAACAGTATTACCGGTATATTTAACTATATGATGTATATTAGAATATACAGTTACTCTGTTGGGAAGCATTAATGGACTTATTTTATAAAGCTACTGTATAATGTCTGATAGACTACTTGATTTTTAGTATGTACATGTAATTTTCCTCCCCTCACAGTGCCCCCCAACATTAAACTCCAACCACCATCTGATAATTTGTTGAGTTTTCATGACATCGTGTTTGCAATTGTGTATGCATACAAAATTGTACAGGAGTAGAACTGCGGGTTTCCTACCAAGTCCCTGATCTTACAATGTCCCGACAAACCTCCTGAACTAATTCTCATGGGGACTTACGCAGATACTTCCAGTATCCATCCCCAGCGACAGCCTCCTGGTCTCCGGGTTAAAGAACATGCACGAACACTGCGCTGAGGACAAAAATACACAGAAAAGCGGTGACCATTCTGTGGTCATTTCTGATGAAAATACCTGTAATATTTTTAGATTTTCAGGGCTGCTCTGGGTTTATAACGAGGCGAGGTTTCTGTTGACTGTTGAAACACTGTGGCTAACAGTCAGCTGTTGCAATTTCCTCTGTGTTTTAGCAGAGACAGACATGAGAGAAATGCAACCGAAATCAAAATATCACCCAGGCTGAGCACGTCTACTGTGGGAAAATCTGCAGAGAGGCGTCTGAAAATGTGAAAAAACATATGCAATTTAAAATGTTTGCCATTTTAAATTGAGATGCTCACTGTCACACGGTTTGCAATCTAATTTGAGCTTTTGTATCACGCCTCAAAATAGCGTCTTATTTTTTGTGTCACAGACATGCAGCACCGCCTTAAAAAAAAGGCAGAGACACTTCAAAAATAGCTTTAAAAAAGAGGAATACTTACAGGGCAGCACGTGATAGATGCTAGGCCAGTACTGCCCGCTGTCCCTCTTCAGCCATACCCGAACAGTCCTGTGGGGTCAAACCGTTGCATTAAACTGCCATAGTTCAACTTTAAGGTTTAACTCTGAACACAATTTGTTGTGTTAGTGTTATTGTCTAACAGCAACAAGTCCAGACCAGAAAAAACACACCCAACGTCACTTTCGCTTGGTTTACATCACACCCTGCCCCCACTGACTGTTCTATGCTTTCTGATAAAGCTACTTTAAAAGCATAATAAAGTCATGAGATTCAAATGAGCACCAATTCAAAAGAAAATGAAAAGGGGCTCATAATGTGTAACACATTACATGAGAAAAGAACCTTTGAACGTGCAAGTGGGGGGGTACACACACACACACACACACACACACACACACACACACACACACAATTTCTGGGTAAATTAATCCAAGCTATCTGAACAGACTCTACCTTATTTTCAGCACTGTGACGCCATCGGTTTAAAGCATTCTGTCCTTTTACATTTCACACATGATGGTGTTTGTTATCAGTTTAGTCTCCATAACAGACGTTTAAAGCCTCAAATGACGGTCAGCTGACATGTAAGATGCTATTTCAGCATCGAACCGTAAACCCTCAACCCCACACAGAAACATTGTTTAAATAAGTCAACACTGGTGACTATTGTATGTATGAGATGGAGGGAAGCAAGGAAGAAGTCTGTTATAAATTGATTAAGGGATGATTTGTAGCTTACCTGTCCTCAGACACGCTGATAACGCCGTCTTCTTTAGGGATAATGACCGCCGAGCTAACAACATCTTGGAAAGCATCGATTTTGTTTAGCGGACACGGCTTCCGTGCCTGGGGTTGTGGCTGGTGTTCCGATGCCATGGGTTGCACTACAAGAGCCCCAGTGTCGGAGGTTCTGCCTGCGGGAAACAGCGGAGTCCCGCTGGATCTGCTAACGCTAGCTAGCCGTCAACAGGCTAGCGCGGTGTTGTGAGGGGAGCCGCAGAAGCAGCGTCAACCAACACAAATGCAAATGCAAACCGTTTCCGCTGCACAAAATAAAACTTCCTGTTTTGCTGTTATTCTTTTATAAAATAATAAAAATGATTTAAAAAAAAACGTTATTTGTGGGAACAATATAGAGAGGAGAGTTTTATGTTCCTCCAAAAACGTAATCAACACACTTCATATAAAAAAAATGAAGAATTTGTTTTATTGCAAAATTCAATATTGGGTTATTGTATAAAGTATGAAACTACAGTCCTACAGAACCCAGGTCAGTGTACAATTACTGGATATACAAAAAAAACTTATTTTGAGTTTTATTATTGTAAGTCGATAATCAAGATTAATCAGTATACCAAATCTACCAAATCAAATAAACATCACTTCCTGTTACTGATTTCAATGTAAAATCCCGTTTGTGCCTTTGATATCTATCTATCTATCTATCTATCTATCTATCTATCTATCTATCTATCTATCTATCTATCTATCTATCTATCTATTTATCTATCTATCTATCTATCTATCTATCTTAAATTATATAAAATAATAAATAATGGACTCTCCATATAATAGAAAAAGTGGCAAATGATAAAAAAGAAAAACCTCTGTAAAATGAATACCTGCTAGTATGGTTGAAGGCAAACCCATGAAAAGAATGCCTGAAATATTTTAGCAAGAATTTAAATGTATAACAAATTTATTATGATTATATTTTAGGAATATATATAATTTGGGTGATTTCACCTGGATAATTACGGATGTATTACTTTCCCTGCAAAGTAATTAACATTTAATAATTCACGTAATAGTTTATTAAATTAACAAGCCAGTACTATACACTAAATATTACGAATAGTTATTTATAGATTTTATGGAATAACTGTGCCTACGAAATCAAAGAAGTCGCACATTTATTTTATTATGAAAAACCTCTCGGTACACACCGGAAAATCACCAACTGTGTTACTCAAGATAAGTCTATCAACCAAGAGGCGATGAACCTTCATCCGCTTCACTATCGCCAACCACAGGATGGTTTCTTCTTATTTTGCGGAAGTGATCATTTTTTCCAGGGAGCTACATTTTATAAATCGAATTGCACAATCGCGCAGTCTGTCTGAATGTTGTGTGGCACTGAGTGGATTCTCGATGACGTGTGAAACAATTACTTAGAATCATTTTAAGGGTGTTGTAAACAAGGCGATTTGTCTCATTAAACAATGATTGTGTAAAAAAAACAACAACAACAAACAAACAACAAAAAAACAAACAAAAAACGACACAACGCAACAAAGAAAGTTCCATATTAATCAATCTAACTTGTTCAATATTTTAAATATAGTTTGAATTTAATGGGTGGGTTACGGCACAAAAGGAAATCATGCAAAGTATTGACATAGATGTGAATGGTATGCGTGTGCGCGCATGTAAATTCCTAGTAGCTAACCTGTCTTCCTTGAAACAAAAAACACCGTCTTATTTTGGCCATTACATGGAAGCCGGACGCTATGTTGTGAGCTAGAAGTTTGTATGTGCCATGGGCGTATTCTTGTGTTCATACACCACCGTTCTTTGTTTGATGTTGTCCACTGCTGCCTTTAGTTTTGCTTCTATAGTCTTCAGGACACAGTAGCCCACGCCCGTGCATAGAATGAAGTAAATGTTGCTTATGTAACCGCTTCTCGAAGCAGAACAGATTGCATTAAAATTATAGAGATCCTATTTACTGAAAGCAACGCTTAACGCTCATTAAATCGTCCCCTCGCTGCATATATTGCATTCTTATACATATAACGCACGTACAAAATATTTTCCTCGCATTCCTGCCTCTCAAGCAAGCGCGCATGCGCAGAAGACGCTCCGCTTTGGCCTAATTTGGATATGGTAATAAGGTGAAGGAGCTAGCCAATGGGAGATGAAGATTTGTGCACATGACACAGAAGGACCGCTTGGCGGGCGGAGCCAAGCGCCAAGCTTAGCTTAAAACCAATTGAGAAGGCACAGCGCAGTCAGTGTAGGGAGAAGCAGGGACTCACTATGAGGGGGAACTTTGTTACCATAAAACTTAGGAATATTTGCAAAATATAGTAAAAATTATCAACATCCCTCGTAAATCAATATCCTGCCCCTAGGGATTAAGGTTTTTAGTTTAGTTTGCCCAGCAAGGGCTTCTACACTTACTATTCTTATACTTTTTTGAAAGAATGTGTGAGACAGACAGTTAGCCAGCTAGCTAGCTAGCTGAGGGGTGACACAGGCGGCAGGAGAACAAAAGATTTTTTTGCGTTTTGGCTGGTTGTACTGACACCAAGTCCATGCAGAACGTGTCATTACCATCACAATGCCCGTTTTACTTTTTCTGATAGACACGTCCGCTTCAATGAACCAGCGCACCCATCTGGGCACTACCTATCTGGACATAGCAAAAGGCGCTGTTGAGACTTTTATTAAGGTACTGTAACCGTGGGACAAAATTCATGTTGGGAGATCCCGAGCGGGACTGTGGTTCAGATCATCAATGTACTTTTGCAAGCTGTCAAACCGTATCTGTCGATAACCGTAAATAATTCTCTACTATTTCCACAGCTCAGGGGGAGAGATCCGGCGAGCCGAGGGGACCGGTACATGTTGGTAAATTTTGAAGACGTTCCGTACGGCATAAAGGTAGAGTTTTGTTTTCGGGTTATGTCCAGCTTTACATTGCGTAGATTGGCTGTCCGTCCAACGCTCCACCACGTTGTGATCGCTACATCAATTGTGTCGAGAAAATCTTCAGGAGGAGCTTTCATACCCCTTTTAAAACATGGCCGACATTTTGTTTCAATGTGAGCAGCAAGGAACTCTGGGTGTTATTTATACAGAGAGGTGATATCTGAGGGAGGAGGAGGAAGAGGAGGAGGAGGAGGGGGCTGACAGACTAGCTTACTTTACTTGTTTGGACCAATATGTCACGGCACACATTACGACTTGTTGTGCGTTAGCTGTTAAATGGATCAAGTTGTGCAACGGCAACGTACGAGCCCGACACACACACATATAAACAGCATGTTTAGTGAGACTAATCAAAAACATCCGAGTACATTTACATTTATTAAAATTAAAATGTGTAGAAATGACCTTTGGATCTTTTTTTTTGATTTAGGGTTGTTTGGTTATTTGATTTCTGCTTGATGAACACTTTTTGTTGTTGTCTTTAAAGGCTGGATGGAAGGAAAGTCATGCTACTTTCATGACCGAGCTGAGGAACCTGCAAGCAACTGGACTTACAACTATTGGCCAGTCCTTGAGGAACGCATTTGATTTACTAAATCTCAATAGATTAGTGACTGGGATAGACAACTATGGACAGGTATGTAGCACTGAAGAGGTAGAGAAGAAGTCAGGTTTAGGGCTGACATGGTGCCCACACGTCCTGCCTTCACATCTCCGAACCCCTTCCCCTGTTCCCAGTCTTACAAGCATCAACCACCTGCATACTGTGACCCACACACACATATCACGGCAATAAATGAAAAGACAGGAGCCACATTTTGTAAAAACCCTTGGGAATTTTTGTTGACTTTCCCCCTTTGACTTGTTGACATTAGATAGGGATATTTAGATTGAAAAAAAAAAACCCTGAAAGTGGACTGTTTTTAAATGGATATTTAAATATTCCCATAGTTGGTAAGCAACAGTGGCAATCTTTAGCTGAATACTTAATTTTTTTTTGTTTTAATTCTTCTACCTGATCACATTTCCGGCCAAATATATTTCCACTCAGTTAAATTTGTTTATTAACTTTAATGACTATGGATCAAGCTCATAAATACATTCTAGTACAAATTCATTTTTACTTTCCTTCACTTTGGAATCCTAAAAATAATTCCTCATTTTATTGCGTAACGTATAAAGGCAGGCTGTTAAGGCATTTAATTAAAGTTAAATTCGGTTACGCCTGTAGCCCTACTTTTGTTTTAAAATCATTTGTTTCACGAGAGTCAGTGTGGGTAAAATCAAAGATGCTGCACAGCACAGGATTGATTTTTGAATTTATAAACTGGATGAGACCTGTTCCAAAGATTCTAGATTCTGAAATTTCAGTTCAGATCCCTCGGCGGTGCCCGCTGGCATCACCAGCTCGAGTCACTCCAGGTTTTTCAGTTTGGAGAATAGGTGTTGAAACGACACCTCCATAGACGAGCCGTGAGGGAAGATAGATTTTGTTTTACCTTTTCTCATGAATGACAAAAGTCACCATTCTTTATTCTGTTGATGATGGCGTAACCCAATATGACCAGAGTGAGTCAAGCCTGACTTAATGTCATTAGAAAAGCCACTCATCTTGCAGCAGATGTATCGCATCTCCCTGTGAGATTTCCCTGCTTTCTCGCCACTGTGCGGAAAGAATCTGGCTGAGTATTTTCATTTTCTTTAACTGGAAAGATGAGAGGAGCAATAACGAGAAAGCACCACTTCCTGAGAGTTGTGATGCGTGCAGACAGTAATGCAGTCGAACACTATAGTTTGAACATCAGCCAGTTGTCACGTTTCTTAGCCCGCACAAGTAAAATGGGCACGACGGCAAACACGAGGTCAACGTTGCCTCTAGTTATACTTAAATGAGACTTTTTCCTCTTCATCTTTTTTCCCACTACATGTAAATCATTTATAATCAACGTATCTCACTCAAAAATAAGTGGGAAGGACTGTTTTTAGCAGCGTGCGGGGGGGAATCTCCGCTGAGACATGGAGGTGTACGGGGCTAGAGAGGCAGTGAGCCAGACAATAATCCTGACCCACAGCTGTTAATTCTGGAGACAAAGGTTGTGACCATTTAAGTCCCAATTGAGTGCCAGGTGTCTAATGGATCTAATGGATCTCCACTTTTTGGATCAGACAACCAGTGTGTAAACCCACTGCCCACAAGTAAAATGGCATTTACTGATTATTTACTGACACTTTTCACTCATTTTTTCCCTTTTATGGTGATAGAAAATATCCAAAAACTCATACTGGAACAAGAATATCACGTAAATAAAGATAGCATGTTGAAAAACTAAAAGAAAAAAAAGTTAATGTTAATTTTATGAATGTTACAAGTATTTAATTTTAACATTAAATTAAAGTTATGCTGTATTCATGTAGATTCGTAATTGTATAGCGTCATAATTCTAGAAGTGAAATTCATTTTCACATTAATATTCAAATAAATATGTTCTTTTGTGCTTAAATTCTAGTCTGTTATTACATCTAGTAAGTATTTAAACCTAGTATATAATATAATTGGACTGAGAGAGAAATAGACTCCATCACTAAAAGTTGGTCTTATTACCAACTTGATATGTAAAGTGTCTGCATGGCTGCCTGAGTTATTGGCAGGTTGCCATGGAAACCATCAGTGGAGTTGCTGTAAATGATGGCGATGCCCTGCTGTGGACTGGTCTTTGAGCTGAGGACAGTGGGTCCAGGCAGGACTGGCTCTGACCATCCTCTGCAGGGAGGACTGGCTGTGCTGAGCCTTTGCTGACAGAAATCTGGCTGTCTGGAGGTTTCTCTCAGCCCCGTGGCCTCTGGGGGGATCCCACAGGGCTGGTGCACAGTGGTAAATGCAGCGCTGTTCCAGTTTCACTTCACCAGTGGGGTCGTGAAAGATTGCATGATGGTGCAGGAAGAGGGACTGATGTTAGACTTTGGATATAAGCAGAACATTTCTCTCCTTTTTGCTTCTATAAATGCTCTCTGTGCTGTAAGCTTTTACGCATTTGTCTTTCAATCAACTGGGTTTTATTTTGCAGGGGAGAAACCCTTTTTTCCTCGAGCCCGCCATCATAATTGCCATCAGTGACGGCAACAAACTGACCAGCAGCAGCGGAGTCCAAGATGAGGTCAGTCTCAGTGCTCTTATAAGCAGCACCGACGCTCACACGTTGGTCACCTTCACGAGCACCAAACACAACAGATGCAACGTTGGCCTTGTTTTCTAACCACCAGTGAATCCGCAGCTTAAAAACATCAAAAAGAAAAGCTCAGCATTTTATCCATCTAGCAGACAAATATTCAATTTATTGGCGCTTGTTATCCTCATTTGTTTACACTAAAAGTACTTAAAATAATTCCCAGGCACCATGTTTATTTTTAACAGGATTGGGCAGAATGTTACTGGAATTTAAATGAAACTTCTTTGAATTGTGGCGGAGGATGAAGCCGTTCTGGATAAAGGAGGTGACTCAGAACTCTTCCTGCGTCATAACCGGGTTATTATGTTAAAAAAATAATTGAATACGGGGAATAATTGCAGAAAAAAGGACATTTTGCTGTAGATAAAGTAGCAGAAATCTGAGTTTGACATCTATGCTGAATAATCCTGCTTAAAGTAACTGAGAAAGAACATAGAAATAAATCTATATTCTGCCTTTCCAGTCTAATTTGTGGCTCGTGTGATGATTGCCCGCTTGTGTCAGTTCATACGGGAAAAAAGTGCCAAGTGATGTTTGGAGTGTGGGTTTGAATATAATCGCAGCGCTTCTGACTGGTACTTAAGACTGAGACAAGAAGAATCCCTGTTGAGGAAGCATCACCGAGAATGATGATGTTAGACCTGCATTTGTGTTCCCGACTATAAAATGAGTTTAATCTAATGCTGTGACATCACTCTGATGTATGACTGATGCATTCTGGGTGTAGTTTTGTTGAAAATTAGAATATCTGGTTGCGTAAATCAGCCATTTCTGTTGTGAACCTGTCACCTTTTTATTTTGGATCCAGTTTCAGTCCATCATGTGCTTTTTTTCATGAACTTATTCTTCTGTTTCCAGCTCCATTTGCCTCTCACCACTCCGTTGCCGGGCAGCGAGCTGACCAAAGAGCCTTTCCGCTGGGACCAGCGTCTGTTCGCCCTGGTGCTGCGCATTCCTGGAAATGCCTCTGTGGAGCCTGAACCAGTTGGCGGCGTCCCGCCTGACGATTCTCCCATCACTCCCATGTGTGAGGTCACTGGAGGTAGGAAGACCGTTAGAAGCAGTTAGATGGTGTAAACTTCAAATATGTTGCGGAAAAGTGTGACTGATTCAGAGAACATGGTTAAATTAGCTACTTAACAAGCATTTCAATTTAAATAAAGACCAGAAAATGTAATCTGATCTTATTTTTAGATAAGATTAATTCATTGCTTCTCTCAAAGAGGGCTTGGAGAATAATAATGCGTAATGTCTTATGGGGAAATACTATTTAATTTTATTTGTATCCATTGTAGAATCTGGATTTAAGGGCCCTTTTTCTCACACAAGTGTCTCTTCCAGCAGCCTCATCTACTCCTTTCACACATGCACAGTCTTGGCATTACTAGTAGTGGTACTACTTGCACAAATGAGTTCCAGCTGGATCTGCAGTATGAACTACTTACATTGGAATTTGCTTGTGCATGTTCGCGCCCCCTGGTCATTTTTTTGATTTAAAGATGATTTTTTTTGTTGTTTTTTTTTTCCCTGGAGCGTCTGCGTCTGTTCGCGGGACCTCAGCAAAGACTGGGCTGGAAAGATGTTGGAGGCGGTTAAGATTGATACATGCAGCCAGAGAAAGAACAGGGTGGATGACACCAACGCAGTCAGTGGTGCTGAATGAAGAACGTGACACAGCTCTATTGTGAGCGAGCGCCGCTCTACTGTACATTACTGCTGATGGCAGAACTGACACAAAGCCACGGCCTATTCAAATGAGCGAGTGAATGGGTGCATGGGGAGGTCACTAGAGGTGAAGTTAGGTGGCTGGATTAGACTAATATACTCATATTTCCAACTACATTTCATGCAAATGCAATTTCTGAATTGCTGCCTGGTCGTAACTGTAACAGGCTGATTATCCAGAGGTATTGACTCACCTTATTTGCATCTTTGCTTTTATTGAGGATGATTTTAGAGCGGTTGTTAAATTTATTGTTGCTTTCCTGACCCGCGGTGTAGAAATGTGCCTTTTCGCCTTATGAGTTTTTAATTCGTACTAGGGAAATGACATTAGCGCCACCACCCTGTGTGCAGCAGCACTGCAGATGAAAAAGGAAACTAATCCCCTGCTCATGTGCCCAGGTCGGTCCTACAGCGTCTTCTCTCAGCGCATGTTGAATCAGTGTCTGGAGTCTCTGGTGCAGAAAATCCAGAGTGGAGTGGTTATAAAGTTTGAGAAAACTGGACCTGATCCTCCTCCTCTAGAGGGTAAGAGACTCATCTGTTCCTGCTTAGTTCCTCACTGTTCTTCAGCATCCTCTAACATCTGCTGTGCTTCATTAATAGAGTTTCTATTTGCTCCGTCGCTGGTTGTTTTACTTTTAGTTGCAGTATTTCATAAACTGCAGCTGGGTTTCATTATTGGAGCCCCGGACTCGTAACTGCCTGCAAGCTGTTGCATTTCACCACAAGCTTTGTTTTACTCTCGCAGCTCATCACCGCATTTTATTGAATTTACACTGATATTGTTTATCTCAGAAATCAACTTCTTCTCCGGTGTGTGTGTGTGTGCGTGCGTGCGTGTGCGTGTGCGTGTGTGCGTGTGTGTGTGTTCAGATGCTCCAGCTGAAGTGCAGAAGTCTGGTGTACAACCTTGGCATTGTTGTCACAAGTTGATCTATGTACGGCCCAACCCTAAGACCGGTGTGCCCATTGGCCACTGGCCCATCCCCGAGGCCTTCTGGCCTGACCAGAACTCTCCAACTCTGGTAAACAGAACTTTTTATGAAAAAGGTTGTTTTTAGTAAGGAAAATACGTCCTTAAATAAATGAATAAATAATCATGTTTGGATCTTTTATGCAAAAAAGAAAGTCCTTTCAGTTAATAGGTGACCAAAAAAGGAAGTAATAAAAGTCATAAAACAATATTCTTCTTTTAAGATTTTCCAAAACATAAACCCAGCAACAGTCTAGTAAAGCTATCTGGACATTTGTGGGTCATGAATTACTTGTTTATCATGTCATTTATTGAATTTACGTCTGTTTTCTAATGGTAAGAAGGCGAACTTATGGTGGTTGAATGTAATTACAGGTCCAGATACTCATGTTTGCATGGTTATAAACATTATTATGATAGTGATTGATGAAGTGAATTCTTACCAGTGTTGGCCGCTCCTCTCTGTGTGCCCTCCAGCCTCCACGTTCGGCCCACCCACATGTTCGTTTCTCCTGTCTGGACGCTGAGCCCATGGTTATAGACAAGGTGCCCTTTGACAAGTATGAGCTCGAGCCGTCGCCGCTCACACAGTACATATTAGAGAGGAAGTCCCCCCACACCTGCTGGCAGGTACGGACCCATCATGAGTACTTCTCTAGATAAATAATTTCAAGCGTAAATTGACAGGCTGTGGCGAGTCTTTTCATGCATCCATCCATCTTTACAGCGTTCTGCTTGCCTCTTAGCATGATTGTAAGCTAACCTGGTAGATGTTTTTGCTGATTTTGTGATCAAATATGCAGCCATGACAGGCGGTGTCCTGTTGAGTAATTACTGTGTAACAGAAATTAGGAATAAGGAAGTTTTCATTGTCTTCTTGCTTAACAAGAGCCTTTGAAAGGTTCCACAGAAGTGGGTGTGCTAGCCAGTTGTGTGATTAATGACGCATGCTGCCCTGTGTAATCATCAATGACGTCATAAATTTGCAGCTCTTATGCTTGGTTTGATTTATGGACTTTTTTTGCTGTGTGTTTTCTAGGTGTTTGTGTGTAACAGTGCCAAATACAGTGACCTGGGCCAACCTTTTGGATACTTAAAGGCCAGCACAGCTCTGAACTGCGTCAACTTGTTCGTCATGCCCTACAATTATCCCGCACTTCTGCCACTTCTCGGTGAGACTACGGCCTGCACCGCTGCATAAAATATGACTTTGATCAGCAGAAGCTCTTTCATTTGCGCTCTTCCTGTTCCCTCCTGATGCCATTTTAATTTCTGGTTTGGTGCAGAACCTGGCAGAGCTTTCGTTTGTGATCTCAGGATGCATTCTAGGCAGATGTGGCTCGCTTAGTCCACCATTTACTGAAATAAAACCATGTAGCTGCAGCAAAGGATTGTGGCAAATGACAGAGTAGTGGGCAGCAATTTGCATCCGCTCTAGTAATAAACTGCTTCTTTTGGTTTAATATATCGTGCAAATTTTCACTAAGATTGAGGGGACTTTAAATGTGTTTGGTGCTATTTAAAGCTGTTAAATGTAATACATGTGTTTATAACTCTCTTTTTATAACTTAACTGCAGATGACTTGATCAAAGTTCATAAATTCAAGCCGACTCTAAAATGGCGGCAGTCCTTTGAGAACTACCTGAAGACCATGCCTCCGTATTATATTGGAGTAAGTTATCGTTCTCCAGTCGCTGTCTGCGTTTTTAATTAAACAGAGAGCTTGAACAGGCTTCGCTCATCCTACCTGTGTTTTATCCGTAGTCCCTGAGGAAGGCGCTGAGAATCATGGGAGCCCCGAACCTGCTGGCTGACAACATGGAGTATGGCCTGAGCTACAGCGTGGTCTCCTACCTGAAGAAACTGAGCCAACAGGTTTAAATCACATGGTTATTTTTGGGGACAGGTGACGGGATAAGTTTGTCCCTGTTGATACATTTTGTGCTATTTTTATTTCAACCGCGAAGGGTTATTCCCAGTTGGAATAAAAATACCGCAGAGCGGGCTAAGTGAGGTAAAAAGGGATTATTTCCACAGAAACAAACCAACTATAATAAAACTGCTCGTTTGTTGAACTCTTCTAGTCAAAAATCGAGTATGACCGTCTGATTGCCTCGATTGGAAAGAAGCTTCCGCCGGAGGCTGGAATCAAGGTGCGCTGGCGAGGCGGAGGCATTTCCCTGGCCCAGCGCAGGGATTTCATCCAGCAGCTGCAGAGCCTCACAGGGGACGGACCCTCTCTGCCGATGGAGCTCAACCCCAAAGAGTTCCAAGGCTTTCACCTGGCGATGCTCAACAAGGTGAGCAAGGTGATCCGCAGCTGTTTTTGCACCTGTTTTAGAGGGACAAACCACCCTTTTTCTGACTTGAGTTCCTCCGCCAGGGCCTGAAGCCGCAGAGTTTTAGGAATCCCTACGACATCCCGCGCAGCCACCTGCTGGACCAGTTGAGCCGAATGAGGCGAAACCTGCTCAACACCAGCGTGTGTAACCTCCGCGGCCAGGACTCGGGTAGGTCCAGATGTCCGGAAATCCAGATGTGGGGGGGACGGGGGGACGGGACAGTTTTCCACTGTGTTTTTGAGGCTTATCACATCTAAAATAACAAACTCTAAACATCTGCATTAAAAAATGTTCCATTAATGCTGATTTGTTCACTTTTCCAGACCAGCTCCACAGCGTGCCAATAGCCCAGATGGGCAACTACCAGGACTTCCTGAAATCTGCCCCCCAGCCCCTCCGGGACGCAGACCCCGAGCAACCGAAACGCCTGCACACCTTCGGCAACCCTTTCAAACTTGACAAGAAGGCGAGTGGCGCCACGATTTCGTTGTACCACACAATGACAATAAAGGCGTTCTGTTCTGACCTGCGTGCGCTCTGCTACCGGCTGAACGCTGCAGACAGACCAACTGTGCACGTTGCTCTTTCCTCAGGGCATGATGATCGACGAGGCGGACGAGTTTGTGACCGGCCCCCAGAGCAAAGGGAAGAGACCTGGAGACAGCAACAACACGGGGGGCGGAGGGCCAAAGAGGCGGCGCTGCATGTCACCGCTGCTGCGTTTGGGCAGGGCCTACACCCCGCCAGTCACGCCCCCCGCCAGCCCCCGACCGGCAGCAGGTGAGCTACGCCTCCACGCTCGGGAGGAACATTTAAACTCCGCTGTTGCTTGCTAACCGTGGAGGTGTGTGGATCTACAGATGTGGACTTGAGCGACAGCTCGTCAGAATCCGAGCTGCTCATCAACCACCTGAATCAGAACCACTACGGTGCTGACAGAGGCTCGGACTCGGACACGGACCACTCCTCAGGCCCCGCCGACCACCAGGAGAACCACACGGAAGCCGCGGATCCCAGAGACGCCAGGCACAGGGACGAGCAGGGGAACGGGCAGGCGGGCGAGCCCCCTCCGGGCGTGGAGGGAGGAGCAGAGGGGGCGCTGGTGGAGGACCATCCGGCTCGCTACCTGTCGGCCGTGTCTCTGAAAAAACGCATTCACACCGAGACGACGAAGGTGAACAACGAGCTACGAGCGCTCATCACCAAGGAGATCAGGAAGCCCGGCAGACGTACGTAGACCTCCTCGCTCTGACAGGACGCTGATTCGTTCGGTCCGATCGGCGGCTGATCCTCCTCTATCTGCTCCTTCCTGTTCCAGACTACGAGAAGATCTTCCTCCTCCTGAAGCAGATCCAGGGAACTCTGGACACGCGGCTCATCTTCCTCCAGAACATCATCAAGGAGGCAGCCAGGTAGGGCCAGAGGCGGTAGGCGGGACCTGGGGGGGGGGATGCAACCCTGCACGTGTCTGACGTTGCCTGTCGTCCTCTGCGCAAAGGTTCAAGAAGCGCGTCCTCATCGAGCAGCTGGAGAACTTCCTGGAGGAGATTCACAACAGAGCCAACAACATGAACCACATGGACACGCTCTGAGACCGGCCCGCCCACCAAAACTCAGCTCCGCCGTCTGAGTTCCTCCCTCAGCCCGTTCAGGGGCCCTCGGTGACGGTCGTTGGGGACTGTGTCCAGCTCTGGGGGGGCCTCTCCAGTGGCTCCCAGCGCTGATGGCCCAGGAGCAGACTGAGGTCTCCGGCCTGTTTTAAGCACAGTCATCTCCTAAATTGTTGACCCGTCCTGAGGCAACCCACCCAAATTTGATTTGTTTTGTTTTTTTTTAATTTCAAACCATAAATTATTCGACAGCATTGGAGAAGCTTTGGTCACGCTTGTGTGCATGTGTGTGCGCATTTTCAGCCAACTCAGGGTCAAACAGGATCCATTGGAGACTTTTCTTTGCCTTATTTTCCTCGTTTCTGTGCGTTTCACTGGTGGGATCGGCTCGGTACACTCCGCTGACTGCATCACTCCACTGGCTCGGTTTTCCGCGTCAGCTTGTGACTTTTTCCACCAGACTGAGGTGTTGTGACTGAACAAGGCGTCGCAAACTCATTTTAACTAATGCAGCGTTAATGGAACAGCTCAGGAACTATTACTAATGCGTCATAATCAGCAATAATATTGGAGCTATGTTCCATGTTTTCTGTCTCTTCCTTCCCGCCTGAAAGCGCTGATATGCCACACAAACTGTCGAGGGACCGAGGCTGCCAAAAAACTCCTCACCGGGAATCTCAGACCGACTTCTTGCCACTTAAGCCAGACGCACTTGTGTACATTGGAGAATGTAATTTAAAACTACCTTTTCTTACAGCCTGGTCACTTTTTTTCCCCCCCCTCAAATATACATAAATTTTCTGACTTGAGTTGATTGGATTCTAAACGCAGCCCTTTTTCTGTTTCGTCCCGGGACCAAATCTGCCATATTGTGTGTGTTTGTGAAGAGGCCGCTACCAAAAGAGTATTTTGAATACACTGTAAAGATGTAAATAACCCTAGAGTACTATTTAAAGAGAATTGTTTAGTGGACAAAGGCCTTTTTGTAAGTATTTCCATGAATAAAGTTTCTATTTTACACTGTGAAGGGCCATGTGAATAAAGTGTTCGTAATGACGTGAGTTCTCATTTGATCTTTTTTTAACATTAAGGAAACAAAAAGTCCCTGTTGGGGGAAAGAAAAAAAAAAACATGTATTAAAATTTTATTTACAGATGTACAAAAAATATTGTCCCTCTTGAAGTGTCAGTGGACCCCCTGTTAGGCCACAAATAAATACAAGCAGTGATGTGGGTGGGTAGATGGGGTTTGATATTTGAGTTTTTACGGTCCCTGGGCCCCTGGGTTCGTAACTCGGCCCACGAACAGGATGGATCCTGGAACAGAAAAGAACCGTCAGTTCACGTCCCAGCGGCCTTCGTGCAGTTCTTCTATGTGTCCACTAGAGGGCGGCAAAGTAAATGCAGCGTCAAGAGTGGGTTTTATCTGCTCACCACTTCTGCGGTTTGGATACAATTTAAGGCTAAAGTTTATCTTATTGATGTACTCTAAGAAACGCAAAACACTTTTTAAACTCTACCTGTGCTGGTCTGTCGTAGAAGGAATAAAAAGGGACGATCTGCCTTGAAAACAGGAGCACGGGACCGTTTGAGTAGCACCATAGCTGCAAAAGTGTCAAGGATTAACAGGTGTTCACGTGCAAATAAATGTTGCATAATTTATTACTTACATGTTGCAGCAGCTGCTTTGGTTCCATCTTCTGTGACTTCTATTCTCACGTCGTGGAAGGCGTCAGACACATAAAGCTTCTCCTCCACTGTGGGAAGACTCAAACTGTCAGCTGTCAAGCTGTCGTTTATATTCTGGGGTATTTTTAAAATCGCTCTAAAAATTGGGGAAAAAAATGTAATTGCTGTATTGACCTGAAATCCCAGAGAAATCAGCTGTTGTTGGATTAAAGGCGTCGCTGATGCCCATGGCAGGGAGCACAGACCTCAGATTGAATTTATTCTGTATTTTAAACCTGCAAACACCAAACAGAAAATCACAATCTTAAATCAGCTCCTTCAGTTCTCACCAGGAAAAAAACAAGCCTCTGTTTGACTCTAACCTGGGAAGGAAAATATCCATCTTGGTTCTGCGCAGGCCGAATTCCCAGGATGCTACCTGGCGAGCTGTGAGCTGGGCCTCCAGGGAGGAGAGCGGCGTCTTCCTCTCGCTGGGCAGAACCACCTGTAGGCTCAGCGTGCGGCCCAGAAAGGGCAGCTCCAGAACCGTGTACCGCTGATCCGCTGCGGTCCTGAACTGGCCTGCACAGACGTGGGAAGACTTCCTCTCAAAACTGGTGACGTTTTTTTCCTTATTCCATCCGTAAAACCTGAGTTATCCGACAACTAGCAGAAATTGGTAATTAAATTTGAAAAATAAGTAAATTCCATGGACGGAGGGATGGACTCTCTCACCGAAGCTGACCTCTGTAGCCTGGTGCATCATGGGCACCTTGATGGCGCTGCCATCAGACAGGGTGAACGGCAGGTTCTGGGTGTTGGTGAACTGAAACTGCTTCTGCCAGACGCCCCTGAACGCCACGGTGTTGACCAGGGCCATCTGCAGACGGTGGCTCCACCACGGGGCTTCAGCCTGGGCCTCGCCCGACCCCGACAGCTCGCCGCTGCTCCCACCAGCCTGGAGATTCCACCACTCATCTGGGAAAAGGCGTGCAAAGAGCAAAGTTTCACGTCAAACATGAGGCTGAATTCAGATTCCAGCTGCTTTTGAAGGCCCCTCTTTTACCGCGGTTGTTCCCCGTTGGCTCCAGACTCTGCCGGGGCTGGCTGAAGTTGGCTCGGACCACGCTGGCGTTGGCCCAGGCCGTCGCCTGTCGGGCGAACTCCGTCAGCAGCTGAACACCGTTCTGCATGAACAAGGTGCACGTCTGCTGCAGCCACTTGGCCTGACTGCTGTCCCTCCTGTCGCTCTGTGGATGCAGCAGGACGTTCTGGACCTGGACATCTGCAGGACGGGAGGACAGAGATCAGACGACCTTCGGGAGAACGTCAACTGACCTCAGGGGAGAACTAAAAGCAGCGCTGGCGTCCTTTTTGTTGGTAATTAAAAGCAGGGACCTCTTGTCCCCTGAGGCCGAGCTGCAGGAGTGGCTAATGAGCTTAGCGCTGGTGTGGACGCAGGTATTATGGCTCCAGACACCGAGGTGCTCTGCAGGGCCGATGGCAGCAGCTCCGCAGCACCTGGTACCAACGGCGCTGGAGGCCGCCGAGGACCTCCGCAGCACCGCTAATGCTGATGGCAGAATCCCGGGACGGAACCTACCCTTCACGTTGTATCCCAGCGTTCCCTCCAGCTGCGCCAGCGTGTTGCCCCTGGCGCCCAGCTGCAGCAGCCCCAGAGACACCGAGACGCTCAGGGGGGATACGATCAGGTTGGAGGTGTTCTCCGTCTGGGCGACGGTTTGGTAGAGGCTGACGGCGAAGCCGGCGTGGAGCTCCGCCATGCTGTCCTGGAAGCTGCTGTTGCCCTGGCCTCTCTGCACCAACCAAAAGCAAATGATGAGGGACGCCGCCGGCAGGCGACACATGTCCTCAGGAGGGGACGCGTCCACAGAGTGGGGGTGGGGGGGGGGGCTCAAAAAATAGGAAAACTCAGTCCTGGTGAGAGGAGAGAGGAAGCAGAGGCTGCAGTGAGGTCAAAGGTGATGCAAAGAATGCAGCTTCTCAAAATAAAACTGATTCTTGCAGAAATATATTTAAAATGTTTCAGTTCGACGTGTTATTTTGTGTAAAATAAGAGTGCCTAAATTCTAAAACACACACAGTTCAAGTTATCATTAGCCAATAACACACATTTAAACATTTCATTACCGTCTTTGACATACATTAAAAAATGAGAGACCCTTTATTCAGGATTTTACTGATTACATTTAAGTGTTCTTTTTTTTTAACTCTTTCACATGTTAATTTTAAAAAGAGACCGCAGCTGACCTGGAGCTGCGGCTCTTGGCTGCTCCTACCTGGGCAGGTGAGGCGGCTCCGCGGACAGTCCAGCTGCTCTCAGCCCGGCACCATCAGCCCCCGCGGCGGCGCTCCGTCCTGCACTGTTCCCCGGCTCTCAGGCTCCCTCCCCGGCTGCTGCTCAGCCTGTGCTCCGGTGCTCGGATCGTCCCGGACTGACCGGGTCTGCGGTCATAAGATGGTGTTTAAAGGGGGGACGCCGGGCGCCGTGTTCGCGGTCTCCGTCGGCGACGTCCGTACCACTCGGCCGGGATTCCTTCGGCCCCGGGGCTATAAGGAGCCAGGCGGAGGGAGGCATGCCCCCGAGCAGCAAATCCCACAGAGGGGGGAAACACCCCCATACACGCGCGTGTACGGCACGGCGTGCGCGCCTGCCCGTGCAACTCCTGCAAAACGCGTCCAGGTTCGGCACCAATTTAGCAAGAAATCACAACAGTTTCTGAAGAACTGAGACATGAAAAGAAATGTTTTGAATAATAAAAGTGTTGGTGTGTTTTAGTGACATTAAACTGGGTGTTTTTAATAGCTGCATCAGCAGCTGGACCAGAGGCAGCTTCAAATACTTTGTCCACTTTAGAACTTTAGGAAGTTTAGAAAAACTAAACTTTAAAAAAGTTTAGAACTGAAGAAGCCTTCTGGAGAGAAGGAGAAACGTCTTCAAGATCAACCTTTCTAAGTCCAGTTGCTACAAAAGCTAACCTTGGTTTCCATCTTTAGTTCTGCAGACTGTCCCCGTCCCCCCGGTCCCCCCAACTGTCCCTCCTAATTGGGGACATGAAAGTCAGCAGAATTAGGCGCAGGCATTTTCCCCTGGTAGCCGTCAGGTATTTGCTGGCGTTGTTGAACTGGGAGTTCTGGCCATTACTGGACTTGACTCATTAGCGGCCTGGCTTCATTAAAGGCGCATTCTTTAACACGCCCCAACTCCTGACTGGAGCTGTGGGGTTTTGGGATGGAGGAGGTGAGAGGTCACGCTGGCTGATCAGACACAACAGCTTTTAAAGATGCTCCATCAACAGCAGCCTTTGTCCCAGAGGAATGCTCCAAATTCCTGCTGGTGAAGGGAGGAACAATGATTCCAGCGTCCCGCTGTGCACCAGTACCCTCCCAGTACGCCCAGTTCCATATTAAAGCTGTGTTTACATAGTTAGTTACTTCATAAACTACATCAACATGGCCGAGGTGTGATGTAATCCAGGAATATCTCTGCTAAATGCTAAAAATGCTAATGCAAATTCTGCATCAGGCACAAATAACAAACCTTCCTGCTTTAGGACATGTGGGGACTCCAGCTAGTCCAAGAGATTAGAGCCTTATTAGAGCCCCAACCCTAACCCCAGCAAACTGGAGAGCCCCCAGTACTGGGCCCTGTGGAATCCCAAAATCAGAGAGCTGAAAAGAAGTCATGATATTCATCCACAGCACATTTAAGATGGCAAACGTCTTTAGATTTGTAGGGGGTGAAGAACATGAGGAGGAAAGGACCAGAAGGAGGTTGAGACGGAGACACAGCGACCCCAGGCCGGCTGTGGTGGCCCCTCTCTGCCTCACCTCCAGTGGCCTACTTCAGGGATGGGGGGGGTGGGGGGGGGGATTAGCGGGGGTGCTGGGGTTGGGGGC
>BJFM01000281.1:61386-91938 GCA_016586285.1 Arothron firmamentum | reverse complement strand
CGTTACCCTCCTGCGTAGGCAACAGCAGTTAATTGTAAGGTGGCAGAAAGAGGACTGAAGCTGATTAAAGCAGCCCAGCCCGGCCAGAGACGGGTCTGTGTCTCCAGGCTCCCAATCCAGCCCAGAATATACACCAGACTCCACTGCACACACACACTCATGTGCCGGCACAGCCATCCAACACACACGCACACACACACACACACACAGAGACACACAAATCAATTTACACATTAATAGACGGATCTGTCATTTCTAATCTGCGCCAAGTTTTCTTTGCATGTAAGTGCTAACTGGCAACACATGCTCACCCCCTCCCCCCTCCACACACACACAACCCCCATACACACACACACACACACACACACATACACACGATGACGTGAGCTAAAACAACACGCCTCCTTTTAGTGGCCCCTGCACATATGAGAGTGATTAGAAGGGAAAACTCGGCTAGAAGGCCTTTGCGTGTGTGTGTGTGTGTGTGTGTGTGTGTGTGTGTGTGTGTGTGTGTGCATGAGAAGTGCAGCCATCTTTAGCTAGTTTGGCTCGGCAGAGGAAATTCACGCTGGGGGGCCTCCTTTTGTCGTCTGCTCTCAGCAGCCAAAGGCAGACGGCTGAGGGTTCAAACGCTGCCTGTTGAGTTCTGACGCTGCTGCCGCCGGTTCTTGGATGGGACGTCAGAATCTCTGCAGCTGGATTCACACATCTGGAATCAGGATTAAAAACTCAACGTTAACCCGGCCGAAGCGGCACGAAGTTGCTTGAGAAAGTGTTGAGATTTCCACTCAAGCCGACGTCTGCCAGCCTGATCCAAACGAGCCGCAACCACGACTTTAGGAAACACAACCGGGTCACTTTTCCTTCTTTTTGCGTTCATATTAGATGGTTCACACACGACACGACAGGAGGAGGCAACGCAGAGCGATGTCAGCGCGGTGGGCAGGCTGCCGGTTCTCCGCCGTGGCGACGAGAGCCCCAACGAGCAAACGAACTCCAGGAACCAGCAGCGAGAACATCTCCTCATCAGGAGGGGCCACAACAGGGCTGACACACAGAGCTGCTGTAATTAAACTGCGGCACATTTGGCCCTGATTGTGGTCCCCTCTTCTGGAGTTTGTTTTCCAGGATGCACGTTTGGCAGCGCCGGAAGCGAGACGCGCTCACGCACAGCCGTGGTCCACGAACGCATCGTCTCCTCACCACAGCAGGGCTGGGGCCCATTCAGTTGAAATTAGGGGAAAATAAACTGCTGACCTGGGTTAGATAACCAACAAACAGCAGAAACTAACACCGGACATACTTTTAAAGCCATATTAGAGTTATAATGTAAATTAAACTACAAAATTTGGAATTACGAGCAGTTCGAATGGGTGGAACCTTTGCACAAATGTAGCTGTAGCTACGGTAATGTGCACCCAAAAATAGCTGTGAAACTCTGTGTGTGTGTGTGTGTGTGTGTGTGAGAGAGAAAAATAAAATAACAATAGCTGATGCATGACCACTCCCTGCTGGCCCACAAAATTCAGCAAAGCCGGCATCAATCAAAACATTTGAGGAGTGAAAACAGCATCAAGGCAGTAAAACTCAGCCGTGACCACAGTGCACGCCCTGATTTTCAAAGGGAACAAACTGACACTTACTGTATGAAAGCTAACTACTACCAGAACTACATTTTTAGGGATTATGGGAAAGGTTTGGTGCCCTGGAGGCATCTTGCGGTACTACACCTAACATTATTGTGACGCAAAACTTTTTTTTTTTTTTATTTAGGAGGGAGTAAATAAAGCTCTTATGTGAAACTAAACTGTTATAACTTTCAAAAATATACTTTATATTATACTCACAACGTGTGGCCTAATAGAGGCGACTGCGAGGGGCCGGCCCCGGATGTTTTCACGTCATATTCATGACCCCCCAGGAGACTGACGATCACGGTTTGTACAGAAAAGCAGATTAGTGTGTGAGCAAATTCCAGGACTTTAAGCTAAAAACTGAAGTGGACCAGCTTCTTTCTGCCTGCAGCTGCGTCTGCAGACTCTCCTTCGGGGGAGGAGGGTGAGACTCTGCAGGCTGCTGCTCTGTCAGCGGCGAGCTCTTCAGCGTCTGACAAACAACACTGAGGCTCCTGTTCCAGGCCTGGCCAGCAGATCTGAGCAACGTGCACGCACGCACTCACGCACGGTCCTGGTTCTCCTAATCTGCTGCCAGTCCGAGCTGCAACAACAAGAGCCGGTTCTGTCCGGCCATCGAGGGACGAGTCTGGAGAGGACGAAGAGCTGAGACGATGAGGGAGGCGGAGGGGCTGACGGTGCTTCTGGGCCGTTTCGCTGTTCCCGAGCATAAACGTGCATCAGTCTCTCCGTGCACACATCTGCAGCGGCGCCCCTCCCCGGCCCAGACGGCCCGACTGCCGGCTTTTGTCGTATTACCATTAATCTTCTGCAGATTTCTGGGACATAAAAGACTCGCTGAAGTGTTTAATCTGCTGCTGCTCCTTTATTCTGCTCTTCTGTGGCGCAGTTGCTTTTATCTTTTTTTTTTGCAGACCTCTCCTGACGGATGCTGCCGTCTTCAGCTCGTCTCCACCGGGGAGTCAGCAGCCTCTGAATGGAGGACAACAGCTGACCCTGCAGGAAGGTCCCCTCTGCCTCCACAGGAGGACAGAGGTTTGACCCAGAGCTGCTGTTTCAGCTTCAGAGCTGAGGCTTTGGGCTTCCTCCAGCTACTTTTACCCAGCAGCCTCTGGGGTCCAACCTCGGAATGTTGGTGGTTTATATCAATCAATCTGACTCCGGGAGCCTAACGACTGGCCTGAGCCGAGGTCAGAGACGAGGGGCGAGGACCACCTGTGCAAACACGGGTTCCCCCTCGACCAGAGCGACGGCGGAGACGGCGGAGACCCCGGAGGCAGCGGAACAGAGAGACGCAACCACGCACGACTCCCTGTCCCATCTGTGAAGCCTTCGCCCATCTGTCTCTGTCAGTCTGAGGGTTTCATCCCAGAGCATTCGGTTCTGGGAGCTCTGTGGAGAACCACGTCTGGACGGTAGGAACAACAGGAAATAATCTAAACGCAAGGCAAGAAAAATGCGTCCTTCTTCCTGGCGCTGCGCAGCTCGGTCATTATTTCATTGTTATTTCTAAACGTCGACGTTGATAACTTGGCTGCATTAACCTGAGAGCGATGTGACGGATGCAGTTTTGCGACGGATGCAGTGTTGCGACGGATGCAGTGTTGCGACGGACGCGGTGTTGCATGAAGCGACCTCCTCTCACACCCAGACGCAGAGCTGAGAGTGAAAGCGTCGCATCAATCACATTTTTTCTCAAGTTAGCTTCTAACTGCGGTCACTGGTTTTCTGACACGGGCCAAGAGCCGGTTCTGTTCCAGCCCCAGAGAGGGGAAATACCGATCCCCACGCTGCTGGATCACTCCAAGTGTGTGAGTGTGTGTGTGTGTGTGTCCGTATCTCCAGCATAGCTCCAGAGATTAATGATGTAATTCTAGATGTAATCCTGCCAGGGTGAAAGGCCCACAGAGCTGGCAGTCTACGCAGCCGAGGTAACGACCTCTGCAATCACACACCTTCAGTCACACACACACACACACACACACACACAGACAACAAAAACAGGCCAGACGGGCAGACAGCATCAGGACAGGGGACCTCAAACACTCCGGTCCTGATCCGAGCCTCTGAAGCTTTGCCAGTGCTGGTTTACTTACTGCTGGTTGAGGACAGGGGGCTGTAATCAGACCTGCAAAACACAGAGAGGGCAGGGGGGTTAGCACGTGCTCGTGCACGCCACGCCGTTTACAGGACGACGCGACGCTGCTTTAAATAAAGAGCTGACATCTGGATAAACAGTGGGGAGCAGCCCAGCTGAAGAGGTCACCAAACGTGCACATTGGACGGTGGTTTTTCCCACTGGAGGGCTCTCTGCCGCAAACGTGTGGAACATTCCCACACCGATGATGCTTCTCTTTAAAAATGCTGCTCACGCATTCCCCAACTAAACAAATAACAGGCCGACTGTTTGACAGAAGCCTCCTTTCACTTGGAAGGCGAGTAAAAATAAGCAAAGAGTTAAAGAAAAGGCGCCCGTTATTGTGGTGCATCATCACAGGAACTGACATTTATTTGTGTTCCCCTCAAAGCTCAGATGACAAGATAAGTATCAATGTGTGTTTTCTGTGTGGCGGAGCTGCGTTTGAAGCCTGTCATCATGGAGACTCTCTCTGAAACGAGAGGCCGCGTGTCGGTGCAAGCTCAGACAAACGGGGAAGCGCCGCTGCTTTAACGACACAAACAAGGAGGTTAAAATGTGCCGAAGGAACAACAGACGACAACAACGCTTCTGGACAAGAAACGTCCACAGTCACACAAGTGAAATCCCACCTGGTTATTATGGTTAAAAACCTGACATTGAGCTTTCATAGGCAGCTATTGCAGCATGAATCTGTTATCGAACTGATTTCATTGATGGCGTCTCTGTTCAGGAGCCAGTTTCAAAGTTGGGAGCTTAAAAGCATCTGATGGTGCTGCCTCGTCAGTGTCCTTTCCCCCAGTTTGGCCTCTTATCAGTTCGAACCCCTTTCAGAGAAAGCAGAACACACACATTCAACAATTCCTGCATGAGAAAACATCTTTTTCATAAAAGAATAATAAAACTACTGATTGGTGTGTCTTTTTTGCAGTAACCTGCAGATGGAAACACAGGACACCACCTTACGGACTCTCCTCCGTGTCTGATTGCGTTCTAGCGCTGGTTTTGCAGCTCTGTTTGGCTTCGATGGACGTGTCCAGGGAACCCCCCCCCCTTACATGCCCTCTCATCAGACACTAGCTGGCATCCTGAACATACTCTAATTCCCCGGCCCCTGATGGAAGCTCCACCATTACACCCGCTGATGTTGTTCATCCTGCAGCCTCCCTGTGACTCTAATCAGGCCTCCTGAAGCCACAGACAGCAGGAAGGCGAGGAGCAGGAACGTTTCCTGCAGCAGGACGCTATTAATCTGAGTAACAGGCATTAGCTGCCTAGACAAAGGACTGGGGGGAGTGTGGGAAGGAGTGAACAGAGGGGGGCGATGAGGTACTGCAGAGGGGAATATGGTGGAGAAGGGAGCCAGGGAAAAGATAAATATGGAGAGAAAGTTATAAACGACCGGAAGGGTCCGGCGAGAGGAAACAGAGTGATGATCAGAGCGGACAGAAAAAGGTAAAATGGAGAAAAAAAAAGGCAGCGTGGTGCGTTTGTAAGGGAGCAGAGGCATCCCCCGGGTGTGTCTCTGGCGTCCTGCCTGCTGCAGAGCTTGTTAGCAGCTTCTCTGGTTCTCCTGATCAGTGTTTTTTTTTTCCATCATCCTCCTCTTTTAAAGACAATAAGCAGAAGTCTGAGCCCAGCAGGACCCGACGGGCCCGCGGTTAAACCACCAGGGCTCTCTGGAGAGATGACTGAATTCTGCTTTCGCTGATTTGATGAAGGAGGTGTGGGGTTGGGGGGGCCCAGGGCAGAGGAGGGACGGAAGGTGCGGAAACCAGCAAGCACCCAGAGAGGTGAGCTTGAGTCCAGCTAAAATGAGCGAGCAGCTGCTCTGTAATGGTTCCAGAGCGTCTCTGTCTGAAGCAACGCGGGGACGTGAGCGGAGGTGCAGCGAAGGCGCGGTGATGGAGGATGTGACCTCTGAGGGAAGGTCGAGCTTCTCCCGTTATCAGCTGGACATCCCCGCTTTTCCACTCACATCAGCATGTTCTGCAGCGGTTTCCGACACGCTTCCCTTGAAAGCCGCACGTTCTCCCCTTTGGCTCCGGTTCTGGGCCGGTGAGCCGCTCCGGGTCGGCCTGCTTTCATCCCATCTCACTTATTTATCAAGAACAAAATTCTGGGTTTGTACAAGCATGGAAAAGAGGGGGGGAATCACTGTCAGCAGGTCCGATCAGGAGGAGCTGAGATGAAGCAAATACAGAGATTTTCCAGCAAGGAAACATGGAAACACCGGAAGGTCAGATTAGAAAACATCTGTCACATTCAAGGACTCCAGACGTGGAACAGCCACCCGGAGGATTTTCATCCAGATAGGACGGCCACAGCTTTCAGCCACCATCCTCTGCTTTGGCCAAAAGTTTTGATCCCCTCAAAATGAAAAATTCTGAATGAAAATTCCGTAATTCTTAACTAAACAAAGCAAAACTGCCGTACTTTTGCTAAAGCTCCTAATTTAAATCTGAAAGTCTGCACTTTGCCCATTTTACTTTAATTCCACTGTGGGTGGGGGTGCGGGTGGGGGCACGGGGGGGGGGTAAAAGAAGGCTCTCTTCTACTTCCACACTCGGGTTCTTTCTCTACCACAACAGTGGAGCCAGTAGTAACATACCGCAGCAGAAACTGAGGCCCATCTTTGTTTAGTGTCTGCAAACAGAGGAAAGACGTTCATTCCACTCTGCGGTGACAGAAAACTCTCTCTGGCTGCGCTCGTTACCAACTAAGTTGGTCTCAACTTTCCACTGTAGAATTAAGACCACACCTCCTCCATATGTCCTCATGAAACACAGCCAAATAACACAAACCCAGTTCGTTAACATCATTTACGTTGGCTGTGTTAGTACATACGGCACAGTCTGATGATCAGATTATTCTTGTGTTACATCAATTATTTTCTCTTTAAATTAAGGTTTTGGGTGGGATCTTGAATCAGGTTTACAGTCACAGTCAGGCTTTAATGACAGTAACTTTGCAGTGAATGGTGTTAAAGTCTGGTACAGTTTTCCTCACTTTCACCTGTGACCTTCCAGATTAGTTATCTTTGCAGAAAGTCAACATTTTAAGTTCTTGCTGAAGTAAATATTCGGATTAAGTATAGTTATTGATAAAATAAATAAATACATAAATGGTTAGGAAATCAAAGCAATTCATTTATGGAAATTTGAGTTTTAGGGTTGACCAGAAAAAGGTGATGATTAGAAAAACTTATTTCTTAAGTCGTCATATTTTCTTGTCAAAAACCAAATCTGTGGTACAAAAAAAGTATCTAAATCTGCAAAGGTTAATTCTGATGGAGCCCTCCGACATGACCCGTGGGTAGATTGCGTGTGTTGCTCACTCACCCTCCGGTCTCCGCTCCCGAGTCCACGCACTCATCTTCTGTCGATGTCTTCTCCATCTCACAGTTGAACAACAGCGAGCTGCATCGTAACCAACCCGGAGGAAACGAATGAATCGTGCCTTCACACACGGTCAATCACCTCTGCTGCCACTTCTGTCTGCAGCGCGCTGAAATGTTTGATAACTGAGTTGCAGCAACAGGCGACTCACTGTTACGTCACGACGTCAGATGTGTGCTTCGCGAGCCGCCGGAAATCCCACCACTTTCGTGGCGTTCGATAAATACTGCTTTATTTTATCGTTAATGCTGTATATCAACACACAAGGAGACTAATGATAACACATATTCGCGAGTTATTATTTTCCTTCAAAATATTTTCGTCATCTGATATAGTAGGAAATTCTAAACACATAAACCCGAGTTATCGTCGGAGGAGCGAGGGTTTTGTCCGATGTACCTAAAGAACACATTATTAAAATTGTTGGTTTGTTGCCATCTAGTGGCTTGATGATATATTGCATCAGAATGACGAAAAACTCCGGTGACCGTGGACCGTATATCTATCCATCAATCCGCCCTATAGACACGCATCAATCTTCTTTTCCCCGTTGTTGTATGATGGTACTCTTTTGATTCATATAACATTTATATAAAAATTATCAATGAATGGAAAACTTGTTTATAGCGGTCTTTCAGAATTCATTTTTATTTTTTATTCCCTTGAACCTGATGAGAATGTCATGACAGGCCTTATCCAATTATATAGTGTTCCAGCATAACGCTTTTGCGTGTAAGTAACGTATTAAAGCATTGTATTTTTTTTTAAAATAAAAAAGAACATAAACACGAGCGATACTGCTGTCGCTTGACAGTGACGTAATCTCAGCGCGCTGCGAAGAGAAGAGGGGGTGTTTGCGCACGTTGGTATCTACACTTGTTAGCTGCAGAAGTTTCTTCTCAATTCTAGTCAAAAATGTCCGTCACGGAGATGTTCAGCTGTCTCCAGGGTTTCCTGAGCGCAGACCAGGACGTCAGAGAGGTTTGAATCAACAACCGACCATTAACACTGCAACAATAGCTTTCACAGACAGTCGGCTAATCTTAGCAGCTAACTTTAGCTACGTTTTACAGATGTATTTGTTTTTAATTCCTACTAACCAGAACATATAACAACCATTGACGAAAAAGAACCAAATCCTCTCAACACGTCTAGCTGCTTTCCTCAGTTAGCCCTTAGGTTGGTGTGTATTTTGGGTAAATTATGCGCCCGATCATTAATGTTTAATCTTTAACCTTACTTTAAAAATGGCATCTTGCTAGACAGGTTTAGGAGAGGGCAGTTTGGATTTTTCCAGTTTTCTTTAAACCTTGTAACTTATTAGCATCATTTGGTTATTTCTGGCCCCCAGACCATCACATTTCCCCACTCTCAATATTGTTGAGCTGTTGAGCTTTTTCTTTGCTAATGAATCCTAATGTTTGACCTTTGTCTAGGATATCCGTAAGGTGGTCCAGACGCTGGAGCAGACCGCCAGAGAAATACTGACAGTGCTCCAAAGTGTCCACCAACCATCTGGGTTTAAAGAAAGTGAGCATGTGTAGCAACCTGAGCTGTTCTGACCTAAAGACATGATCCTCTTGAAGCGAAACATTTCTATCTTTAAAAATAGTCCCATTTTCCCTTTTGTCCTTTAGTTCCAGGCAAATGTGCAAAGGCACGTGAGCTGTTTTGCACTGTCAGGACACAAGTTGCACAGTTAAAAACAAAATTTCCTGTGGAGCAATATTACAGGTTGGACTATATGATTTTTTTGGGGGGGGGGTGTTGTCTTTGCATGCAGCTAATAATGTTGACTTTTGCGCTTTACAAACTTTAATCATTTTTACACGCTAAGCTATCAGAACTTAATATTGTATCACAGCTGTGTCTTTTGATCAGCGCACAGTTGTTTTTTTTGTGTGTCCCAAATTTATTTTGCCAATAAAATAATGCTGAAAATCAATTTCATTTCTTCTGCTCTAGGTTCCATGAACACTGGCGCTTTGTCCTGCAGCGTCTGGCTTTTTTATCAGCCTTTGTTGTCTACCTGGAGACTGAAACTCTTGTTACTCGTGACGAAGTGGCCCAGATACTCGGCAGTAGGTACCCGTTTGTGTCATGTTCTATAACTATCCAGCTGATAAGGAAATCCCGAACACTCGACTCACTGAATAATTGGAGAGGAAAAAGTCCTGCTAGCAAAACATGATTTCTTGTCTCTGTCTTGGTGCAGTTGAGGTGGTGCAAGACAAAGGTTTTCATCTGGACCTGGAGGATTACCTGGCAGGTGTGCTCATCATGGCCAGCGAGCTGGTGAGTCTGGTTTTTGTTTTGATTTGTTTTGTGGTTGATTGTAACATAAAGGGAATGTAAACTAGGTTTTAATTTGAACTTGTTTTCCTGCAGTCCCGGTTGGCGGTAAACAGCGTGACAGCAGGAGATTACAACCGGCCCATCCGCATATCAAACTTCATCAACGAGCTGGACTCAGGATTCCGCCTGCTCAACCTGAAGAACGACCCTTTGCGAAAGCGCTACGACGGCCTCAAGTACGACGTGAAGAAGATCGAGGAGGTGGTCTACGACCTGTCCATCCGCGGGCTGGCCAAGGAGGCGGAGCCCGTGTTGGAGAAGTAGTCCTTGAAGCCGCGTGACTGGCTGTGGGAGACAGAGCAGGGGCCAGGAGCCTCACCATGGCTGCTGCGCCTGGCCCTGCCTGGGAGGTGACAACCTCCCCCCCGGAACCACCTGAGGCTGGAGCAGCTGTGGACGTGCTGTGTGAGTGTTTTTGTGCACGGGGAGTGGTGTACAGGGATGGCAGTATGTCCAGACTGACGGTCAGAGGGCCACTTTACATGTTTTAGCTGACCTCCTGTTTTATTTCTTCTGTTCTGAGGTCGTTTGTAGCAGATTTTCTTGTCGTCAGTGTTTGGTTTCAGAGAATTTCGGAGAATTCCACGTTTTCATAATTGTAGATGTTTGTGTTTGTTAAAAAGGAGCAAAGAGGAAATGTGAAATGTATTTTCTTGCTCACCAGTTAAGTTGAAAAAATATCTGGAGACGTTTCCGCGGCCTGAACTAATGCGTGCAGACACCAGGAGCCTCGTTTATCTGGGGTCTGAACTCGCAGCTTAAGATATTTGGATGTTTTAGAGCAGAGCCAAAGAATCACAGAGTTGCACTTCACATGGCGACAAAACGGACTCTGAACAGTCGGACTTGTTTTTTTATTTTTTGGTGGTGGTTGTCAGTTGCAGAGATGTCTGTGCCAATGTATAATATTTTGTCAATTAAATTGTTGTTGTTTTTTTTTCTTCCAGAGGCAAATTAACATGCGTGCACTGGTTAGGGTACGTCTCCTCCTGTTTTGTTGTGTGCCGGTTGCCTCTGAACCTGGTTTAGAGGCTTAGATATTATTGCTTTTTGGTTTGAAAGTGCACGTGACTGTTTATTCCTGTCTTGGTTGTCCTAAAGATGTTTAAATCTACATTAAATATATTTCTAGTCTTCGTCAGGTGTCAGTTTTAAAAAAAAGACAGGGGGGAAAAAAATGTTTAAAATATTTTAATATAGTTCACAATATATTACATTGGAGAAATGACACATGAAATGAGGAAAAGAATCTTTTATGTTTTAAAAGCTTTTCTCTGATTCCTCGTCCTCCAACAGCTCAGGAGTGTCAGTGTCGATTTGAGCAGACAAACTGGAGGATCTGCTGCCTCTTCAATGCTACAAACGGAACCGGTCTCATTTTACTGAACTTATCCTCGGTCAGCCGGCGATAAACCAGACGGCAACACAGTTATTTAGGAGCCTGCCTTCACAGGATAAAGTGCATTTAGCAAAATAAAGCCTTCATAAATAAACACACTTAAAAAGACCGAGCAGAGGAGTCGGAGCCAGGACCTGGAGGAGGAGTCGGAGCCAGGACCTGGAGGAGTCGGAGCCAGGACCTGGAGGAGGAGTCGGAGCCAGGACCTGGAGGAGTCGGAGCCAGGACCTGGAGGAGGAGTCGGAGCCAGGACCTGGAGGAGGAGTCGGAGCCAGGACCTGGAGGAGTCGGAGCCAGGACCTGGAGGAGGAGTCGGAGCCAGGACCTGGAGGAGTCAGAGCCAGGACCTGGAGGAGGAGTCGGAGCCAGGACCCGGAGGAGGAGTCGGAGCCAGGACCCGGAGGAGGAGTCGGAGCCAGGACCCGGAGGAGGAGTCGGAGCCAGGACCCGGAGGAGGAGTCTTGGTATTGCCTGTAGATCGATGGTGTCGCGGTGGCAGCAGAGCTCAGTCTACCACGACTCAAATAAATGCTACTGTGAAAGACTGCAAATATTCCAGTGAGTTTCCTAACAGTAATTGAGTACCAAGGCACAACAGCTGATTGCTAGGTCACAGTTAGAAACAGTAACGCCGTGTGGTGACAGACAGCTGGGATGTTTGAGGCGAGATTGATTCTTAAATACTGCTGCCGTGATAAAAAAAGGAACCCAAAACATCTTTGCTTTCACTTTTCAGACCCAGTGGAAGCAGGAATATAAATGAAATTATCTTAAGATTTGTCAATCTAAACACACATTGGAGACTTTTTCCCACACAAACAGAAGAAATGAGCCCTCGCGGAGGTCGTCTTCGCCTCTTTAAAGGGACGGCTCACCCAGAAGTGACCTTTTAGTCGCGTATGAACAGCAGTGATGACGGAGAGTTGCAGAGTTCCAGAGATTTGCAGACAAATCCATCAGAGTTGGAGTGAAACAGCGGTGAGGGAGGTCTTCCAGGGTCCTCCATGCTACACAGAACCTGAAAGCTCTACAGCAAACTTTTTTAACAGGAAGAAATCTTGAACAGACCCCAGGCTTTTGGTTCTGGGTCTGAGCGTGAGGCCGATGACCTCCGCAGCCCCGAAAGCTTTCTGCGGGTGTTTGTCCTGCCCTCCCAACACAGGTGAGCAGACAGATTGAAGGCAGGTGCACTGTGCCTTTAACAGGGAGGAACCTCACCTTTGGTCCCCCGGCCCCGGTCGGGGCTCCGCCGAGCAGCTCCGCCTTTGAGAACCTGCCAGGAATTATTGCTGTTTGGTGGCCTGGTTGTAGCACAGTGACTCCGGGGGTCCGTCCAGCCCGGCTGCACCTCTGGCAGAGACAGTTCCCACACGCAGCAGAGGGTGGTGCACGGACAGGCGGTGGCAGGAAGGGGCAGAGCGCCACCTCTGAACCACCCCATATGGAAAACCCCTGCCCCCCTGCAGGCTTTTATTACAAAAACCACATTCCGAGTTGTGTCTCCGTAGCGGTTACGCACCTTTCTGACCGGAATTTCTGCTGGTTCTCCACCCGGTCTCCACCATCAAGGCTGACGAGCGCAGCCCATATTTTGGTTGTCCGATAACTGTTTAAACGACCTAACTCTGACTACATACGACGGCGTGGTGCACGTTCTGTGGTTTTGAAGGGAAATAAGTGCCATGTCTCCAAGAGGATTGTTTTTATGGTCTAAGTAGCTGATGGTGTGAATGGTTCTTGGGTTTTTTTTGCAGTCGGGGGGGTTCAGGTCTATTTACAGCGAAGCGTCGGCGGAGGGATCTTGGCGGAGGGATCTGGGCGGAGGGATCTGGGCGGAGGGATCTGGGCCTCAGGAGCGGCTCTGGTTGGTGTTGATCATGATGTTGGGCAAAGCGTTGCGCCTCTTCCTCCAGGCGCCCAGGTCTCGAGTGCACCTCTTGATCTGATGGAACCACTGCTGGGTGCGGGACCTGTCGGAGGCGCGGAAGACGAAAGACTCCCGCCGGATGTCCAGCACCTCGAACGTGTCCTCGCATTCCGGATCCGCAGACACCACACAGTTTCCCAGGCGGATAGGTTCCCTCAGGACCGTGAACTTCCCGCTGCTTTTGTCCTTGATGAGAACCAGCACTCCGTCCTGAATGCCGTCCCTCCCGCCGTCGCCCTGGTCCCCCCGCGCCCCCACCTCGGCTGGAGCCTCACCGGTCCTCTGTGTCCTCACCATAAGCAGACTTTGGACGTTTTGGAACTTGAGGGCCTTGCTGCCCTTCTTCACCCACTGGCCGTCCGCCGGCTGGGACAGCTGGAGGGGCCCCTCCATGACGAAGCGGGTGTTCTCCCTCGCCCAGCCCACCGTCTTCATCGACACCTCCCGCATCTCGATGTTGATGACCTCGCGGTTCTTGCGGCTGTCCCTGCGGAAGGAGCGCAGGGACCAGGTGACGCCGTTGCCCTCCTGCTTGGTCTTCATGTTGATGTGCTCCAGGTGGGACTCCACCCGACTCTTGGCCTCGCGGAGGCGCGCGTGGTCGGGGTGACATTCGGGGGTGACCTTCATGATCCGGCTCAGGAGGAGCGGGTACTTGGTGACGCGCTGGAGCGGCGCCATGAGGAAGGAGCGCAGGTTCATGCGCCGCAGAGCCGTGTTGTCGTTCTGAGAGACGTCCAGGAAGATTCTGCAAGGACAAAAGACATGTTTGGGTGATGAACAGGGACCGGGACCGGGGACGGGCCGGGACTCTGTCTAAAAATACGAGTCATTTCTGCTCTGCTCTGGAAATAGACGTTCCTCTGAATAAGTGTCCTCTCCATTAAGAATGACACCACCCGAAGCAGAAGCGGCCCCCCCAGAGCAGCTCCCGCCAGGTGGGCTGTACCTGAGCAGCTCCTTCTCCTTCTCCAGGGTGTTGAGCATGTTGACGGAGGCGGACTGCTGCAGGCAGTAGGTCTGGAAGGCCGGCAGCATGTTGACAAACTCCAGAAAGATCTCGCCGATGTAGACCGTCAGGAGGTCGTCGTCGCCCTGGTCACAGGAGAGAGCAATCAGCTGGAGGAGGCGCTCCGGAGCCTCCCAGGAAGCATCCGCCCTGTTGGGGCCGCTGGGATGACCGCAGCCAGCGTTTGAGCCGCCGCCTTAGTGGGCGTGGCCTACCTGGTCGAAAGCTTGGTCGATGCTGTCCTGCAGGTGTTCGGTGAAGCGGTCGTTGACGTCGATCAGCTCCTGGACGTTGGCGAAGACCACGGCGAGCTGATCCGCCGTCAGCAGCCCGGCGCTCTGCATGGGGCCGTAAAACTCCTCCTTGATGATGCGCAGGTCCTCGCCGTAGCTCGACTCCGTGTTCAGAAATTCCAAGATGGCCTCCTTGCGCTCGGTGCGCAGCTTGGAGCAACGTTCGCACATGCGCTCCCCTCTGTCTTTGGAGACCCCGTCCTTCACGCCACAGTCCGGACAGGGTCTCTGCGCCTCCCAGGCCCTGACGGAGGCGGACGGCCTCTTCCAGGTGCGGGACAAACCCGGGCCGATGCCGCTGTCCACCCGTTCCACGTCGGCCCCCCGGCTTCGGCGGCAGCGGCGGGGCTCGCTGTCCTCTTCCTCGCGCTCGTCGCTGAGCCCCACCACGCCGCTGTCGGCGCTCAGGCTGCTGATGGTGCTCCAACGATGCTGCCCAGAGCGAGTCACCCCCAGGCCTGCTTGGCGCTCCTCCGCCGGCGGCTCGGAGCGCCCGCGAATGGCCGCCGGAGCTGGGAAGGAGATTCGTCAGCATTCAGGTGAGTCTTTTTCTCTTATTATTTACACTGCACACACACACACAGACACACAGACACACACACACACACACACACACAGACGTCCGTGGTGACGGTCCTTCGATTAAAACGCTCATCAACACAATATCGCGAGTTCTCGGGGCGAGACGGACGCCGGATGCGTTCCAAGCCAAAGGCGGCGTGTCAGCACTCACCGCTGTCTCGGTCCCGGTCTCTGCGATGGCCGTGGAGGCGGGCGGCGGCGGCGATCTTCATCTCCAGCTGTTTGCGCTTGGAGGCGTCGGCCGGCATGGGGTCGCTGTAGTGGGGCCGCAGGCGGCACTCGCGCTGAGCCCTCACCGTCCCGGCCAGCTCATAGGCTGCGTCCGAGCTGGAGCGCCGGCAGCCCAGGCCCGGGAGCTGCACAGGGACACGCGTGTCAGGCTAACAGTGGAGTTGCCATGGCAACAGATGGGAAGGGGACACTGCTCTGCACACAGCTGTGTGTCGGAGGAGTTCGCCTGCTGAAAACTCGCTGTCCAGACGTGAGAATGATGTCATTTACCTCCCTGATGGTCTCCGTCGGCCGCGTCTCTAAAACCTGCTGTCAGCACATCCTTACCTCAGCCCTCAGGGGACAATTCAAAGATCCCAAACACGAAGCCATCCCACCGTTTCTGACTAAACCCCTCTCACTGTCTGGGGATAAGGTGAGCAGTTCAAAGGTCAGCACTACGACACGACCCTCCTCACCCAGAGCGGGCTTCCGTATGTGCTCGGCGGCTCTGACCCAAACTGCGCAGCAAGGCTTTATTGCTCCGTATCAGAAGAACAACAGGGTTCACAGCTTGCAGCAACGAGGTAAAATCAGGGAGAATAATTCATGAGCCACTGAATTATCGAATCGCAGCCGTACGTTGAGCATGCGGATGCGATCGCAGAGACGCTACGGCAACAAACGCACCTCCGCATCTGCTCCCCACAGCAGGTTCAGCCGCGTTGCTCGCAAACCCGATTAGAGTCCAGCTCTGCGGAGGGACGCAGAGGTGGACGATGCTCCCCCGCAGCTGGGGCTGATGGTAGACGCGCTGGGGCTCCGGCTGCTGGGGGGGGGGCTCCGGCTGCTGGGGGGGGCTCCGGCTGCTGGGGGGGGGGCTCCGGCTCCTTTTGTGCTGCAGCCTCACACATCCAGATATTTTCTGGGAGGCGGGCGCCGCATCGCCCGCTGTCGTCTCAGTGAATGCCTCTGCATCGCTCTATAGGAGGGACGTGCACGCGTGTCGCAGTCCCCGTGCACGTCTCAGTCATCCTTCAACGCCAAAGATGCGCCGACGGGGAGCAGCGAGCCAAGACGCAACGACAAGAAAGCCAACAAAACCAGCATTAAAAGCAATCCTTACACATTCTGCTGCTTCTCCTCCTCCTCCTCCTCCTTCCAGAGGTGTCTCGTCACCAGCCTCAGCTCCGCAGGCCGTTGCCGACGTTGCCATGGCAACGGCGCAGGGCTGACAGTCAGTCGAGGGGGCGGTGATGTCAGAGCCTCCGTCCCGGTCACCTGACAGCCTGACGGGGGCCTCGGCAGAGATCTCTGCACTGCAGCTGGTGGAGAGGGGAGGAGAGAGAGAGAGAGAGAGAGAGAGAGAGAGAGAGAGAGAGAGAGGGAGGAATGAAAGGAAAAGAGGGGAGCGAGGGGATGCGGGAAAGAGAAGATTACAATTCTGGCAGATGCTCCTTTATTTTTTCATTCATTGCACCTCATTCTTGCATCTCCAGCCCCCCTGCTGTGTCCCTCTGTCCTTCCACACCTCTGATCTCCACCCCTCCGCCCCGTCTCACCCCAGATCAATGCCTCTCTCATCCCCGAACCCTCATTCATCCCTCAGCCCCTCCAACATCGAAGCCGTCAGGTCACGTAAACACCTCGGCCCTCAGTTGCTACCAGAGTCCACGGACGTGCACATGAGCTCGATCAGAGCGCTCAGCTGGCCCCTGGCCCGAGCTTGAGTCTGGAAGTGGACACCAGGGAGTCGTCCCTGGCTCCCACCGGGACTCCTGGGATAGCCCCCCCACAGAGCATGGATGGATGAAGAGGACGTGACATAAGTGTTGGTGGAGCTCCCTCTGTCATCCTCTAACAGGCCTGCCTACGGAGCTCCGGCCACAGCAGCGCTAACCTGTCTGTCTGGATCTGAAATACATCCAAACGTTATGGGAGACTCTAATGAAATGTTCTGGAAATGCTAAGAACAGGCCGAGGAACATCAGATCCTGAAAGGGGCTTTGATCTTTGATCACCCAAAGACCAAGGGGCTTTGATCCCAAAGCAACCTGCTATGTTACGTAACTTTGTTTCGCGACTTCATATCAAACTGCGAAACCCGGCAACAGTGTTGGAGAAGCTCCAGGACCCCCACCCCCCCCCACCACCCCCACCCCCACCCCCCACCCCCCCCGTATCTGCTGTCACATCCAGATGATGGATGCTGAGTAATAACCAGCCGCTTCATTCATCAGGACAGGATGGATGTGATAGATCACAGCCCAACACGGAGCAACCCGACACGGAATCAGCCGTCCGTCACCGCCGCCGCTGCGCACGTCACCCCGGTGACTTTAATCAGCGTGGGCGTCTAATAGAGACAAACTGGATCCAAGACCAGCAACACCATTCTCTCTCAGACCGCACAGAAATCACACACTTTTTCTACAAATTACGACGAAGTAATATTGAATGTAACACAGAACATGGCCGACATTAGCAGGCGCTCTTGAGAAAGGAGGAACGCTGCTGGAAGTGATAACCTCGGGGATAAAAGATGGCATAAAATACTGTCATGGTTAATTAAAAACTCTCCAGGTATCAGGAAAGCCTTGAGCCAATTTAAATTACAGAGGGAATGAAAAGTGCATTGCACGGTTGGGTCTTTTTAAATATTAAATCTAATCTGCGAAGGGAAAATATGACTCAAAATGAGCTTCTTTGAGTAATAACAGAGACGTGATTAAACTCTAACCGGAAAATAATCAGTGATGTGCGTCGTGTGACCTCAAACCTGAGCAGTATATTCCCACTCTTTAATGTCTTCCCCTGATAAGGTGCATGAAGTTTGAAGAAGCTCTGACATTCCCCCTGAAGCCCACAGACAGAAGTTCAGTTTGTTCAGCCTCAAATTCAGGACACCAGCAGGAACATCTGCTGCGCTTTGTCCCCACAGCTGGTTAGAAAATGTTCCAAAAACCGAAAATGTGTTGAAGACGAAGGAAGGAAGCCCCAGAAGCCCCACAACAGGATGTTTAATCCATGTTTCCTGAGAGTGTGCAGTGGTTGGGGGGCCTTGTGGGGCTGGTGTGAGCACAGTTGTGTCTGCAGTTGATTGGATAAATGTTGCACTGAACGTTAATGACGAATCACCACCTGGTGCACAATCCTGGTGTCAGAAAACGCTGCAAATCTGATGACTTCTCCTCCGCTTAACCCTGCAGATCCAGCCAAGCTCGTTTCATCACACACATAAAGGACAAACATTCAGAGAGGGATTGTATGCAGCGGGAGCTGTGCCGAGTCCCTAATGCCCCTGGTTTCAGCGGGTAAAAAGGCTGATGAACTGTACTTTTGAGTTTAAACAGTATCGTGAGTTTAGTTGATTAAAATTGAATTTTCAAACCCGCATGTGAGCATTGTCACCAGCATGCTGGCTCCACAGCCCCTCTTGCTGATTAAAGAGGCATCATCAAACTCAACAATCTCGATTTGAACTGATAATGAGGAGCTACAGATCAATCATTTGCACCCAAGAGCGATGCACGTTCAAATATTAAACGGACGACTGTGGGCAAACATGGAAAACACCCACAGCCGTTATTCCTCTGCTGCCTTTGTGCTTCAGACACACATCATCCCTTCCAGCGCCGCAGACAAAGGAGTGACAGTCAGGGAGGATATTCTCTCCATCTCCCTCCTCCGCCGGCAGCGGCGGGAGACTGACCTGTCAAACAGTCAGTCTGGGTTCAGAGTCGCAAATTTGCAATGAGCACAAAGGCCGAGATGCAGCCGACGACACGATGGTTGTGGTAACGATGACGATGAACGAGAGAGAGAGATAGAGAGAGAGAGAGGGGGCGAGAGCGAGCGTCTGCAGTGATGAGGCCCGTCTGCCGGGCTCGCTCTTCTCCCACCCACAGCCTCGTCTGCGGAGTCAAGCCAGCCAGCTCGGGCAGCTGTTAGCACGGTAGCTGAGATAAATTGATAACGCGCATGCAGATGGACCAGATGGACGAGCAGCAGCGCTCGGAGCCCACAGACTCACCGCTACACGCCGTCCTCCAGCAGAGCGCACGCGCTTCCAGATATTTTTAAAGAATACATTTGTAAACGCAGGCTGCGGGGAATCAACTGGAACTAATACTGATCCTGACAGATTTGTAGTCCACAGCGAGCACAAAAAAACTACAAATAACACCAAAGTTTGCACGTGACAACACTTCTGTGCTTCCACACACTCCTCACACACCCACCTCTTCTTGATGAGGTCCAGCGCGGAACCGATCAGGCCGTCCTTCATCTTGTAGATTTTGGCTCCGTAGCTGGAGAGGTCTGTCCCCTCCAGGAGGAGGGCCGGGCAGCAGCTGGAGGGACGTTCCCAGTTCTCCTTGCTGGCTGGGAAGGGAACAGAGCCAGCGGGTTCCAGGCTGCTCCTCCTCCTCCTGCCGCTGGTGCCATCCTGGGCTTTCTCCTGAGCGGAGCCCGCCAGCGGCTGCAGGGGTAACCGCGGCGACGGGCCGGTGCGGATGGGAGAGGACGTGCTGCTGCTGGAGGAGGAGGAGGAGGAGGAGGTGTTGCTGTTGGGGGGTCCAAGCTGACGGCACTCTGCTTTTTCACTTTTGCTGATTTCAGAGTAGTTTTCCCCAGACTGGAGATGAGGAGAAGGTTCATTCTCCTGCGCTGAGGCAGCCTCAGGCCCCGGAGAACCGGCCCAGGAACTCTCCTTCTGCCTCATCCTCTTGAACTCCTCAAATGTTGGAATATGTAGGCGTCCCAGAGGGGCTCGGCGGTGCTCACAGGCATCTTCTGCAATATTGTCGGTGGTGTAGGACGCCTTCACCGCCCTGGGCCCGGAGGGAGAGCTGTGGAGAGCCAGGTTGGGGCTGCTGTTCTGACGCCGGAGCTGCAGGCGCCGGAGCACCTCTCGCTTGATCTCCTCAGGCCTGGTGAGGTGGAGCGTTCCCGGAGGCCTGGGTCCAGAAGCGTGGTGGACGGCCTCTGCTTCGACCGGACTCAGCTGAGCGCGCAGCGGGAGGCTCTTCAGAGGCTCGGCCGAGGACCGCGCGCTCTGCAGCCTCAGTTTGTCCCGCAGACCCTTCCTCACCTCCCATTCCTCGATTCCGGATGGAAACAGCAGCTGAGGGAAGAGGGGCAGCTCCTTCCTGGGAAGTCCAGTTTGGGGGTAAAACATCAGGCTTTCTGGGCTCTGAGGGCCCACCACAGACCCATCTGGAACCCCTCCGCACCAGTGGCTGCTGGTGGTGTAGCGTAAAATAAACTCACTGTCCTCGCTCCTCTTCATCGCGCACAGACCAGAGTCAGACACCTGGGCCCAGTTCAAGTTTTCCATACTCCTGTAAGGTCTGTTCCCAGTGTTCCCAGTATGGATCTGGGAGCTTGGCACGAGGCCTACGCCCAACTCCATCCCCACGGGAACCTGCCTGCTGGAGGGGCAGTACCTCATCCCGAGGTTAGAGAGCAGAGTGCTGCTGTTACACCTGGCCATGAGTGGGAACGGCGTCCCATGGAGGCCCGTGCAGTGAGGGACGCCGGGTCTGTGTGGAGGGAAGGACAGGGCGTCGGGGGACAGGGGGATGTCAGCGATGCAGGGCTCCATGTCTGTTACAAGGCTGAGGGAGGAGGTGTAGCCTCCGGGAGAGCCAGCGGGGGCTGAGACACGGGGGGGGAGGCAGTCATGTGGTGCTGGAGGCTTTACGGCTGGCGTGGCTGCGGGCCCGGCGGGCAGCCCACAGAGGCACCGTCCACAGGTCCAGAGACCTGCAGCCTGCAGACAAACACACATCAAAGCACACATCAAAGCCATTAAAAAGATTAAAAACCAATACACCCTTTTGCTCTGAAACCCAGAGAACATTTTGAAATGCTCAGTATCAGATTAGGACAAAACCGCAACACGATGTCTGTTTCCTGGACATTTATTATATTTAGATAGAGATTAAAAAGCATCCTCACCGGAGCAGAATGCTGACCTCTGGACTTCCTCACATGTCCTTTTTATTCCAGAACTAAAGTCTTTGAGAGAACATGGAGACCATTTCCTGACTATATTACTGTAAATGTTTCTGCTGTACTCATGAGAGCATTTGTATAAAAAAACAGTATTCATTACTTTTACCTTTTTCCCGCCCCCTTATGTAGTGTTTCCACTGTATTGCGCTCTATTTTGCAAAATCTACCTGTCACATTTGCCCAGAACTGATCTGTTGTTAGCTTGTTGTTATTGTTGTTGTTGTAGTTATTGTATGGTCCTTTTTTTTTCTGGTCCTGTCTTTGGTATGTTTGTTTATAAGGAAAATTACCGGTATTTTTTATTAAAAGCATCCTCTCTAGTCTTGTACTAGTGACTTAGTGCTACTGTCTGGTGCACAAGCTTTGGCCACGTGACAGGTTTGTGGGAGGACTTCAGATGTGGGGACCTTAAATTAGATATGCAGAGCTCTGATCCCAGACACGCTGCCTCTGGAGCGTGCTTCCTGCTTCAGAATAATCACATCCATTTCATTTTAATGATTCTCTGTCCAAACCCTCCGGCTTTCCTCTTTTTTTTTAATTCTCTGCAGCAAGAATAATAATAATGGATTATTACCCTGCTCGTCTTGCTACTGGACCGTGCAGTAGAGGGACATGCGCGTGATGAGAGGAGGAGGATGGAGGAAAAGTAAAGAAAGCTGTAAACTGAGGGGACACTGAGTGAAGCACCCCCTGTATTTTGAATTTTAGACTTGCATGAAAGTAAATTACATCCATCTTAAATCCCTCAAGACGAGAAGAGAAAAAGGAGTCACAGACTCAGCTGGTTCCTCAGCACGTTTTCCACTATTTCCTCTGTGTGTCCAGTCGTTATGAATGAAGGCGGCTGCTGTTTGAAATCTGGGTTTAATCAGCGGGACCCTGGGACTGCGAGCAAGTCTCTGCTCTGGCTGAAACGTTGCCCCAAGGATCTTTGCAGAGCTCCACCCGCTCCGCTTTCCTCGGCTCCAGAGCTGATTGACGGGTTGTCCGTCCAGGAAGGGGGGTTGGCCACCCGTGTCCCAGCGTGCACGGCAGCTGGTTTCTGCAGATGCAGCGGCAGACGTGCGATGAACTTCGCACGGAAATGCAGAAAGCGACTCAGTGAGTGTGTCTACAGTAATAAATGCACATTAAAAGTCCGTTTGGGCCGAGCAGAGAGGCCGGAGAGGTGAAGTCCAACTGCTCTGGCCTGGTTAGGATGATTTCCAACGACACTTCTGAAGGAATCTTCATGCACAAGTCAGCAGTGACAGTTTAATGTGATAAAATGTGCTTTATACAGGGGCCAACATCCCCGAGGCACTCCCTCCTACGGTGGAAAAAGCATGCACGTTCCGTCAGAGCCTCAGCACTAATGAATTATTAGTGTGAGTGGTGTGTGTGACCTGTCCTGGGGGTTTTTCTTACTACTGCTCAACTCTAACTGGAAAAGGTCCAAAGAAAATGGATGATGTGTAGACTGACAGCGAAACCTTTCTAGAGTGAATCCTGATTCTGTCAGCCAGACATAACATGAGACAAGCTGGAAAAAGAGTAAAAAATTAGCATAATAAGCCCCCTAAAACGCCCTAATCCACATGATAAACCAGCATTTAGCATCAAAAGAACAACAACAGAGGCTTCTTTCTCATAAAGAAACCTGCTTCTTCCAGTAGTTTCTCTAAAAATCACCCCAAAGGTTTCAAACCAAGAGATAACTTGACTTGTGGTTGTGTTGAAAGTGTGTGTTTGGAGTCATTTGTTTCCACAGAAGCCTCTCCAGCTCATCCGTTTCCATGTGTGAGTCAGTGTCTGTTTCGCTACGGGCGCATCTCTCCTCCCTCCCTGACGGTGCAGAGGTTGCCCAGCAGCCATCACCATCATCTTTGCCAGGTTCAACCTTAAAAAAAATAAAAATATCCTGCCTGTGCAGGATAGCGTGCTGCAGGCAGCGTGCTGTCTGATCTTCTACACGTACCCCATTTTAATCACGCTTAAATGCCGCCTCTCTCCTCGCACAGGTCGTTGGCTCGAGTCCCGAGATGCCCTGGCTGCCTGCTGCGGTCTCAGCACAGCAGAACGTCTGGACGCTCCACACAGCCAGACAGACGTGGCCCCGAGCTGCCGGAAAAAGCAGAGGAGACAAAGATTTCAGTGGAGGATCTGCGCCTCTGTGCAGGATGGAGATCCTGTCTGCCAGACAGGAGTCACGCAGGGCCAGGAACCCCAGGCTGGAGGCTCAGATGTGCCCTGACGCTGCAAAATAAAGCCTGTCCGCTATCAAAGAGTGAATTAGAGGCGGCGTCACTTCCATAATCAGTGCCTCTGTCAGCCAGGAAGAGTAATTACACGCATCATGCCAAAGCTTGCTTACACACGTGTGTGTCCAATCAGTTTAACAGCCTGCTGATAATCATTCTCAAGCACGACTGATTTCCTATTTAACATAATCATGATATATGAAAAGCTACGGGATGGAAAGAAAACGCTTGCTGGAAGCGGGAACCCGCGGATGAATGTGGAGTTTGATCTCCAACAAAGACACAGGAACTAACACACGAGTCAAATCAGCTTAAAGATTCCTGGTTCACACAAAAACAACAGCTGATGCGTGGCGAGGTAGAAGGAAATATGATCTGCTGGCAAGAGATTTTAGTTTTTGTTTATTGGTTTATGGAAAAAACGCCACCTACTGGCCAATCACGAAATCCGGAGAGCTTAACGAGTCAAAGCTCCAACGATCGTGGGAGGTTAAAGCGTCTTCAAGCTGTCACTCAGATGAGCGGCTGAATTCCAGACAATGCTGGCGTGGGATGATGCACATTCCAAACGCCAGGGCAGGGCGGGCGTATGTAGGCCAGCAGGCTGCAATTAAAACAGAGACTCCAACGAGGACGAGGACCGGCCTCCTGCTGCCGGGATGACCCAAACCAGGACGACCTCACCTCCTCCCAGCTCCTTCAGGCCCTGCATCCACCGCTTCTCTCATCTTCAGCTTCACGCCAAAAAAAACAAAGTCAGATCACGTGTGCTGTGACAGCTCCCCCCAGTGGGATGCTGGGAATGGCAGAGAGCGTGGCTGCATCGTCCACAGCTTTGACAAGTGACTGTCATTTGAAAATGAACACCCCACCCCCACCAGCATTCCCAGGAGTGCCGGATGAGTGGCAGGCCTTCCGGTGCATCCCCCTCCTCTCCTCCCCTCTCCCCCCCCCGCAGAGATGATGCAGCTTAACTCTATTCGCAGTTTGTCCCTCGGAGCCTCGTCATTAGGAGGTTATTGTTTTACGGCTCCCTCCGCAGGTTTGCTCAGAGATCAACCCCCGTCTGGTGGTCCCACTGAAACCTGCTGGTTCCCCTGAGAGCGGAGGAACGTCCGCGGGGGGCTGAGGTGACCCATTTAGCCTCCTTTTCCTCTCTTTTTACCGAGCTAAGAGTTAAAACTGGCGCACCAATTCCCAGATGTTTGTCGGTTTCATTCATCCGCTTCAGAAGCAGAAGGACTGCGCACGTGACGTCCCAGCCTGGCGACGTCACACACTCCGCCAGCCTGGTCTGACCCTCTACAGGGGTAGAAGAACGGAAAACAGTGATGATGTGACTCATCCAGAGGTCCCTGAAGACCCCCGCTCACACCCTAACATCCAAACTCAGCCCCTTATCCTGGCCCTAACCTAACACAATTCCAACACACACACACACACACACACACACACTCGACTGGATTTCTCCACGCTAATCTGTCATGTTTCATCCACAGCGACCAGATGTGTATGTCTGAAGGTTTATGCTGTGCTTCCAGATGTTGATCTGAAGCCACGCTGGCGGTTCCACACACAACTCTCTAGTCCACAGCGGCACAACTCTGGCCAAACAACCGTTGAAGGATACCGAAGGCAACTCTCCTCCTCTTGTTCTCACCATTCACACTTGCAGTTGTTTTCCTACCAGTTGTGTCTTCTGATTGGTGACTCAACGCTACATCAACACCTCCTCGTTCTTTGATCATAAAAACTCCTTTGAAATTTGTTTTGGTCTGCTACTTTGATTTTGTTTTGATCTGGCAGAAACTCCCCACCATCCGTATCGCATGTCCCTAACCCTAACCCTAACCCTAACCCTAACCCTAACCCTAATCCTAATCCTAACCCCAACCCCAACCCCTACAGGTCCGGAGGGCCTCCTGTGACTGTCCCCTCAATTTGGATTTGACGCACCTTTGACTTTCATGAGGAACCTCACCTGTAAACTCCAACCTTTCATCTTTTCAGGGTTAGAACCCTCAGCAAAGGTTCTGTGCTCTAGAGGTTCTACCACAGACTAGACACATAAGTTCCAATGTTTTAAGAGCTGGTTTGAGAACCTTCATCCGCCCTCTGAGGGGTCTTCAAAGAAGATAACTTCACCACTTCCTGACAGAGAGGGTTCTCAGGAGTAAAAGGCCTTTAGGAGAAACCTGTTTGCAGAGAACATTTGATGGTTCTGGGTGGAATTTCTGCTCCTTCAGAACCTTTATCTCTGAGAGCGCAGCCCGGAGGCTGCAGTAATCGCACTAAAACAGCTCTAAAAATGACACCTGTGTTGCTCTTTAAGGTCTTTTAAGTGGGAGGGTGTCTGGACGCCGGGGCTTTGTTCAGCTGGTGTTAGCACAGCTGGAAGGCACAGCGGGTGTGACAGGAAGCTCATTGCAGAGCAGAACGCTGCAGAGAACATCAGCAGGCCGAGCTGCTCTGTCAAGCTGGTTTCTTTATGATTTCTGAACTCATAAAGTTTGAGAAGCTGTAGAGCGTGACGCCTGGACGGCTGGTTTTCCCAGCTGTGAAGCACCTGGCTGCCTACTAGCGGAGCCTCTCCAGTCATCTGTTAATCCAGATCTTAATCCCTGCCAAAGTCTCCCCGCTGAACTCTGCAGAGATGATCCTGGAGCCACACCAGGCGATCGACCGTGATGCTTATCTGCCGTCTCAAACAGGAGAAGACGGGAACGTCGTTATCTTTATAGACTCCCGTGCACGTGGTGGTAGCGGTGGCGCTCTTGAACGACTGATCCTCGCCGCACAGACACCATGATCAAAGATGCGGCTTTGAGGCTGCATAAACTGGTGCGGCTGTTCCTAAACGGACATAATGTTGCATCCTCTGTGTTCCCCACACGCACTGATGCAAACACACAGCAGCTGTGAATTTTAAAACCCGACAAATTCACCATACATGAGGGAAAACGAAGAGTTTGCAGCTCTCTGGTTGGGTGGCGCAAATGTTCATTTTCCAGACCTCCACCTAAAACATTCTTGAATGGATTAGGACTGAAAATAGCTGTTGCAACCCCATTACGCTCCAAATGAATAAACCACCATTTCCCATCAGCTGCAGAAATGTAGGTTAACGAGGCACAAGCGGGGGGCGCTGCGAGCACCACCGACCCCACCGGGCTCCAGGGTGGGTCTGTGAGATGCTAAACACCGACATCAAAGCGGAGGAGTGCGCTTAATTACGGCTGTGTTGTGTGCAGCAAATGCAGCTCTGTGGGGACATGAATTCAGTTACTGCGGAGACGGTCTAGCTGCTGATGCAGTCAAACCAGATCAAATCTCCATGTTCAGTTTTGTCCATTAAAACAAAGACGCTGGCCTCGTCTTCTTTGTTTTCTCTGCTGGCTGTTGGACAATGAAGGCGCAGCAAAAAGGCGTGAAAGGATGAAACCTTGCTGCGGTTATGTGGAAGGAAGGTTTGCTGACACGCAGCCTGACTCCACAATCGCTGATAAACCGACAATCAGACTGTTGCCACATTTGCATTCCATTTGAACAAGAACATCTTGTCGTCCTTCAGTTTTACCACACCGGAAAGAATGTTAGAGGAAAACCGGTTTGATGGGCAGATGTTGCAGGGCAGCTCAGCCAGCTGTGGTGTTGTTCTGTGTTGGTCCCATTTACATGTGAACTGCTGTGAGACGGAGGTCAGATGAATTATGCAGCGTGCAGACAGCCAACACCTCCAAAAACACCTCCATTAAAGGAGAGAAGAGGCCCTTCCAGCAGCCAGCTCATGCAAACGACCAGCTTCCGCGTGACACCAGCAATAAACATAAAGATCAGGAGGCTACAGCGATACCTCCAGCTTCATCTGTGGTATTCTTCTGCTTCAAGTTTAATAGATTTTTGTATTTTATTCTTTTATTCCAGAGTTGGTTCCAAATGTAACATCGATTTTGTTTTGTGGCTTAAGCTGACCGACTGTTGCCTTTAAGATGAAACCAAAATGACTCACGAATGAACACACACACACACACACACACACACACACACACACACACACACACACACACACACACACACACACACACACACGGTGTTTTCCTCCATCTGTTGTCATTTCTCCAGGGAATTATAATGACATCAGAAACACCAATACAAGACAACTCAAGAATGCAAACACCTACACACGCACACTCACATGCACACACACGAGTCTGACCTCATTCCTACAATCTCCACTGAGGAAAAAAGAGCTAAAGATAAGAAAAAAAAGGGGGAAAACAGGTGAAACCAGGGGATGAAAGCGCAAACGCTGTCTGAATGGAGCAGCGGGGTGAAGGCTGCTGGAGGCCAGGCTGCAGAGACGCTGCCCTCCTTCCTTCGCTCCCCGTAATAAACACAAGGAGGGTAATAACGCAGGAGAGGATTTGCTGGGCAGCAGATGGTAACCTGAGTCAGTCTCATCACCAGGAATGAAAGGAGACACTCGGATGAGGATGGACGGGTGGAAAAGAGACAATCAGCGACAGTGATCTCTCATTCTAATCATTTCTTTGTCCGCCGGTGGAACCGACGTCTGCAGCCTCAGAGTAAAATCAGCTTTTTATCTGCACATTTGCGACTCAACGGCTGTGAGTCACGTGCATGTGTCACCACATGCTAATCTGGATGGAGGACGTGAGCTCACCAGGTCAGAGACAGCAGCTATGCTGATGATGCAGCAGTGGTTTTTCCTCAGTTCCCATTTGTTTGTTCATTAGTCCAACAGATAATATGCACAAATAAAGACACAAAGATAGCTTTAAGGTGTCACCTACTGTTAGCCTGTCGTCATAAACAGATAATCCTTCATAGTTTTCAATAGAAAGATGAAGAGAATTAACAAAGGATGTGTTCCATCTCTGGTTTTTACATGAAATAATAAATCAGAATTGAAATGATAAAAATCAGGAAAAAAACCAACAAAACAACTGGGTAGCCCAGAGGCTGCCGAGATGTTTAATCCAGGGAGAAGAAGCAGAGCCAGCAGGAGCCTGAATCGGTGGTTTGGAATCCAGCCACGCGCGCCCACACTTGCCTCCGCGCCCTGGATCAATGCTGCCCTTTGACCCCGCTGAAGCGGTGTCGATGTGATCAAACGCCATCCTCCTCAGCTCACTGTCATCTTTAACAGACATCCATCAGAGGTCCATCACTGCCTGGATATCGAGCGACTGGCTCCACACACACACACGCACACACACACACCAACAGGGAAGACATTCTAGACATGACTGCTAAGGATGAAAATCACGGAGGAGGGCAGGAAAAGCCCCGTTTCTCTCTCTCTCTCTCTCTCCTCCAGAAGTCAAGGGCATACTTGGGATGAAGGGATGAAAAAGAGTGGAGCCTGAAGGATGTGATTAGCAGACTGGGAGAAGGAGAAGGAGATGGAAAAGCCACAGATCCATTCTGACCACCACTTAGAAACCTGACCAAGAAACCTAATTAGGGACATTCTGAGCCATGGACATGAAAGAAATACATAGAATTCCAATAAACACACTTCCTGGATATGTAAAGATGAGCTATGGCAACCTCAAACATGACATTTACTGACACATCAGCTGTTTTTGTTAAATCATCTCAACTGAAATGACAGATTTCTACACCAGGAATGTGTGGGAGGACATGGACCACTCAAAGGAGGAGACAAAGACTCCTTTTTTTTCACGTCGAGCTGTCGGCTCCAGGTCCATCAACACCTTCAAAGCTCTGCAAATCAACCTTGGCATCCATCCCACTCTGGGCATCACTTTCTATTCTCGATCAGAACGTACTCCCACGATACAGCCGAGCCGTCTGACGGATCTGTTGCCGAGGAACGGTTTCCTCTTTCTCATTTGGAGCGAAAAGCAAAGCGGAGGGCTGCTTTCATCTGCTGCTGCAGGCCAGGGAAGCGTATCGTCTGATCAACGACGGATGGAATTCTGCATGGCTAACCACAGGAAGCCTTTGGCTCATGCTAACAGTTGGATACAGAGAAGATTAGCCTCTGGTGACCTCTGGAAGCCCAGCGTCCCAGCCTGGCTCCTCCCACTCCCCCAGCATCAGCATCCCTATGCAAACCTGCCTGTGTCAACTCCATTTACTCCCCAATTTCCCGCAGGGTGAATCCCGACTCTCTCCGTCTGCCATCTATCTTTCCACCAGTGCGTGTGCTATTCAGCCTCTCTTGTCTCTCAGCAAGCCCTTATGTCCCCCCCCCAGGGGTCTGATTTGTGTGTTCTTCCCAAAATGGGCCAGCGAGCACGTCCTCACTTCAGCAGCAGACGGGAAGAGAACGCCTGCAACTATTTACATCAGCAGCCAGGGAATAACGGAGGAATGACATCACATCTCAGACTATGATGCCCTGTGTGCTGGAGACCGAACAAACGCTGACAACAGACCAATTCCTGGGTTTGCGATACACACAAACACACACGGTTGCATTTATAGCATTCTACCCAAACAGGCTGTGGAAATATTTAATTTAAGTCTTTCCATTCCAAAAATGTCCTGACTTTGCTGGTAAAATGCCTGGTTCTCTCTGTATAACACACACAATAACACACACAATAACACACACACACACACACACACACACACTCACACACACACACACACACACACACACTTAAAGATCTTCCTGGCTGCAGAGGAAAACACTATTGACGAACTGGGCATTCATCAAACACCACAATTAATCATGTGGAGGCGCGCAGTGAGTCTGTGTGTGTGTGCGTTGCCCAGTTTCTCTGAGAGAGGTGGGCTTAGACAGTCTCTTAAACAAACACACACACACACACACACACAACCAGAGAACACGCTGCTTTTAACAGATCAGTCATCCATGAGTCCGAGCGTCTCAAATTCCCTGTTTGTCATATCAAATTACACCTTTAAAGGTGATAAAACATCTTGGATCTGCAGCTTTTCCGATGCTGCTCAATCATGTCTGCTGATTAAACCATCGTCCCAGAAAGCCGCCGGCTGTGGAGCTCCTGACACCCATCTGAGGAAGCACAGAGCGGCTTATAAAAGCCAGCCTTCAGAGGACAGAAGCGCTATCGGTGGCCAAGCCAAGCATCGTGTTACACCTGCTGCCAGCCCTGACTTCCCTCCACGCAAGGGTGCATAAATTATGGAGCCGTCCCCGCGCTGTCAGCTGTCCTCTGTTTGTCCAGCAAACATCGTCAACACGTTTGCGCCATTCATAAAAAGACGCTGAGAGCTGCTGAGTTGAAAAACACGCTGTCCTGTCAAAGCCAAGAGCACATGCTTCCTCTTTTCCACCGGCAGCGTCGGTCTCCATCGCTCCCCCCCCCC
>BJFM01000281.1:13680-56131 GCA_016586285.1 Arothron firmamentum | reverse complement strand
GGGGGGGTTACGCTTCACCCTGCAAGCCTGCTCCAGGAACACATGAAGCCCTGCGGGGAACCATGGTTCCACGCTACGCTCCAAATAAGAATGCTAACAATGAGTTTGTTCTTGAGCCTAGACAAAAGACTCAGAACTCAAGGTCCGTTGCCCGTTATCAGCCGCCTCCGTTATCAGCTCACATGACCAAAGTCCAGCTCCGTGTGGAGCACATGAAGAAGAAAGTTCTGTGGGCTTCATTCTGTCCTTGGCTATCGCCTCTATTCCATCCTGAAGAATGCGCTTAAGGCTCCCGACAGGTCACAGAGCGTAGCTCTTCTGAGCTGTTCATGAGGAGTCCAAAGAGGACCTTTGTTTGATGGAATTCACTGCGATGCCTCATAGAGGTGATGGTTTCATGAAGGTGTCACAGAGTTTCGGCGTCCATTCTCCCTGCCTGTGTCGCCTCCAGTCCGGTACTCTTATATAGGTCCTGTGTATTTGCATCCTGGAAGTGAAACACTGATTGTATCTGATCTCAATGGGGAGAATTAACATGTTTTATTCAGCGGGCGGCTTTTTTTCTTTTTATTGACCTAACATTTTCTGCCCGAGGCACTGCGCTCACGCGTGGAGGTAAAGTAGCTCATTTGCACTTTAAAGAGACAGTTTGTGGGTTTGTATCTCTGGAAAATGCGCCAACACAACCGGCAGTATTTGCTATGCTCAGCCACCAGCCTGAAATAAATATCCCAGCACAGTTGTGTGTTTGTGTCATGCCTGTTTTATTCTTAAAATGATTCATGCAGTCATAGCTGCTCCGGTGCTGTGAGAAATGACAGCATTAATCCTTTAAATCACCACCCTGATGACAGTCACATTCCCTTTCACTTAATGCTGCTTCATCTATGTAATTGAAAGCTAATGAACTCAAAAAGCAGGCGGCTCCAACCGATGAGTAAAGGGGGGGTAATTACGCTGCGTTAGAGCAGAACCAGCGCCTCAGAGCAGGTTAGGAGCTGGAGCTCCTCAGCACACCTGCGACACGTCTGCTGGCTTAGCCTGACTGATCGACCTGCCTCATTAAATCTAGTGTTATTGACTCTGCTTTAGTGCCAGTGTGTGTGTGTGTGCCCTGTAAGTGAGCCAGGAAAACATTGACTTAACCCTTTCCCCATGGATTCACACACACACACACACAGGAAGCAACATGCATCATTAGCTCAAGTTCCAAGTTCAAATGAAAAACTGATAAATTCATTTTTTATATTATATATATAACTTGATTATGGGAACTTTGGGGCCGTCAGTAATTCAGTAATATGCATCAAATTCCCAGGATCGACCTCATGCTTAAAAAGAGAAGACGAGCGTTCACCCGGAAAACCTGATCATTAAATCTAGAAAAGTCCAGGATCCAAACTTGCAAGCTGATCAGTAAAACTTTGGAGTTGCAGCTTCGTGTCCAATGTGAGGAAAACCTCTGGGATCACTCACATGGTTTTCCAGCCTTAAACCACTTTGCAGGTGCACTTTCATCCAATATTCATGCTTGGCTAGCTCGGCCGTATTTCACATTCCTATTAAACAAAGAAACTGCGTCTCGTTTTCCCAGATTTATTCACGTTATCCGACTGCAGCCTGGAAGTCAGCCAACTCTCCCATCAGCCCCGGAGACACGTTCCAGACCGGACTGTGTTGGATGCACAAAGCCAGCCATCCTCAAAACATCGCAGGAGGACGCTTGGGGGCGTCTGGGAGACTGCGGGGACTTCCCAGGGGACTTCCAGAAGGGCAACAGAGCATGGATGTATTTTATAAAGACGCAAACAGCCACGTTTGCGTTTCCGAAGAGAGTTTCACGGCACTGGGGCTCTACGGCCAGGCCCCGTCCTGACTGTGGACCAGCTGTTTTTCCTCATGGGACTCTGGATAATGAGATTAGTGTCATTTAGTGAGGAAGTGCAAGCTTATTTGTGCTTCACATTCAGCGCTGCAGCGCACGACTGTTTTTGATTAAAGCGTGGTCAGTGCTGTCATTAGTGTATCGCAAGAATAACCAGCGAGACCTCTTTGGGAAATGAATCGCTCTACTTATCTGTGCCGACACAGTGATCCCACTCTCCAATGCCGGAGGAAACCATCAAATTTTATCAAAAGTAGGCAAGCAGGAGGCAATTTACTGCGCCTCTGTAACATTTGACTCCTGCGTTACTTATTTTCAACTATGCATTTGCTATTCTGCTCACAGCCGTGAATAAAAATGCTGAAACTGAGTGTTTCATTGCAGCAGCCGCATGGGTGCACCGTGAAAGGGTCGTCATAGTTACGGCACCACAGTAGGTGTCCAACAGGACAGACAGGCCAGATTTTTGTCCAACGCATAAAAATCAAGCCAAACACAACCACAGAAGCACAGCAGGAAATTATAGGTGAAGAGTGATGTGATGCTTCAAAGTGGGTCAATGGGACAAATGTGGTTCATTTGTAGGCTAACACATTTGTAGGCTGAAGGAGGAAAACAAAAAACATCCGTTTATGAGTGGAAAAACCTGAAACTGGTGGAAAATTACACAAGTAGCGCGTTTTGAAAGACTTTTGTAATGGTCAGTGAATGTGCACAGACATGGAATATGTCTACCAAACGTCGGTAAATGCGCTTTTTTTTTTTTTTTTTTTAATCTTATGGTTATAAAGCTAATTAATAAAATCCCTTCAGGTGCGACCCACTCACTCAGGGCTGATTTAGGATCGGCTTCACGTCCATCATTTTCGCCATCATCTTCTTCATCACCATCCTCATCCTGTTTGTGGCAGAATCCAGATCCAGGCAGCGGGTTCACATCAGCAAACCTGTTTCCAGCTCCAGTACCGAGACCCGAACCGGTCCGGACGGTTCACGCTGGTGTAAAACCACAATCACCGGACCCGTTTCTCTTCCGCTCTCGCGCTGATTTGACGGATCCCGGACACGCGACCTCTCAGCTTTGCGGGGTTCTCCTTGGGAACAGTGATGCCTTCACGGCTGCTCGGAAAATTGGGATACGTGCTGCCCAGAAAATACAAGACCATAAAGACAAGAAGATACCAAACTCTAAAATTAATTGACTGATCGTATAACCGTCAATTTATACAATCAAAAATTGTTATTAATGGAGACCAAGTTTTTGCATTGTATTGCATTAGCAGTGCAAGTGATGTGCATGCGCATATATGTAAAACAATGCAAAGCAAAGATGGTTTTTCAGCCTCTTCCGCTTCAGGCATTGTTGAGAATAAAATTCCTTATTTGTATCAGCCAGTATCAACCTAGAATTAATACCAGGCACTTTGAAATAACTAAATCTACATTAAATCGGCTATTTTAAATTGAAGTTAATTATGAGATATTCCTGCACTCCACCACAAAGGTGTTTTTATTTTCATCTGCTCTACTACTAATAATTTATATTTAGGTTAAAGGACTTTTATTTATTTATTTATTTTACCAATCCACACCTCAGCTTGCAAGCATATCAAAAATTACAGCTTCTGGCGGTTTCTGCCTGATGGGACTGAAACTGTGGGACCCCTCCACCGTGGCTCCACAAAACCATTAAGGTAAAGTTGTGGATAGTTGCTTGGAAACAGTAATCTTTACCTCCCGTGTGGTTCAAGGGCTTCCACGGTAACTGATATCACCAGAGGAAAGCCTCCAACCATGGGAACGAACACCTGCTGGGTCTGTTCATAAAGATCTGTCAGTGAACCATAATTCCAGAAATTGTTAAAACAGAATTCCAACATTAGAAATGATAGTTTCCTTTTAATCAGGTCTCTATAGCAGACTGTTATTACCTTGGTAGACGTATACACCTGATAAAATGGTGCACATACACTTGTTTTTTCAACGAGGGCTGTTTTCATGTGTTGATCCTTGAATGACCTAAGGCAGTGGACCATATGGCCTCCACAGAGCACTGACGGGAAAGGAGTTTAAGGCTTTGGAATCATTAACAGTTTAAAGAAAGGAAAAGAGATTATTTTTACTGCCACAAACTATCATGGAGGTCAGAGGGAAGTTTGACTGCAGCTTGTCTCACTGGCAGACCTTCTGGACCACCATTTTACAGCTCAGCCTCAACCTGTGTGGCTGCACATCAGGCTTTTGTGTTCCTGGTTTTCTTGAATTTGCGAAATACCATGAATAACAGTGCTGTTGTTGTTGTTTTATTTCCAGATTTGGTATTTATTTCCCTGTGAATTGCAAAACGCTGTTTTTAGTTTCTTGTTGATTTGCTATAAAGGGCAAAAAAAAGAAAATTACATATAATCTACATAAATTATGTGAAGTTTGGATATATTAAAACTAATCCAAGTTGTCTTAAACACCGCAACAATACGAGAAAACGACATAAATATGCAAAAGAATAAAAAAATTCCTATTCCAGACATGGATACCTGCCTGTCGTTACGGAGTCTTGATTGGTCGACGTTAAATCACTCATTTAAATAAATTGTTCATTTAACCAATCAGAACGCGCGGGAGGCGGGACTTCATATACCATTGAGGTGGCGTGAGTTTTGCCGTGCATGGCTAAAAGAACCGAAGAAAGTTGCATCTCATGAAACGCTCAGAATGAACGGGACCGCGTATTCCAGCTTTGATACCCAAGAACATATCCTGAAATTAGGGGAGACCTTCGAGAAACATCCTAAAAGTGCCTACCACACAGTGCGATGTAAGTGGGATTTACAGTCTGGTGGGTCGGTGTATGCTAGTTAGCATTATCGCTAAAATCGAACGGCAGCCGTTTAGCGTCCAGCTTGTCAACGGGATTATCGGATTATTTCTGCCTTTTAATCGGTACTACGGCTATAGTATGCTAAAAGCTGTGTGTTGCCACCATAATTTAGTCAACTTTTTTGAAACTGTGATTCCTCCGCTGATGCTCCAGCTGTCACATTTATAGCCAAAATTAGCATAGCCTGAAATGGGTCCAGTGCTGCCATCGTCTGGTCGTAGCACAACACTGCAGTGCTAACGGGCCCGCGTGTAAATGATCTGTAATTAAAACCACCTTGTGAAGGAAATAATGATACATAAAACTGGCTTTTCTTCTCTTTTTGTTATAGATGACTTCAAACCAGCGTCCATTGATACAACTTGTGAAGGGGAGCTTGAAGTGGGCAAAGGAGAGCAAGTTACTATTACTCTACCCAATTTAGAAGTCAGTTTTTGTTTTTTTTTGCAACATATTGTATTGTATATTTGGAACATTGGTTAAACACATATATCTTTGTGTTAATTCCACCATGGGACTTAAAATATTGTGGTTAAATTGAAATGCTCAAAGAAATTCACCTGCATGACTTAAAAGCATTTTGCTGACCGGACGACTGTGCATTTATCATCATAATTACGCATGGTTATATTTCTAGGGTTCGAGCACTCCGGTAACGGTCTTCAAGGGATCCAAGAGGCCATACATGAAAGAGTGCATCTTGATTGTCAACCATGACACTGGGGAGTACAGACTGGAAAAACTCAATAGCAATATAGCCGTAAAGAAGACCAGGTGTGTGAAATAAAGCCGTGTTTCTATTTAATTGTATTAGACTTGCGACAAAGTTAACATAAAATATTTGTCATGATGGTGGAAAACCATCCTTTGATGACTGAGAATAACATCCTGTAAGGCTTTAGTGTTGTGATTACTTTGACCCCACTTTTCTTGTTTGTTCTTTATTTTCTAATTGTTCGTTTTCAGGGCTGAAGGTAGCAGTAAGATCCACTCTCGAATGGAGCAGCAGACCAGTCGTCTGGGCCAGCAGATGAAGAGTAACAACAACAGCAGCAGCAGCAGCAGCAGCAACAACAAGTCCTTCACCAGCTCCAAGAGTTCCCCTCCCAAAGAGAAGGCGTCTCCAACTTCCCCCATGGACGACATTGAGAGAGGTGCTAAAATGACCTTTACAGGCGCCTCATTTTGTTAGGATCCTTGGCACATTCCCACCGTTGCTTGGGCCTGTGAGTTTTGTTACCCTGCTCTGATTTGCACAAGTTTCCCGAGCTTTTTTCTTGCTTGCGTGTGCAGAATTGATGGCAGAAGCGCGAGTCATGGACCAGCTCAGCAGCGGCGACAGCTCTTCTGACTCCAACAGCTCCTCGTCCTCCAGCAGCGACGACAGCTCCAGCAGCAGTGACTCGGAAGACGAGCAGAGCGCTGCACAAACATCAGCCCCGGCCAAGCACAGCATGCCTGTTATTAACACGAGCAGTGAAACCAACAGTCACCGTCAGGAGAGAGCCGGAGGACTCATGAACACGCTCAGTGAGTCACTTAGCACATTTTCCATATTTACACATGTCATTTAGCTCCGAGTCAACGATGAGATTCAGCAGGACGTAGACGTCACGCTCGTTCCTGTGTGTTTCACTTTAATTTAAGCATTTAGGTCTCTTTTGTATGTTTTTTTTATACAAGGGATTGACGAAAGCCAGAACACTCATGACTTTCCTTTGCAAATATCACATGTTTGTCCTGTTTATCTGCTGCAGAGAGCGACCTCCAGCTCAGTGAATCAGGCAGCGAAAGTGACGACTGAGCCGGACGCCTGCCTCACCTGTTCAAGACCTTTAGTAGTTTGCTAAAGACTCGTCCTCTCTGCGTGTCCACAGTTCTGTCAGCAAGTATAATTTATTGCTTTTCTATGAGCAGCAACAGGAAAATGCTGTTTTTAGGCTCTGTGACTTGTAGCTAGTGTGTGAATAGATGTTTAGGGTGTTTAGCTGAGCGCCAAATGGTGGTGAACTGAAACAGGAAGCGGCGTTTCATCACTTTGATGACCAGTCACAGCTGATGATCGGAGCCACAGGAAGTGTAGCATCTGGTGGTTTCTGCTGAGCAATCCAACCGCTTGTGCTGCTTCTCTGTTTTATCAGCCGACTGGTACTGAGACGTTGCTGAGGCCACGTCAGCGACGGAGGCAACCAGCCAAGCCAAGGCTCGTTCCTCAGTTAGCCCAGAGTTAGCTGTAGAAGCCTTTGATTCAGTTACCAACAGCTTGATTTTTTTTTCCCAAAGACTTGGATTTTCCTGCCACTTGAGCGCAGCAGATTAGAGCTGGAGCCTCATCTCAGACACGTTACTGCAGACGTGGCAGCAAACGTTGCTTTTTTCACACGTAGCCTTCCTTTACTTGAACGAGCTCGCCTTGCTTCCTCTCAACAGGCGTCGACGTCGTCGTGCTCCAGAGATGCTCTGCTCTCAGCAGTTTGCAGGGTCTCTGCGAGCGTTTTCCTCTTTTCAATTGACGGCTGATGTGTTGGTTTTGTAATGCTGATTAGATTTATTCCAGCTTGATGAGATGTCTCTAAATTTTTCCTCCTCATTTCATTTAAAAAAACGTGGGTGTAAATTCTGGCTGAAGGGTGGAGGAGTGTTCAGCGGGCTGACTTTGGGTCATGCTTGGTAGCTTTAAACCTACAATACTTGAATCTAATCGTATATATTTCACTCTATTTTTGGCCAAACGTGAATTGCCTAATATATTGACGATATATTTTAATAGACAAACATGAGAGGTGCAAGTATGGACTGTGTTGCTTATCAGTTAGAAGCCTAAATGTGAGTTCAGGTGCCTTTTCCTGTCTGTAGTTGTCGGTTCGAGCGCCAGCATCGCTGCTACTGCTGCTTTATGTTCCAGCGTTTCTCTGACGACACCAGATGTCTTAAAGGAGCATCATTTCTAAACTGTGTGAAACTTCTTTACTAGAAAAATAAAGATTTTATCATGGTTATTTATGCTTTAGCCTGACTGCTTTTATTGCTTTCTCAGTGGTTGTAACATGTTTAAACAAAAACAATGACCAGGTAGTACATTTTTTAATTTGAAGTTTATTTTATCGTGCTTTAATTGTTTTGCCCACAGGGCTGAAAATACAAAATTTAGGCTGATATTTCCCAAGCTTGCTACAGGTTTATGTGTTTTATTTGCAGAACTGGTTACACATTTGCAGATCCCTCAGCACAGGGAGGAATTCTGATCTTATAGGTGTTGACAGATCTGGTTGTGCAACATGTCGTTGTAACCACACGGATCCCTGACATCAGTGTTTGCAGGTAAAACCAGAGCCAACCTTTCAATTTCACTCTGAAACACAGATTATTATAATACAAAAGCTAATACTTGACTATAAAGATGCAGAGTTTAGAAAAGGTGTGTGCAATACGCTCAGAAACATTTATTATTTGTTATTTGAGGATGTTTGTGCGCTGTCTAACTGTAATAACGACATCTTCTGCACATTTATCAGTTTCAACGTTGCGTGCTGTGCGGGTTTCCACCACTGGGGGCGCCACTTTGCTCGTTTGTTGCTCGGAACAACAACGTTGTTGTACTTTTACCTGGAATTAGGATTATTTGACCGCTGCGTAATGACCACATTTTGACGGTGGATTGCGTCAGATAAAGTTTTACTTACTTCCGAGTGTTTAAAGTATTTTTTTCCCCAGACTGATCGCATCTGTGGTAGTTTTTTTCCTTTTTTTATTTTTTTCTTTCCCTCCCTCGTATGTTTATGATGGAACCAAAGTCCAGGGGCCGGTAAATGTGTTTAAAAGGGCCGCTCTGCTGCTGCCAAACGGCCATCGAGCGTCGTCCACATCCTGCGCACACCCATTTTGGGACCGGAGCTGCCGACTCTGCCACACCGCAAAGGAAGCAAACACACAGCACAATGTTGAGGAACCGTCTGCTGGCCGCCGGGCTGCGAGCCGGTGGCCCGCACCGAGAGGCGCTGCACAGGGCGGCCGTGAACTACGCGGGCGCCCGCAGGCGCCACGCATCTTCCACCACCACCGAGATGACGGGCGACAACGTCAGGCAGAAGACGATCGACGACCTGGGAGGGCCGAGCTTTCTGGCCACGTTCAACTGGCTCTTCGTCAAGGGATATCTACCGAAAACGCAACAAATGCAAGTAAGTGGCGCACGCACGTTCCCCTCCGATGCGTGCGTGTCGGAGAGGTTGTTTGCGCCATCACCTGCGCGTAAACGCCGATCAGTTTCCACCAAAATGTGAGTTTTATTCGACTTCTAATGACAGGAAGGTCTTTGACCTCCATGAAATTTGACACCTGTATTTCTTTTATTAAACACACTGAGCTATATAACCTGTTTCTTACAGTTATAACAGAAATTATTACCATTTAACCTTTTTTTTTTTTTGCAGAGCTGTGTCGACCTTTTTATTTATTTATTTTAATTTGTCCAGTTTTGACGTCAGATTTTTGTATAAACAGTTGCGTTTTGTAACTCTTTGACTTGTGAATGTCCTCAAAGGTGGAGCAGAGTAAGATCTACGGTCCTCTTTGGAAGTCCACGTACGGCCCCATGGTGGTGGTTAACGTCGCCAGCGCTGACCTGATAGAGCAGGTGCTCAGGCAGGAGGGGAGACACCCGGTCCGGACAGACATGCCCCACTGGCGGCGGTACCGTGAGCTCAGGAACCAGGCCCACGGACCCCTGACGGAGTAAGCAGCGCCTCCAGATACAGACTGTATGAGTGATTTTTCAGTTTCAGGTTCTCTCCATCGACACTTTCGGGGCTGCTAACAGAGGCTAATCTGCCCCCAAATTTACCTGAAACACCTTTTAAAGGCCCTTTGATCTGCCGGGATTATTTAGCGATCTGAGAGAGAGAAAGGGCTCGTTCCGTCCAAGGATGCGGGACGGGTCCAACTCCACTTTTCGGTCCTCCCCATCACCTTGGTGGCAGCCAGGTCTGTGCGCAGCGAGGCTGTTGTGAACGGTTGAGAGTCGTCCTGCAGCATGGATGACAGCTGAGTCATCCTCCACCTCTCTCCCTCCCCCCGAACGAGTGGAGGGAGCGTCCCGCAGGCGACCTTCTTGACAGCCCGACCTCGCTTCTTCCTGTCAGAGGTCAGGATGCTTCTGGATCCCAGTCTTCTGCAGGAGGTTTCACTAGCAGGGCTGAAATGCTGGCTGGATTTCACGCCGTGCGCTCAAGCTCCTGCAGGAGATCCTCCTGTGACTAATACTCAGCTCTGGTATTCTGGTCTATCCTGCCAGACCTGTGGCTCAGCGTGAGGAGGAGCCTCCCCGACATCCGGATCCATGTGTTTGCACCATCAAGAAAAACAAAACAAAAAAAACCCCAGCCAAAACCGACCCAACAGCACAAAGTTTGCTCAAAGATTCTGGGACAGAACCAGAGAAGAGAAAGTTAGAACGTGACCAGGATGATCGGGGGAAAGGAAGCAGCACATACCTCCACCACCTGCCTAAACTCGCCCTCTCCAAAACAAATATTTTCTCTATGTTTAGATTCCAGACTAGATCAGGGGTGGGCGATTATTTTGCCTGGTTTTAGATCGGGTCAGCCAGGTGCTGCAGGATTCTAACCCCCCCAATCAGGATCGAAGGTGAACTAAAAGTCCTGCTTGATGTTCTATTGACTGAAAAAATATTCTGAAGAGGCTGTAAATTGGTCCAACTAGAGATGGCTGATGAAGCTCCAAATGATGTTTGGTCCCACCTTCTTGAGAGGACATGCTAGCATGCTAGGTGGGGGGGGGGGGGTGGAGTCTGAACCTTCTAACCAATCAAGCTGACAACCTTCTTAATTTGGCTTTTGGAGAAATGATTGTGAAGGCTCTGTGGGCCGGATTGTATAGTTCATTGGGCCACATGTGGCCCCCGGGCCTCAGTTTGCCCCCCTCTGGACTACAAGTGTTGAAGGTTGGAATCACTCCTGCACGAGCCCTTTCAGAACCTCTTTCAGTTTTGTTGGTGGCTGTTGCAGCAGAAACGTTTCCAGAGAAGCCGTTGACGCTGGCCCCATCTTCTGATCTTCCACCCTGGTTTTGCAGGATGGGAGCCAAGTGGCAGCGCATCCGCAGCATCCTGAATCCCCGGATGTTGAAGCCCAAACACGTCTCCTCCTACGCCAACGCCATCAACAAGGTGGTGACGGACTTCATCGAAAGAGCGGTGTGGCTCAGGGCCAAGGATGGCGGGGGGGTGATGCTCAACGACGTGGCCGGAGAGCTCTACAAGTTTGCCTTTGAAGGTCAGCGCACGTGAGAATTCTCGTGGTTCAGTTCCTTTTTCTAATCGCTTTAAATTGACCGTCTTTTTTTAAAAATCCGGCTCTTAAATCACTCCATCTGTGTGTGATTCACAACGTAGCCGCCCTGTTGTACCTTCGGGGTTCATGTCCGTCACACGCTAGCAGCATCTGTCCGCCATCTGACCACAGAGCTGCCCTGACGTGTCAGCATGTGCACGTACGTGTTCAGTCGAGCACAGTTGTGCAGCCTGTCGGCCTTGACGGCTGATTAGATACTGACAGATGATACTGAAGGACAGATTTTTATGATTGTAAAGGTAGCTGGACGCTGAACTGCATTCAAGGTCGAAGGTTTATACGTTAGGCTGCGGTTTGTTTACATTCGTTTGTGTTTTTTAAGCTCCACCCTGGTGGAGCAGCACCATGCTCTTAAATGCTGGACCCAGCATCCGTCCCAGCAGCCATTCACGTCTCCTCATCTTTACCCCCAAACGCAGGCATCTGCTCGGTCCTGTTCGAGAACCGTATGGGCTGCTTGAACGAAGAGGTGCCCGAGGAAACGCAGAGGTTCATCTTCTCCGTGGGGGAGATGTTCCGGCTCTCCCCGCTGGTCGTCCTCTTCCCCAAGAGCATGTGGCCCTACCTGCCCTTCTGGAAGCAGTTTGTGGAAGCCTGGGATTATCTCTTCAAAGTCTGTGAGCAACTGTCGTGTCAAGAAAGTTGTAACATCAAGTATTTGTAAAGAGTTCCGCTTCCTGTTTCGGCTCTCCTGAGTGTGATGTGCACAACAAAGGTGCATTTGGCTGAGGCATTTAAGGATTCAAGGATTCAAGGAGCTTTATTGTCATACTGGTACACGTTTGCACATGAGACAGTACGAAATATCACTCTCAAGGTCTCGGTTAGCCCAGTAGATCTAAGCTGTGTAGTTGTTTTCTCTTGCGCTGACCTACCCAGTCGGTATACAAAGAGACATAAATACTGTATATAAATCTAAACTAAAAACTAAACAATATATACAAAAGAATAAATGCCTAATAATCTAATCTAAACAACTAACTAGCCTAGATCTGTTCTAATGCTATACAGCGCAATCGTGTAGACAATGAACTTTGTTTTGAGTATTTGCAGTAGTACAATATTTGCATTAATTTATTTTTTATTTATTTTTATTTGTAATAATTTATTCTGAAAATCAAAAGTAAAACTAAAAATGCAGACTTTCTGCGATGTAATGTGTCGCTTAAAGTCCTATCAGCTCCGAGTTAAGAACCTTCAGACTATTTTATCACTCAGAGTAAGCTATGTGACTCTGGTGTTAAACTGGTTTTTCTGTCACACGAGATGCTTCTCTGCTTCCTCCTTCATCTCTCTTGCATGCAGAGCTTTGGTGCACAGAGCAGAACACACCATCTAAGGTGTTGTTCTTTCTTTACTGGTCAGCCGTTAGAATGGATCCCAGTTGGATCACAGAGGTCTGACGCTTGCTTGTGGTCATCTAACCCCCAGCTGGCCTTCACTGTTTTTGACTGCTGCCATCAGGTTGACTAAAGTTCATGTCTTCAGTCGCTTTATCAAATCATTTCAAGGACGCTAATCTGTGTGTGTGTGTGTGTGTGTGTGTGTGTGAGAGAGAGAGAGAGAGTCCTCAAAGTCCAAATGACATGCTGAGTGGCTTAGATCCGAGCTCTTGCGGGACAAAATGTCCTACAGCGAGGATCTGCTGCCCCCTGCAGGAAATCAGCAGAATGACTGGTCACTTCCCAGTTGCCAGCTGATTACTCACTGTAGCAAAACCAAACTTCTTTTTTTTTTTTTTTCTTCTCATAGCTGAACAGTTGGTTCACAAGAAAATGGAGGAGATCCAGGACAAGGTGGAGCTGCAGCAGAACGTGGAGGGAGCATACCTCACGCACCTTCTTCTCAGCGAGAAAATGACAGTCACAGAGATTCTGGGCAGCATCACGGAACTCCTGCTGGCGGGGGTCGACACTGTAAGCATGCAGAGATACTGAGCTCAGAGCTCTGCCCGTTGAAGGATAACAACCGGCGTTCCTCTCTTCCAGACCTCCAACACCATCTCATGGTCTCTGTACCTGCTGGCTCAGAATCCAGACATCCAGGACCGGCTGTACCGAGAAGTAGCAACCGTCTGCCCCGGAAACAAGTTGCCCAGCAGCGACGACATTGCTCAGATGCCATATCTGAAGGCCGTCATCAGAGAGACGCTGCGGTGAGACGGATCGTTTTTTGAGGTTCTGATGCCAGCCGAGCCTGCAGCGGTGGGAGCAGCAAAGATTTGTGCTTTCAAATGACAATTTAGGCGCTCGAATCCGAAAAACACCCAAAAAACATTGTAACTGTCGGCAGAAATCTGTGGAACAGTTGTCAATGCTGCAGATCCATTTCCTGTTCCCTGCAGATCCACTTCCTGTTCCCAGCACTTCTTGAAGCTCTTCTTTTAGGATTTTGAGGCTTAGTTTACTCATGTTTTATTGCAACTGAACCAATGAATGAGAAATTAAGCCATTTTAGATTAACGAGCCTCAATCACTGTTGCAGGGCTCGATTAGTCTTGTCTTAGACGATCACTGATTGACATATCGCTTTTTGACACGTGCCCTCTGACCTTGACATGCATGTTCTGTGCTCACCAGGCTGTATCCGGTGGTTCCGGGAAACGCTCGGGTCACGGTTGAAAACGAGATCATGGTGGGAGACTACCTCTTCCCCAAAGAGGTGAGACGCACGGGACCCCAGCGGGGGGGGGGGCGGCGGCACGCCGTCTGACACACGTCTCGCCTCCCACAGACGCTCTTCCACCTGTGCCACTACTGCGTGTCCCACGATGAGACCGTCTTCCCCAACTCCCACGCCTTCCAGCCGGAACGGTGGCTGCGAGCACGAGAAGAGAAGTCCAAGCAGCACCCTTTCGGGTCGGTGCCCTTTGGGTTCGGCGTGCGGGCGTGTCTGGGCAGACGCGTGGCCGAGCTGGAGATGTACCTCCTCCTGTCCAGGGTGAGCGCGACCAATCAGTGGTGGTGTTGTTATGGACGCTGCGTCCTCACACTAAAGACATGAGAAAAACAGGGCTGAGCTGTAGTTGTTGTCAGGGGGAACGTAAACACTGCTGGGTCAGAGGTTCCGCCCCGTCGGCTCTGCACATCTTCATGCTCCATTTCTCATGAACAAAAACCTGAAGCCGTTGGAGGTTTCTGCCAGTGTTTCCTGTCAGATCGCTGCTCAGGCAGTGCATGCTGGGCCCTTACACACACGAGGCTTCTATGGTGGGACCCCAGAGATCCGTCCAGACCTCAGGAGCCTGCTGAAGACAAGATTCCTGAACAAAAGCTCCTTCCTTTGTTCAAATACCTGCTCACGGCGGCCAAAATACTAAATATCCTCTTTGTCTTCAGAAGGTTGTGGGTTTGAAAAAGCTGGTAAACCCGTTACCTGTCCAGGGTGTGTCCCTGCCGCTGGGACTCCAGCGCCCCCCGCAGGTGGGCGGGTGAATCGCAGCCTCTCTGCCTTCATTTTCACCCAATCCTTGTTTTTCTGTCGCAGCTGGTCAGACGCTTCGAGGTGAGGCCGGATCCTGCTGGCACTGAGGTCAAAGCCATCACCAGAACCCTGCTGTGTCCAGCGAAACCCATCAACCTGCAGTTTCTGGACCGGAGAGCCGAGCAGGCGCCCAGGCCGGCGGCCAGCGCTGCCCTGTGAGCCGCGTTGGTATTCAGGGGGCGTCTGCGGCCCGTCCCCAGGCACTTGTTTTGGAGAGGGCTGGACGGAATCAGCACAAACAGACCTGTTAACATTTACCAGCTGAAAGCAGTTTACCCTGAAAAAAGCCCAAATGCCATCCTCCACCTGCTTCGCTCTGCATCTGCACGCTTCTCCTCCTCCTCTTTTTAATTTTCTACGCTCGCTAACAGATGCTTTAAAACACCGTCACAGCACTGACTGTCTGTGCACGTATCAGATATGTGAGTTTGTACATCCAGCTCGGAAGTGCTGCGTCTGATAAAGGCGTCGGAACGTTCTCTTCTGCGGTGATGCTTCCAGACGTCTGGCTGGCAGACAGAACTGCGCTGATCAGCGTTAACAACAGTCGTCTTCTGCTCTTTTCTGACTGTGATGGTGGAATTAATGTTGAATAAATGAGAAAGATGATGGAGTCGAATGTCTGAGGGGCGTCTGGCTGCGTTTCCTTGTTCTTGCCGATGTGATTGATCCGCCTGGGCTTGATCAGGATACCTTTAACTCTCTGTGTTGGCTCATTAATGCAGGTAAGACGGCGACATTCCCAGACCCCTTAAATGTTGGTGCAAATCAACATTTGTCCTGTAAAGACCACAAAGGTTACTGTTTATTACGCTGTAAATATGGTAAAATAAAATAAAAATGTAAAGTCTTCATGCGGTAGGATCAATATTTGAAGCTAATATTTGGGTCTGACTCCCAAATGTTTTGTTTTTTCAAATAAATGGCAAAAGTCTATGTAAACAACCCCATTTTACGAGACATTTATTACAGTTTATTCTGTTTGGCCGGTTCTAGCTTTAATGTGTTACCATTTATTGCACATTACACACATTGTTTTAAATCATTAACTCATGTTTTGTGGGTTTTTTTATAAACTGATAAGATCAAGAGCAGTAAAAACATGATAATCATCTATACTTGATACATATCAAGTTGATAACAGGCTTGCATGTGACGTTTTAGTATCGCACATTCAAAAAATAGCTTATGTTATGTAATAGTTTGATTGCATTTAGATCATAAATTTGGTTAAATTATAATTTGGTTCCCTCTAGAATTGTGCTGATTAAAACTTTTTTAAGCACATTTTCCCAGAGAAACTTAATGTTTTAATAACTGTTTCATATGAATATTTTCACATTAAATGATTAAGTTAATGATTTGATTGATGTAACTGACCGAAAATAAACTATTCATTCATTCATTCATTCATTCATTCATTCATTCATTCAATTTCAGTCACATGTTTTCCGTGATAAAAAGCCGGTTTCTATGGTGACGCGGTCCCGCGGACTGAAGGAGAGGTGGATGAACGCCCTGGAATGTCGGAGAGGACTCCTCCTGTCCTGCAGGTCACACAGCGCCCCGCACGCACGCACGCACGCACACACGGCTGTTGGATCACACGCGCGTGATGTCAGATGTCCAGTCTGGAGGACCCAGTCCAGCACCACGTGGACCAACACGCGTTTCACCCGAAAACACGCACGCTTGTGCTCCAGCTGGACTTTAAGTCCCTGAAGATGCACGCAGGGACTTCCGCTGGTGGAATATTAACTTTATGCACGGCGGAAAACACGCACGTACAGACGGATGATACACACAGGTAGAGAGAGAGAGAGAGAGAGAGAGGGGGGGGGGAGAGGGAGGAGGGAGGGGCGGGGCCATGGGGGAGGGAGATGGGGGTTCTTATAGGGACGGGCTTCTCTCTCCAGTCCGGATCTGGACCTGAGCAGCGGAGCAGCAACATGACGAAGGTGAGCAGCCGCCTACTAACCTGTGCACCTCCGCGCTTCACCCCGGTAGAAACATAGAGCAACAACAACATGTTCAATCAAAAAATGACCGGGGGGGGAGTGCGGGACGCGTGGACTCCTCACATCCCGCAGACTGCCACGGTGGAAGCCGGGTTGTGGCCCCTGAGGGCCTGAGGAGCTGCGGGATGTAGTTCTGTCGGCTTCTGACACCAACACCCGCAACTTTTAAAGCTCTTATTTGTTTCAAGTTCACACTTCTGTGGATTTTTACTGGGTAAGAAGGAAAACAATGGCTGGTTTAAATGGGACGCTGAATCTAAATGGACTGGGTATAGTGGGACGGAGCGGGTAGATTCACTTCTGAAGGTTTCAGCATCTTTCTCAACAGGTCATGAATTTACTGGGGAACAAACTGTTTTTTTTTCTAATATAAAGATTGAAAAAAACAAACAAACAAACGGCAAAAATCACCCTCTTAAATGGTGTTTTTGTGGTGAGTAATTGATCACTGCTTCATGGTATTTTTAGCCTTTATCACATGGCTGCAGATCTAATAGTTGCGAGCCTTTGATTCACCTCTGATTCATCCATTATTCCCCTCTGATGAGGGAATAATGGTTTTCTGTGAATAATGTGACAAACCTGCTCTCTTTTAGAAACTGTGTGGAACCAACTACCCGTTGAGCATCTGCTTCATCGTGGTCAACGAGTTCTGCGAACGCTTCTCCTACTATGGCATGAAAGGTAGGCCGCTCCGCCAAGACGCCCACGCTTGTGCCTGTTGAAAAATCCTGAAGGGTAACTGATTAAAAATCTAAACATATCTAGAGTTTTTCAACTCCTTTTACCATCAGAATTGCAACTAGGTGCTTTAGAGAGGCAGAAACCCGCAGCCGGAACCCCCAGTTGAGCACAGTGGCAGGAAAAACTCCCTTTTAACAGGAAGAAACCTTGAGCAGGACCAGGCTTACAAGGAGGGACCATCCCGTGGATCAGTGTTCGCCTTACTGAGCAGAAAGGCTTGAGGTTTGCTCTTAAAGGCAGGCGTGGTGGCTGCCTCTCGGACCCAGGTTGCTAACAGGTTCTGCAGTAAAGCTGCCTGTTAGCTAAATGCTCGTTCTCCCAGTTACTTTTATGAATTCTGGGAACTACAAGTAAACCTGCGCTCTCTGATCTGAGGGTTCTTTAGGGAAAATAGGGAACTATGAGATCCTGCAGGAATGGTGGAGATAGTCCAAAGAGAGAATGCTGTCAGATCATCTAGTCCTCAGATGTTTGGGTCCAAGAACAGTGACTTTAGTTTTGTCTGAGTTTAATCGTCCAGTCTTTTATGTCTTTGAGACGTGCCTGGAGTCTGGCTAACAGCTGTTTCTTCAGGCTTCGTGGATAAATACAGCTGCGCATCATCGGCATAGCTGTGGACATTCATGCCATGTCTCTGATTAATCTTTCCTAAAGGGAGCATGTAAAGAGTAAAGAGGACTGGCCCAAGCACTGGACCCTGTGGGACACCATGATGAACCTTTGTTCACACAGAGGACACATAATTAACATGAATAAATATCAGCTATCTGATAGATAAGAGTTAAACCAGTAGAGCCGTCTCTGAAAAGATAACTATCTCATTTTGTAATCTTTGCAATAAAATGCTGCGAATTTTAGATAATTGGGGCAATAAAAGATAAAAAAAATAAGATTAATCTCAGCATATCTGTTTTTTATAACCCCTATTTAATTTAACTATCTGTCCATTTTCCATCAATAAGCAGTTTATATTTATAGCCTGTTCTGCATCTCTCTTAAACCTAGCCATCCCCTTTAGCATCTCAGCGATTAGCATCGATGTCATGCCTGACGTGCTCCGTCATCAACGTCGGTCCATCCTTTTTTGTGGCTTTTAGCCTTTTCCAAACGGCCTGGGTGCGTTTCACGTGTGTCCCTGGGCGTCCCTGCTGGACGGAGCGCCCGTGTCACAGCTTGTCCCTGTGTGTTTCCCCTCACAGCGGTGCTGACGTACTACTTCATCAGCTACCTGCACTGGGATGAGGACCTGTCCACGGCCATCTACCACGCTTTCAGCGGCCTCTGTTACTTCACGCCCATCCTGGGAGCCATCATCGCCGACTCCTGGCTGGGCAAATACAAGTGAGTCCATCCGTGCTGCGCCGCTATGCTAGCTTAGCACGTGTTAGCACGACCGGAGCCGGGTGAATAAACTCCGTTGACGTCGCTGAGACACGGCGGTTTGCTCCCCGCAGGACCATCATCTACCTGTCCATCGTCTACGTGATCGGCCATGTGATCAAATCGGTCGGGGCCATTCCCACAGTGGGAAACAAAGAAGTCCACGTGTGAGTGTCCCCCCCCCCTTCGCCCTGGTGATCCAGATGTTGACCCGAGCAGCTGGATCTGTGCGTTTCCATGAATAGGGCGGTACACTGAGCTTTGAGTCTGGGGTGTTTGGGGTGTGTTGCAGCGCTCTGTCCGTGGTCGGGCTGGTCCTCATCGCTTTTGGCACCGGAGGAATCAAACCCTGCGTCTCTGCCTTCGGGGGCGACCAGTTTGACGAGGACAGCGTAAGTGGGCTCTGACCTCCAGCGGGGGGCGTTTAGAGGTGAACCCACATGTTCTTTTCTTTCGCCCCCCAGCTCAAAGAGAGGCAGAAGTTCTTCTCCGTCTTCTACATGTCCATCAACGCCGGCAGCCTCCTGTCCACGGTCATAACGCCCATCCTGAGAAGTGAGACGGGACCTTCTGAGAGCTCCGAGACGTCCTGGAAGGCCCCTCTAACCCCTGTTTGCCTCTGCTCCCGCAGGCGACGTGCAGTGCTTCGGGGGCGACTGCTACGCCCTGGCCTTCGGCGTCCCCGCGGCCCTGATGGCCGTGGCTCTCGGTGAGTTCTCGTTAGCTTGGCCGGGTCTCCAGACTCTCGGGGACGTTTTCTGGAGCCGTGCTTGTTAAACCTGGAGCTAGCGCCTCGGGACGTTGACGTGGGCCACGTCAGCCGGTCTAGTCCCAGTAAAAGCAGCCGTGCACGTGGCCTTTGGGCGGCTGTGGTCTTCAGGGTTTTGCTCCTGTCGGGACCTGCTTCAGCCTCTGACCTCTCCTCCACCTCCGCAGTGGTCTTCATCGCTGGCAGCAGCATGTACAAGAAGAACCCCCCGCAGGGAAACGTCATGCTGCGGGTCTGCAAATGCATCGGGGTAGGTGGAGTTCCCCCTGGCTCAGAGCTCGGTGGTGGGTTTTTGGTTTTTTTTCACTCTTTGCTTCTCGGTTTCTGCAGTTTGCCATCAGAAACCGCTGCCGGAGATCAAAGCAGGACGCCGACAGGAAGCACTGGTTGGACTGGGCCGAGGAGAAGTACCCGGTAACGGCAGCACGCGTCAGTACCAAGCTCTTGTTTTTGGACGGTTTAGCTCAACGTCGGTCCTTCTGCACCTCAACAGAAAGGTCTGATCCGGGAGATCAAGATGGTTCTGCGGGTGCTGGTTCTCTTCATCCCGCTCCCCATGTTCTGGGCCCTTTTTGACCAGCAGGTGCGTGCAGACACACAGCTTCGGCGATGCTAACGGCTGGCGCTAACGGCCCGTGTTCTTGGACTTTGCTGCAGGGTTCCCGCTGGACCATTCAGGCCGGCAGGATGAACATGGCTTTTGTAAGTCTTATCTTCAAACCGCCGATGACCTTGCATGACCTCCGTTATCGCTGGCAGGAACCGGGGATGTAAATTGCTCTCCCGTCAGCGTTCCTGCGTTGCGGCCGGCCGCCTGATTTTATTTCAGAACATTATCTTGTTTATGACACGGTGCTCAGAAACGCTTTATTGAAGGACGACCTGCCAGGACCGGTTAAACTTTAAATGGTTTTCTCTGTTATTCCAGGGAGATGCCTTCATTATCAAGCCTGACCACATGCAGGTACATTCAACTCAACTTTATTGATAACACGTCCGTTAACGGCGCTTTGCAGAAGAGCCCAAAGCCAACCGAATCAAAAGCACTTCTGGATACGAGCTCCAGCAGAACCCAGAACCCTCACAGAAGCTTCCCAGTTCAGCCTAGAACCTGGGTGTTAATGATGTACTGTGGCTTTAATCATTTATTTGATCATTCATTAATGTTAGCATTGATGCTAACTTGGCTGTGACCAAGGCAGGCAGCACAAACACACAAAATGGTGAAGTCTCACTTTCAGTTTCAGTTCATTCATTCATTCATTTATTTATTTATATATATATATATATATATATATATAGCGCCCTTTACAATAAAATTGTCTCCAGGTGCTTTACAGAGGCAGAGAGCCTGTCCTAAAGCATGCCTGTTGGCAGAAGTGAGACAGAGATCAGTCTTCTGTTCAGGCACAACTCTGACCTTTATGGCTTTATGAGCTTTGGCCAGTTTTTATAGAGTCAATTAAAGGAGAGTTTTCCCCCCCGCAGATGCTGAACGCGATGCTGATTCTTGTCTTTGTGCCCATCTTTGACCTCGCCATATATCCACTGGTTGGGTGTTGCGGAATCAGAGTAACGTGAGTATCAGCCTGTTTTTGAAGAGGCGTCCCTCTTTAGGGCAGAAATAAACACAAAGAAGACGCTTCAACTGGCAAACGGCCTCACGTGTTTGTAGCAAAATGAACTTCGTGGACATTAATCAGTGAATGACATACACACACATACACACACACACACATGCATGTATGCTCTGTGCACACAGCTGAGTGCTTGTACATTATTTTTAGTGCAGATTTTCTGGAAACTGACAAATTCTCCTTTAAAAAGTAGACACAAAGCAAATGTCCCGCTGTGATTTAAGGTGTGTGTGTGTGTGTGTGTGACTGTGAGCGACGTCTTTCTGCCCTTCAGGCCTCTAAGGAAAATGGCCGGGGGGATGATTTTTGCAGCGCTGGCGTTCGTGGCAGCTACACTGGTGGAAATTAACGTCACGGTACGTACGAACCAGCACAAATAGCACCTCCTTTTAAAAACCAGGCTTCCTGATTGGTGTGTAGAACACCACCTGACTGACACGGGTGGTGTTGTTGCTGCTGCTGCTGCTAAGGTATAAATATGGTTTACTGGTAAAGAAGTGTTTTACAGGCTCAGGCACAGTTAAAAACATAAAATTAAATCATTAAGCTGCAATAAAACTTTAACAATTAAGCGGTCGCAGTATCGCACACGCAGGCTGGATCTGAAGTTTATGCTTTGATGAGCTTTGATAACTTATATAACCACCTAATTGTGCCAAAAAAACCCCACCAGCTTGTCTTTAAAGTCGTTCCCCGCGGTGCTCTGCCGTCTCGCTTGCGTAACGACGCCGGATTCTCTGCTCCTCCGTCAGAAAACGGTGGTGAACCCGGCTCCTGCAGGACAGTGTCAAATGCAGGTCTACAACCTGGCCGGAGGCAACGTCAGCGTGACCATCCAGGACAGCAACCTGTTCCCCGAGTCCATCCCTTACCTGCAGGTGCAACACCTTTCCTCCCGTCCTGCCCGGAAGCAAGGCAGCGCTTGCTTTTGCCTGTAGTTTCATCACAAGTTCCAGCAGGCGAGGCGGAAGCTCTCCGCCTCTGCCGTCCTCCGCTTGTCCAGCTGAATGTCTCTCCGTCTCCGACAGGACCCGCCCAGGTATGAGATGCTTCAGCTCGGTGGCTCCAGCAAGAACCTGCAGATCGCAGCCGCGTTTCAGGGTAGAACCTCGGCGTGCAGCCAGCAGGTCCAGGAGCAGAAGGCCTACAGCCTGATCCTGACCTCTGACGCCGATGCCATTCGATGCAAACTGGTGAGACGGAGGGAGGGAGCGAGGGATGGAGGGATGGAGGAAGAATGGGTGGATGGTTTTTATGCAAGCTGGTCTAGAAGATCCAAAAGGCTGAAATCTGTGCTTTGATGTGCAGGCTGAAGACGTCCTGGCGAAGAACGAGACTGGGATTCCTCTGCTGAGGTGGGGTTTGTTGAGGCCGCTGCAGGTTCGTGCTTCTGTCTGACCGTAAAGACACGCTGTCCTCATCACAGGTTCTTCAACACACTCCCGGAGTCCATCAACCTAACCGTCGGAGACATGGAGTTCACCGCTGCTGCTGGAGACATGTCCCGGTACCAGACTGTGGACCGAGGCCGGTGAGGAGATTAACTCAGGAGACACTGAGTCCATTTACCCTCTCTGTCCCACTGAAACCAGTCCATTTACCCTCTGTCCCACTGAAACCAGTCCATTTACCCTCTCTGTCCCACTGAAACCAGTCTATTTACCTTCTGTCCCACTGAAACCAGTCCATTTACCCTCTGTCCCACTGAGACCAGTCCATTTACCCTCTGTCCCACTGAAACCAGTCCATTTACCCTCTCTGTCCCACTAAAACCAGTCCATTTACCTTCTGTCCCACTGAAACCAGTCCATTTACCCTCTCTGTCCCACTGAAACCAGTCCATTTACCCTCTCTGTCCCACTGAAACCAGTCCATTTACCCTCTCTGTCCCACTGAAACCAGTCCATTTGTCCCACTGAATCCATGCATTTTGTCACTTATTTTGAGTGTTTGACCCCAGCGTTCTTGATTTGACCCGTCTTTCTTTTGCTTCTTGTCCTGCTCCTGGTAGGTACTCAGCTGTCTCCTGCACCTTGGCTTCTAAAGCATGTTCTCCTCTGAACCTGGACCTGCTGGAGTTTGGAGCTATATACACCATCATTCTCACTGAGGTCAGCAGGAGTCCAAAGTTTCGAAGACGGTCACCTTCATGTTGTCTTATAAATCACATGTGTGTGTGTGTGTGTGTGTGACAGGAAAACGGGAACATTGTCCCCAACAAGATGGAGGATGTGGCAGCCAACCACATTCACATTGCCTACCAGGTCCCCCAGTACGCCCTGATTACTGCAGGAGAGGTCATGTTCTCCATCACGGGCCTGGAGTTCTCCTACTCGCAGGTACCTGTGCTGGAACCGTCCCTGTAGGCGGGACCGGGAGGGTTTGTGTCACACGTCCAGCGTTGTCTTCATTTCTGGGTGCTTCTGTGTCGTTCAGGCTCCGGCCAACATGAAGTCGATCCTGCAGGCGGGCTGGCTGCTGACCGTCGCCTTTGGAAACGTCATCGTGCTGATTGTTGCGGAGGGGGCGGACCTGGAGCAGGTAGGACAGCGCCGGAATGTGGCAGGAGATGCTGAAATCAATATTATATAAGTATTTATAACGATCAAATATCAGAAAATACAGAATGTTCCTCCAACCAAAAATTCAAGTGATGCATCGTTTCGCCACTAGATGGCGACAGAGGGGTAACCCTTTTGGTGGTGTTTATAGTAATAGATTTTCCTTTTTTATTTATTTATTTTTTTGATGAGCTTGTTCATGACTTGTGGTTTCTGGTTGCAGTGGGTGGAGTTCCTGCTGTTTGCCAGCATGCTGGTGGGCGTCTGCATCATCTTCTCCATCATGGCTCACTTCTACACCTACATTGACCCCGATGAGATAATCAAGCTTTCCAAGGAGGAAGAGGTCGAACTGGATGATGATGATGATGAAAAAGACATGAAGCAAATAGATAAGGACATGACAGAAACTCCAGAGTTCACCAAAATGTAAACGCACAAAAGGAATCTGCCTGTGCGCCTTCTGTGTATGAATCACATTTTATTCTGTTTCATTACGATTGTTTCATTTCTGCTGTTCAGTCGGATTTTTTTCATCTTTTAAAAAAGTAACAATTTAATTTCTTCAAAAATTCAAGTATTTTGTAAACGAAGACATTTTTCTGGTGTTTGAACACAGTTCAGCCACATCGTGTGTATAAAGTTCAAGTAATAATAATAATAATGATAATAATAATACATAGTATTTATAAAGCGCTTTTCTTGGTACTCAAAAATGCTTTACAAAAAAGTTTTAAAAAGTATTAATTATTAATATTTGTTGTGCATATTTATTGTTAATGTCAAAATTGCTGTTTTGATTGTACAGATAATATTGCTAACACCAACATGTTCCTGACCCTGTCGACACAAAGGTGTTGGAAACTGGTGTATTTGTGATAGATTTAATACCTCATATGATCAAACATCATCCTTTTGTTTACACTGCAGTATTTTCACTTCTGTCTGTCAAACTTCCAGGTGGGTGATAACGTAAAGACGTGTTTCAACAATGTTCATTAAAGGAGTGAAATTCTCCCCAGCCCATTAATGCAGAAAAATGTGCCCCTTCACATCAGTGCATGTTCTTCTGATTGACCTGCAGCTGAGGCTTTGATTGATTTGCATAAACTGATAACAGATCTCACACTCCCGAAGTGTTAGCGCAGGCGGCTAATGACGAGGTGCGATGACCTCATCCATGACATCACAGTGGTCATTCACCCTGACGACAGGATCAGCTGTCAATCATCATTCAACAGTGAACTCATTCAGTCTGAACCTGACGTGTGTGTGCGTCCGTGTGTGTGTGTGTGTGTGCTTGTCTTCATGCGTCTGCGTGTCTGTCCAACAAGAGCTCGGTGACTCGTGCGATGACATCAGGATGCACCAGGCAGTCCAGCAGCTCATTGGTGCTTATGGTTCTGCTTCCTGGTTCCCTCTGAGCCTCTGCAGAGTTCTCCAGTGACCCGTCTGCACAGTCACCTGATCCAGACTGACTTAAAGACTCTCTGCCTTCCTGGTGAGCAGTCCCAGCCCCCCCTCGCTGGGGGCTCCTCCTCTCCCGTGGACAGAGGACAGGGCTCAGATGGGGCCCGAAGGGGACGGTGAATGGAGCGGCGCTCTCCAGGGGCTGGCCGCTGGAGTGGCGTTTTACTGGACGGCGGTCTCTCCTGCTCCGAGTCTGGACCTTCTGAAACGCCCTGACTGCCAGACTCAGGTACCTCATGTTCTCATCGTGGGCTGTGACTCCTTCCTGCAGGAACACACAAGAACGGGTCCTGATGCTCAAAGCAACATTAACGGTTCGCTTTTAATGACATGTGACCAAGGAGAGGAGGTTCTAGCTAATGCAGAAACGGGTATGGTCGTAAAAAGAACAGGATTTAGCTTTATGAGTGCTAATCACCCCTCCCATCTTCCGCATACACGCGTTTTAACTTCTAATCTTTAATTTTAAATCAGCTGCTACACTTTGAGAGCTGATCTGCCTTCAGTTCGGAGGCTGCAGACGATGCTGCCACACACAACCGCCAGCGCGCCTCAGCTTCATTTCAACCTCATCCTGACTGTAAGGCGTTCAAATCCTGGAGGTAAAGAGTGAAAAGGCTTAAACGTAGCACCTCAGTGGGGTTGAGCCAGTCGTCGGTGTTGTCGTCGCTCGTTGTACCTTTCAGGGCGCACACTACAGCCTTCGTCACGGCTTCGTTTACCCTCGTCCGGTGGTCTACTTCCTGCATAGGGACACAGGAAACAGCCTCTTTAGTTCATACAGCAAGTACAAGTTGTTAACAGCCTTGGAGGAGAACTTTAAAGGGAGCTCTGAATGTATAAACATTTTCATGACAGAGGTCCCTTGTTGTTTTCAGGAAGAATCTGGGTTCTTACCAACTCGATCCAGGAGTTAACGCTGACGGTGATGGGATCCACTGATTCCACATAGTGCCACCAATGTCTGGGGACATAAAGCACCTGAGCAGAAAAGAAAGAAAGATAAATCAAAAAACAAATCTCTTTTGTGACCACAAGGCACACAAAGGAAAGAGTTCAAGTTATCGACCACTAGGTGGCAGCAAAGCTGCACGCTTTGATTCAGCATCACTCGGCAACTTCATCGATTGTTGCCTGAAGAGAATTTACCTGCCTAAGGTTTGATCTGCAGGAGCAGAATGATCCTGTAGTACACAAACAATAAAACTATGTATTCTTCATGCTTCAGCTGGTTGGAAATAACCTCAACCTTGGACAAAGGCTCTGCTTTAAAGGTGAGTAGAGAAAGTGGGCTTGCTTTAATGTGCTCATGGTGGTGCGGTATTAAAAAAAGATGGGCCTGGAATGTTAAAAGTAAAATCCTAGTTTATTACATGAAAGTGTGCCGTCCCTGCAGGAGGAGCTAATGCATCTTTGGATTTAACACCCAGCATTAACATTCATCCATTTCCATAAGTTCAGGAAAGTAAAAATGATCTGCTGAAGCCAAACGTCTGACCATGTTGTTTTAGGAGGCTTCAGAGTTCTGTGACGGATGGGTTTGCTGCTGCTGGCGGTTCTGCAGCCACCCAACTCTGAGAGATTACGGCAGGGGTTGGGAAAATGAGGGCAGCCACTGTCTGACGGCACCGCAGCTCAACCGCAGCGCTCAGGTTTGCTCAGAAGCAGCCGAGGCGACCGTGAACGCCCCGTCAGCTGATCCATGAGCCCAGACGGAACCAGCTCACCAAGAGTAATGACACAGATCGTAATGCCCCCTCAGACTGATTCCCCTCTTTGCACTCTTTTCCATTGTAAGCGGTTTTATGGGGAAGAAGGCAAACATAACTGCCCCAAATTGCACTCGTTTAGTGCTGAAGTGTCACTAAAGCTGCGTTTTATTGCTCTTCTTCTGCATCTCAGACTGTGCTGCTCTTTTGTTGCATAAGAATCCTCTTGTTGGTCAACCAGCGTGTGAAATAATAAAGATAAACCGCTCTCTCACGGGTGTGCTGGAAGCTGCAAAAGTATACAGGTGCAACATCCCAGCATCACCTGGAGACCTCTGACCTTCGAAAAGTGTCTGCAGAGCGAACTCAGGCCGATTCTGCTCTGACCTTCAGAACTAGACTGAGGATAGAACCTGGATCATCGGGGTCACACGCGTTCTGTCGCGGAACCTCACCTGTCCCGGCTGCAGAGTGACGACATGAGTCCTGGCTCCTCGGAACGCAGGGAACCTCCTCAGGTCCGGCTGGAGAACGTCCACCTGGCTGAAGATGCTGGACTCCTCGTAGGGTATCCTGGTGGGGTAAAGCTTTTCCGTGTCCTCTGGGGGGAAAAGGTGCCAGCGTTTCCTTCAGACAGAAGTGAGTGCAGACGGTCGTGTCAGCACCGACCTAAGCTTTCTCCAAAATAAGGAATCCTTTAAAAACCGGCCATGTTGCTTTCTTTTCACCCAAACATGGTTGTCTTTATATTCAAAGTTGTAGCAAAAACCAAACACAAGCTGGGTCACAGTAACTACAGACGTCAGTCTGAAGAGCAAGAGCCTCTGATGAGTTTAACATCTATTTGTCATAGATGTTATTCACACTTGTGGAAAATGTAGCTTGAAATGTGATTTTCCCCCCTCCACTGCGCCCCCTATTGGTCAAAGTCGATGAGGCCCAGACCAAAATGGTTCCAGGTTTCTTAATGATTTGATGACTAAAACTGAAACTAAACAGCTTAATAATTAATCTTTAAAGGCTTTAGCAGTTTCAAATCACGTTACAAGCCCAAACGCTGATCCTTCTTACCGCCCCTGCACCTGCAGGACCAGGTTGTAGCCGTAAGCGTCCTGGTGACACGGCGTGTTGGCCCCCTCTGTTCCGATCCACAGAGTGCTCTCTCTTCCGTCGCGTCCCCCAAAACCAAACTCGGCCCACTTCACATCCTGCCACACACACACACACACACACACACACACACACACACACAACAAAACGCAGGTCAACATTATTAAACCGTAAATCCAAAATAAACATTCAGCCTCAACAGCAACAACAGCGCAGCGCTTCCTTATTTTCCGCAGCGTTGTGCCGTCTAAGGTCAAACGTGCTCCGTCACCTCATCATCCAGGGGTGACGTCTGTGCACGGACACGCTATTTGTCGTCTCACGATAACACGGCCTGTCAATCACCTTCTGCCGACGCTCAGAGGCTCGCAAGCATCCTGAATAATGAAGTCATTAGTGCAAACGCAGGCAGCTGTAAATGACAGTCTGGTCAATCGAGCCTGCAGGCAGCCCCTTTTTCCAGCACCATTAATCCTGTTAAAGCCCCATGTCAGCCCCCTTCAAAGGCATGAAAGTCAGCGGGTAATAATTCGAGGTGGACGCCCAATAAAACTGTATCACTGAGATAAGAATGGAGCGTTTGGGTGGCGGTGGTTTAAGACTGGATGACACTTTTATGTCTGCAGCTATCAGGACAGGAGCAGCAGCTAATATTAAGTGAATATGGGCAAAATCTTGACATTTTAATTGAAAATGCCAAAATAAGGAGGGGAAAATGAATACAAATAAGAATTGTTGGAGAAAAAAAGGCTAGACTGGAATATTCCGCTGCTTCAGATTTGCTTTTCCATTTCATATTTAATTGGCTGCTGACCTTTTGTCAATAGCAGGTAATTACATGCAAATGCACTCCGAAAGAAAAGAATTAAACAATTAATGATCACACTATAAGAACGAATCAGCTGAGGGTCGGGGATCGCCATCTGTCCGTCTGAGAGGCTCCGGTCCTGTCCACGGGACCGTGGAAACCCGCCAGCAGGACCATTTTCTCACCAGTCCAGCGACAAACAACAGCACCGACGAAACCCTTCAAAAAGCTGTTGAACAGCGTCATTTGGACCACAGTTATCGGCACAAATATGACCAGCGCCAGAACCATAAACAGGTAAAGCTACCTCAAACATGGAGGGCAGGTCTTGAAACAAAATGGCGATGTATTTATAGTCAGCGTAGGCCCAGAACTCTGATTTGGGGTATTCAATGAAAGGTCCAACATCTGCATCCGCCTGGTTCTGGATCCAGCTGAGAAACTCTGCAAGCCTGGCCTCCACGTAGGAACAGTGGGTTTCAAACAGAGGCTCTGTGAGAGACACAGGACGGAAGGAAAGACAGAAATCACTTCCCAGTTCCGAAAAACCGGCAAACTGATCTGCCTGAAGCATCAACGCAGACAAGAAATGTTGTTTATGTGAAGGATAAATCACAGCTGAAGTAATTTATGTGCCTCCATCGCACTAAACAAAGTGTGCCTTTGGATAAGTGACACCATTTTTAATCCATCATGAGCAATGTCCTCCCGTCAACAGCAACAGATGTGAAAATGATTTATTATTTAATTAGCACGCTTATATCACAGACACGCTTTCTCCTATTCATCACAAAAGGAGATATTAGCAGAGCTGTTGGAGAGCTAACATAGCAGGTGCTCACTGATTATGTCTCTACGCCCGTGTGACTTTTTAAATTAGATTGCTACACACTCTTCTATTCTTCATTATCACCACATGACAACAACCCAACCTGTAAATCATCACGTCAGTGGGGGAAATTCTGCTTAAGAAGGACTGCAGAACACGATTATGGGTTCCTGATGTGGTTCATGCACAGTCATACTGAAGCCTTGTACAGAAATGGCTTTAAATACAAATGGCTAGACTTGTATTTCAATGATGTTCTTTTATTTAAATTTGTGGTTCGTACCTTTTGTCTTCTCTTTCCTGGCAAGTCTGAATCGGATCGGTGTGTCACCGAGGCGGGCAGAGAGGTGCTCTGCGGTCCACTGGCGAACGGGCCAGTCCAGCGTCATGTTCATGAAGACTGCAGGCTGCTCTAGATGATGCAAGATCTCCTGGATCTCGTCTGGGCTGAAGGGCTTGGAGCAGTGAGGCTCAGCCATGGTCTGAGAGACACAGCAGAGGAACAGGTGATAAGGAGCGATACCAACAGCTGCTGGGAGTATCCACTGGCAGCTTGTGCTGTGGAATATTTACCTCAACAGCCTGCACTTGTCTGTCTGTTTCCAAAATAACTCAAAAGATTACAAATGAATTTTAATGACATTTTCAGAAAATGTTGATAATTAAGCCAAGGAACAGATGACTAAATTTTGGTGTTTCAGATTCCGGGTGGGCACCTTTGATCTTCCAAAGATCATAGATCAAGATCAAAGGCGAAGGAGCTTCATCATAAATGGCTTGGATCATAAAGCCACACACGACGTTACATAACCTTGTATCATACATACTATATAGTATCTGGATCTAGTCATTTTTGAAGGGTTGTTATCATTTCTTGGCGGGGGGCTGCGCTCATTGAGTGCAGCTCTAATTGTTATTATTAGTTGTGCTTTCACATTAAATTTAAGGTGTGCCGTATTTCTAAGACAATTGTGCTAAATGTGGCATTTTCGATCGAGTAAGGTCCATTTAGCCTTCACCATCGACTTAATGCCGCACAGCAGTATTCAGTTTAAAAAACAAAAAAACAAAATACAGTTTAAACAACTATCTGATCCAGACGTCTTGTGCTTCCAAGTGAGTGCATCTCACGTCCTCAGGCTACACAACCGGTGAATTACTGATCTTTAAATTGTCCATAATGACAGCTAAGCTAACGTTAGCTTCGTGGAAGTTGAGCGTTTGGAGAACAAAAACAGGGAGCTCACCTTTCACCACACGTGCAATCGGGTCCCAGGCGGAAGTAAACAAACCTCACATGACAGTGGACGGCTTCCTTTTGCCCGAGTGAAGCTACTCCATTTTGGCTCTTCGGTTGTTGATGCATTTGGACGGATGCTAAGGACGAGATAGAGCCAACATGTCTACCCCATGAGAGCAGTTTCCTGTGACGTACTACTTCCTGGTGTGTTCCACCGGAACTGGCGCTTTCGTCTGCTTTGTTTTGTGATCAACCAAAGTCGCGGAGAGGCGTCAATTTCTCGATACAATACGCCGTAAAACCTACCTTGGACTGAATTGACCCAAAGATTCGTGATGGGTGCCGGATCAAGCACCGAAGCCGAAAGGGAGCCTCTTCTTACGCCTTCTCGGGCGGACACTAATACCCGGCCAGTAAACGGCCGAGTGTACAGACGAAGATGGCTGGTTCTGACCCTGTTTTCCCTGCTTGGGTTAATGCAGGGGATGGTGTGGAACTTCTGGGGTCCCATCCAGAACTCGGCCGTTCATGCTTATGGCTTTACCAAGTCTGACATCGCTGTTTTGGTGCTGTGGGGTCCGCTGGGCTTCGTCCCCTGGCTGTTGTTTATGTGGTTACTGGATAAAAAAGGTAAGCAGCTGTTTCGGTACACCGTGTCCCTTTCGGAATTTTCTCATTGGATTTCATGGGGAAATCAGCCGAGTGTTGTTAATAATTTCCAGCCTTTTGTATCCTGCTATCTTTGATTGAAAAATCACTGGAAAGTTTGCCATTGTCATTGCCAAAGTGGATCTTTTTCTACTTAAAACCAGATTAGCGGTGTCTGATGTTCACTATTGTTCTGTTATCAGTCGATAATTTAGGCTTTTGAAATGAAAAGAAAGGAAAGAGGTGCTGATTGTGTATTTGTTTTTTTTTTTTTTTTTTTTTTTTACTTTAGCGGGACAATGACCCAGTTAGCTGCCCTTGATTGAGTAGTTTACGCGTTTTTATTACTGCTGAGCAGTAAAAAGGAACATTACGTTTGATCTACTTTAGTTTCATTTCTACTGGATGATTTTTTTTTTTTTGCCTGGCATTTAATCAGTGACAAAATTTAATTCTTCAAGATTGTTAATTATTTATTGTAAAAGTTTTACTTGCAGCTCTCCAAGTGTGGCCTTGAGTTGTTTTAAATTTTAACATTGGTGGACAAAATGTAAAATTAACGCTGTGCTTCACTTTAATCAAGATAAAGCCAATTCACATCTAGTTACTTGTAACACTTAGACAGATGCAGCTAACGTCTAAATAAGCTCTTATAATCAGCAGTAATCAGTACCACTGTCAGCTTTTTACTGAGCGACTCTTGATGGAAAGGTTTTTCATTGTCCAGGATCAAATCGGTGGTTTTTGCAGGGCTGGAAAAGTTCTTTTTGTTAGAAAGTATTCAAAAACGCAGTGTTTATGAAACACTCTGTCACGCGCTTTTACCTGCAGATGCTCTAGGCTGAGCTGGTGTTAGTCGGCCCTGCTCACCTGACCGGTTTGGGCGCATCACCTGACACACAGACGTAGCTGATACCCTGTGACTGACACACAACACAAAGTCAAGGCTGCTGATAAGTAAAAGAACCCACAAAGTCAGAAATCATGCAGCTTGTCTTGTGATGATGATTCATTTACTTTGAGTGGTACTTTGATGTTAGGAAGCTTTTAGATATAGACCGCAAGCTAGAGGATGTTTTATGATATGAGATTAATAGGCTGTTGCTTGTGCACACACACACACACACACACACTGCCCTCCCTCTGAGAGGTCCCAGTCCCCAAACGTAGACACTGTTGATGATCAACAACATGGAAGGTATATAAAAAACCAGCCTAGTCAGTCAGGCCTCGTGGGATCATGTGATCCGCCTGCTGAATGTGTTTTACAGTATGTGCTGATTTTGCAGATGTGCCCGAGGAGCCGATCTGTCCCTTAATTGCACGGTTGTTTAGATTTACTTGTTGTCCCAGGGGCCAGTAAATGTAGATTTCCTCACTTTTGACAAACACTTCATAAATCTGTGGATTTGTGTGAGCGGGCGTGGGCAGATTATCCCTCCTAGTCCGACCTGATCTGTCTGTCAAAAATCTAGGTCCTTTTCAGGTTTAAGCTGTCAGATCTCGTCACCGCCTGAACAAACGTTAACCTGACACAGGAGGAGAAGAATGGGGAAGGAGAGAGTTTCCATAAATGGGCATCATGTGGATGAAACTGAGAATATTTCTCTCCTGAGTCGACAAAAAGGCGTTTTGTGCTCAGTATTGCGGTCATGCATGAAATGTTAGGTAATGAACTTTGGTATTTCTGCTCCGGCTCTATATTCCAGGATTTGTTTTTGGTGCTGTTGAACTCCATTAGAGTCACAGATATTGCAGTTTTACACTTTGGTAAACACCAGTTACTAAAGAATTCCAGAGTAAATCATATGTTCTGTGGGTGCAGCATGTCTGTTTCCATCTCGCTGTTACATGAGTTGACCTTTGGGCAAGAGCTGAAGACAGAGACTGAAAATCAAACTGAAAACTCACCAACCTGATCAAAATCTTATGTATTCCAAACACTAAGAGGGTGCAAAGTGCAGTTGATGCATACAAAATCTGTTTATTTCCGGAGCAGAGATACGCAACATTGGCCGTGAAAGATTTGGACTTTGGTACGCCTTTGAGCGTTTGAACGATTTGAACCTTGATTGTGGTCGAAGGAAACATGGAAATGAGTTTTTGACCTTCCTGTTTTTCACATCAGTTTTTTTCTTCTCCAGGTTTACGGGCGTCGCTCCTCCTCTCTGCCTTCTTCATGCTGCTGGGAGCTGCGATTAGGAGCATCCCGATCGCCGACGACCAAATCAAACGCTGGTAGGGCTGTCTGGCTGGCCTTGGGGCTGCAGTCTAAATGAACTAGAAACCTTGAGGCGCTTTTGGAAAACCCTCTTGGGTACAGCGTTAGCCTTTCTTAATTGTTATTAATGATTTAATTGACAGAGCTGTCCTCTCAAACTGCCAGAGCTGTTTGCAGACAGAAGGACTCCTCCCAGACTTGGGCTCATTCCCCGTTAATGAGTTTGCTTGAATCTGACAAGTTTGCTACATGATTACTAATTCCTGTCATGAATCTGACAACTGCAGAGAAAATGACTCAGCTTCTTCTTGAATGATTTAGGAAGGATGTTTCTAAGCAAGGATGACAAATACTTACATATTTAGTTTAAAGTGCATGAAATAGAGATCTGGAAAAACATCGTGTCGACGTTTATCACAATTTTATATAAAAATAGGACACAGATATAACTATCTGACATTAATAGCACGGATACTTTGATGGGTGGATGGATGGATGGGTGGATGGATGACTGTCTTGCTCTTGTTTGCACCAGTGGAAAATATTCCAACAAACTATTTTCCTATTTTCTTCTCCGGTACGGTGAGGGTTTGCTCATGAACGTCTCGACTCTGGAAGCTCAAATCATTCTTCATCCGGTAGAAATGTGATGGTAAATAGTCCCTGAACAGCCAAAGGTGCGCAGACACCTGTCACACGTGCTTGGATTGGAGTCAGTGAAAGGATCAGAAACCGTAATCCATTTCTAGATGTTTCATAATCACAAACATTTGCCAGTTTCATCCAAAGTTGTAATAATGGAAAAATATAGATCAAAGATTTACATCAAACAAGCTGGTGTGATCTGTGGCTTGCCCAAAGGAAAGATAAAAGTCAAAAATGAAAGGACCTTAAAAATGAAATTCATAATTGTTATAAAGCCTCAGGTGCATGTGCAGATGTGGAAGACCAAAACTTTTAATGAAAACACTTTAACAAGAGTAGAAAAGCACTCAGAGAACCCAGACCTCCTCCAAGCAGCTCCCCACACATCAGGACTTACACCCTAAACGCTAATCCGGGACATCGCCAAAATTAAACCATCAGTTCCTTCTCCTTCTATCAACATTTCCCACAAATTTCACTCAAATCTGTTGAGAACTTTTCGGGTTATTTTGCCAAAAGTTAAATAAACAGACGCCAGCAAATCATCACCTGCTTGGTGGAGCTAAAACATGATGGAGGTTCTAAGAAATGTAGATTCCAGAAATCAAGATCAGGCCTCGAGAGAGAAGCAGTGACCTGGCGAAAGGCATGAAAGGCTCATGGAACACACCCTCTGTGACTTTCTTGCTCCTGAGTGGGAGGAAGAGTTCACCCGAGGGTCCGTGCACTGTGTGTGGCTCAACAGTGCGTGGGGCCGGACCACGCCTCCATGCGTCCAAACGCCGCTGCCAGAGGCCGGGGCCCCTAGAAAGAGAGCCGTGGCCGTCATGAAGGTGGTCATGAAGAAACGATGTAAAAAGGAGCATGCAGACAGCAGAGGCGAGCAGAGGGAGGCCAGCCAGGGAAAACACACCAGGGACTGTGCACCTAAGGAGGAGGGAGAACCCAAAAAAGACTCAAAGGGAAGATCAGGTTGAAACAGCTGCGAGAAGAAGCTAATGATCTGAAGGACGTCTGCCTGCAGCTCGTATAGAAAAGGGAGAAATGTGGCCTCTTCTCTTCCTTCAAAAACTTAAGAATGAAAGAAAAAAGACAGAAAACAGCTAGATTGTGATTCATTTTTCCTCCAAAACACTTAAAAAATATGGCTTCATTCTGCTGAATCCCTTCTTCCTGAAGGAATCTACAGCATGAATATCAGTGCCTTTTCGTATAATCTGCTCCTTAGTTTAACATGTTTGGCTCAGGTTTGTATCTTCTCTTTTTTTTTTCTTTACGTTGGATGACAAGGACAACCTCTCACATGTATGACCTTCAGTTTTTCAAATTTTGAATTGATGGCAGCAGATAAGGTCACTGATGACAACACAGTAAAGGTTAGTTCTGACAGAGTTCATCCTCTCTGCATATTAAATGTGAAGTGTCACAGCTCTCGAAGCCGCAGTTCAATAAATATCATTATGGGTTATTTCATGTTGAGGAGCAAGCTAATGGGAGCTGCAGTTCTCCGTTCGACCACTAGATGTCACTCTTTGCCTTAGCGTTGCTGCAGTATGCCGTCTTTCATAAGCTGTGTGTGTGTGTGTGTGTGTGTGTGTGTGTGTGTATTTGTGTCTGTGTGTGTGTGTGTGTGTGTGTGTGTGTGTGTGTGTGTGTGTGTGTGTGTGTGTGTGTACTGTTCATAGCACAAGTAGCGGTCTGTGTGAATCCACCTTAGAAGAAAGGGCCAAACAAAACCTCTAGAGTCTCTCTGGTTCCAGTCTTCTGGATGTGCGGAGTTCAAGGGCATTTTCAAGTGTGATCAAAGACGGTGCTTGAACTTCCTCCTTCCAGCATAAGAAAACAGGTGGTGACAGTTATCTGGGTTTGAACAGTTCCCTGAAAAACCTCCTGCAGAGCTCTGCTTGATCCGCGTTTTATCTCGCATAGGTGTGCTTTTATATAAAAAAACCCCAAAACATCACAGAAGATAAATGCCTCTTTTTTATGCTTTTATTCACCTTCTCCAAGAAGTCAAAAGGCATTTTTGATGTTGTGAGGGCTTGGATTTCCTATGAAAACACTCAGAATTATTATTATCTTGTGTGAAGCGCTTGTGTTTGTATGGGCAAAAAACAAAAAAAAAGGCTCTTCATTTGCTAAGTAAAGAGAAACTGGGCATTGTCACATCATTGCTGAGGGAAACCAGAGAGTCTCACCCTCCTCATTCTTTTGTGTCTCCATTTTCATCCCTCATACATTTGAATACAGAGCAGCCGTGCGATCAGCCAGGAGCGCTTCCGTGCTCAGACCACTGGCCATCAGATTCCATCACGCACCACCTTATTGATCTGATGATCGCTGTGGTGTCGTGTTTTAACGACGGTGCTGGCCCAGCCCGCCTGCGATGGCAGAATCTGGCAGCTCTTGCAGACCGACTGGGCTTTTGTCTTTGTCTGGCTGCTAATCAGCTCCTGTCTGACAGGGCTCATCAGTGCTGATTCACTCCCGACCATCTTGTTAGGGGAAAAAAGAAAGCTCCGCTTCCTTTTCTGGCTACTGTCTTTTGTAGCCGCCATCCATCCACATGCAGTTTAATGTCACATTAAGGAGTTTTTTTTTAAGTCACATCCACTCTTGAGTGCAAGTCGGCTACCTCATATGGAAATTTCAGACCAAGCAAACAAAAACTGACATGAAAAACACGACCAGTATAAAAAAAATGAACCAGTTGAGATGTTTTGCTTGATGGATTGCTGTCCTCTGAGGAGAAGGGTTTAGCACCGATGCAAAAATAACATCTGCATGCTGAAGAGCAACTGACAGCGTGACACCGGTAATGTAGAGGAGCCATTTTATTGCTCATTGCGCTAGCCCTCCATCACTTCACGATAAGATGACAGGAAAAATAGCCAGGTGATAAATGCAGCAGTGGTCTGACACCAGCTTCATCTTTCATTTGCTGAAATAACTAACTTTATCCAGAAATGACAGCAGGATGGGAAGGATACGGCTGGCTGGCTGGAAACCTGATCCTTCGCCCTCCACGTTCGAACCGATCACTTTCTTTCCTATGTTACATCTCATTTCTGATCATAATGAGATGCCAGAATGAATTAAGCAGAAATGAGTGAGAAGAATGGAAAGAAAACCGGTAAGAAGGGAGGAAGCTGTTGGATGGAAACTGCAGATCTTAGCAGCCCAGAGATGTAGCAGGATTCCATCTGGCAGAGGCGTTCTCCTCTCATCAGTCTCTCTCCGACCGCTGCACTCTGCGTTTGGCCGTGACGCGTTTATCTGTGAACTCCAGCGGCGAAGTTCGAAAAAACAGTTTAAGGGCAGCGCGGCAGAGGAATGTTGATGGGCCAAATAAAGTGGTGGGTGCCAGTGGTTTATAGCCTTTTACAGAATCCAAACAACACAGCGTGGAAAATAATCACCTCAAAAAAACAGCAGCAGTTGCATTCATGTTTTCATTTTTCTTCCATTAATTTCTGATCTCCCTCACAGGTTTTGTTAAATGTATTCTTCGCATCCAAAGGTTCTCAGCTGTGAGCTATTACCTATTAAAATTATTTTATGATTCATAGACCTTCATATCTGGATTAAGAAGTCATATTTTTTAATAAATAATTAGTGATTAATGATTAGTCTTTAACTGTCCCATTCAGAGTAACAGTTGTTACTCTGGATGGGACGTAAATATTTCCCTCTTATGTCTAATTATAATTATAATAATTACTTGCTGTTGTCACATCTGTCTTCATCTGACGTGAGGCTCACCGCTTCAACCACATTTGCTGCCTGAAAGCTGGATTTTAAAACGCAAAGGTCCAGACGACTGAAGGAAGCTTCCACTCTCATCATGTTTAGCAGCTTCAGTGGGTCATTATGCACGCAAACAAAGTGCAGACTCAATTTTCTGGACTGAAGATTGCTGAGCTCAGAAAACTGCATTTTGCATCTCTGCCTAGCTTGACAGTCTTTAAATAGACAGTTCATCGTCTGGCTCAGACGGGGTGGCCCCACCTGACCTCCGTCCAATTTAAGGATGTTTTTTCTTATCATTGTTACTTTAATAAACGGTCCGCTTCACCATGGGAACCACAGCTGGAGCGTTCTGTGTAGGAAAACATCAAACTGCAGTGGACTTTGGCTGAACTGGGCTCCCGCTGAGGCTGATTTTCATCTTTCCTCTCTCAGGTTGATCCACGGAGGTCAGCTCCTGAACGGGTTAGCCGGCCCAACCGTAATGAGCGCCGGCCCCTTCCTCTCCACCACGTGGTTCGCCCCTGACCAGAGAGCCACCGCCACGGCCGTGGCCACGCTCTTTTCCTACTTGGGAGGCGCCGCGTCGTTTTTGGTGGGACCGCTGGTGGTGCCGGCCCCCAACGACACCCTGGCAGGAGCCCAGCTGGCGGCGGCGGTCCCCGTCAGCTCCATCCGAGGCAGGATCCAGCTGGTTATGTATGCAGGTACCGTCAACATGCAGGGGGGGGGCCCCCGGGGCCAGGCAGGATCGATGGCACATCATTTCAACATCGTGTCAGCTGTGTGGAGGGACGCAAACACAATCGGGCGATGGGATTCAAGAAATGTCCCCAATTAGAACGGTCACATCTGCCAGCGAAGAGTCCTGCAGATTGGCGCGGCTGTCGTGCTTAACTGGCTCAGAAAATTAAAAACCTGCTCAAAATTCTGGAGTGATTGAACCTTGCTGCTTTTGTTTAAGGTCATGCTCACTTTATCATTAATTTCCAGGGACAAAGTGAGGCAGAATCTGGAAATCATCAAAAGAAATGAACGGCTGACCTTCAGTATTTCCTAGCGATTCGGGTTTTTCGGTTATTATGTTCACTCCAGGAGTGGTTTTAAAGGCCTTGCAGACGTCACATGGGTTTTTTCCAGAAATGTGAAATTGCTCAGAGTGGCTTATCTCAGAGAAAAACTGAGTGCGTGTCTCTTTTATCTCTGGCAGAGATGGCTGCGATTGCGGTGCTTTTTGCAGCAGTCCTGCTCTATTTGCCATCACGCCCACCCATGCCTCCCAGTGTGGCGGCTGCCAGCCAGAGACTCAGTTACAGGAGCAGCATCTGCAGACTTCTGAGGTAAACACACTGGCTCTTGTTCAGCACACACACACACACACACCCACAGCTGTTTTTAAAACCTGTTGTGTGGGACATTGTGCAAAAACAGTTCTTTTAGGACGATGCTGCGGTCCAAGCGTCTCCCTGTGAGTCCAGCATCATGGTCCTGCGTTAGGGAAAAGGTTTCTTCACTCCTCAGGCGGGTGGGCACGCCTGCGTTGACTCAGCAACATCACACAGCAGTTTTCTTGTCTCTTTCCCTGTGTGTACAGAAACAGTAGTTACCTCCATGGTCCCGTCTGCCAACAAATTCACTGAACAGGGCGGTATCTACTGAAAAAAAAAACCCCCTCTCGCGTCTTCAGCGCGCTCACATCATCCACTGATGGAATCTGCTTGATTGTCTTATTTACTGAGGAGTGAAAGTGAAAGCTTTGAACTGGAGACGGCTGTGGAATCTGAATGAAGAGCTCTGCCACTCACTGTCTTCTTGGGGTTTGATATCAAACAGAACTCAGCTTTCCTTCCAGATTAATTACACAATTACACTATCAGAGGATCCGCGCCTGTCCGACCGGGGTCAGTTGCATGTTTTCCCAACTCCGCTAACACTCGTGTTGAAGAGAGAGACAGAATTTGCGATGGTCCAGAATCTCAGCAGTGGAGTCTGTGCGTTAATGATTCATCCCGCTTAGCGGAATATGATGATTGAGTCGCACTTCAGGTGGCTCATCCATCAACGCTCGCTGTTACTGGGGATGGATGCTGAATGGAGAGGGAGTGCGGTGCAGAAACTGGGCCTGTGGCGCTGGCCTGGAATTAAAGGGATGCAGGAGAAAAGCTGTGAAAAGCGGCTGGGGAGATGGCCTAGCTTTGCTGGCTAACGCTGCTCCCCTGCAGGGAGGAATGTCTTCCTCACCGCCATCGTCTCCGCAGACACCAGCAGGTCAGAGGAGCTTTGCTTCCTGTAAGGGCTCTCAGATATGACAGATATGACATCAAACATGGAGCGGGCAGCGTTAAGCAGGCCAGCAGCGGAGAGGCTCCGTGTTCCACATGTGATCGGCAGCCTTCCAGCGACCTGTTTGTGCAGCGTGTTGGATCTCTGTCCAGCCGCAGCAGAACACGCTCCTGCAGGGCCCTGATGTAGAGCAGCAGAAGTGCATCGCCGGTTTCCAGTCGTTTATTTTGGTGGATAAAGAACTGCCCCTAGAAGGATATCAAACAGCTTTATTGAGTCAAGATTGCGACAGAAATGAATAGCTCTCCAGCTTTGGCTTTCAGTGTTAATTGTTTTGCTTTGTTGTTTTATGTGGAGTGGGGGTCTCATCCATTGTTTTCTTTGCTCATTTCATGTATCTGAACCTTTTCTGGGGGAAGCAGGGAGCGCTCTCGGATAAAACTACCTCCATAAATCTGCTGAATGCGTCCTGCCTGCAAAATAACACTGGTGCTGGTGATTAGCACTCCAGCAATTAATTCAAGAAAGAGTTTTGTGAAGTTGCACTTAGGTTTATCAAACAGTACTTAAAAGTGAGACTAACACAGCTTTGTAGCGACGGACCCCTGCAATTCTGGCTTCTACCAAAGCACAAACACAGAGTTAGGCATTAAGCTTTTGCCCAGTTATAAAAACAACGCCCCCCCCCCGAGTGCACGCGCCTGGGAGACCTCACACCGTTTACCTAGCAGACCTGGGATGACCGTGCCCTAAATAACCCGCCCTTTAGATTGCTTAAATAAGGCCCCCAAAGAGCATAAAGCCTTTGCAAATAAGAAGACTCTAAAAAGCCTCTAGAGTAATGAAATGATTGAGTCATTTAAATTAAGTCATTTAAATCCCTACTTTCTCCCTGTGCCTTAAACACACCACACAGGCTGTGTAATAAGGTGTTATAACAGCCCAACTTTGGAAATGTGTCAATGCTGATTCCAGAATCCAAGAAAAGGCTTTAAACCTTAACAGCGGCCTGTGGGTCCACTCCACAGAACCGCATTGGACAGCAACACCAGCGTTGATTACAGCCCATAAATCAGAATAAACGCTAGAATATGTTGGTTTTTGGCTGCCGTCATGACGGCAGGGTTGATCCTACGCAGCCAATGTGCAGCAGCAGCTGTCTGTGCATGCTTTTGTTTTCAACTCACTCTCATATCCTGAACGCTGAGCGAATGTGCAACAGCTCGAGTGTTGCTATCCAGGATTTCCTGCTCACTTTAGGTTTGAACGATGACGTTCTGATGCATTGATCCCCCAGCTGGCTCTGCCAAGGGCGAACAGCACTTAGCTGATGACATGGCCACCTCTGAGACGGCTTTGAAAAATATTTCCTCGACAGGAAAGAAAATGGAAGGAGAACTGTCCTCTTCCTGGCCTAAAGCTGACATTGGTGTGCCTGTGTGTGGCTGCATGAAATAATCTCTCAGGTGGGGGGAGAAGGTGCCTGGCTATTGATTTGCTGCTATTGTGGCAAGGTTAATGAAAGGGTGCTGCATCATGTGGCTTTTACGACTGTCCCCTCGTATTTTCCTGAAGGCTGCAGTGTTTATGCTTTTTAGGGAAGCCCAGCCTGGGTGGGTGCAGGCTGGAGCTAACATCCCAGTCTTTAAAACACTTTACTTAAGGGGGAGTTTAATTCGTTTCAGAAGATTCAGGGAGTCTCCTTCACCACAACCTTTGTTTTCTTTGTTTACTTGACTGTTTTTGTGCTTCATGTGTTAATACACAAGACAGCCAAGCTGACAGACACCCACAAGGTGGTAAATGTATTGTTTTTTCCTGCAATTCAAAGGAGCCTTTGAATAAAAATGATTCACTGTCTGAAGTCCGGGAGTGTCGGGAAAGGGAAAGGGTGTGCTTTATAGGATGTCTCTTAGAACAGGTTCCCTCTGTAGTTCTGCAATCACAAAGACTCAAGTGTGTGTTTGTGTGCGAACTTGCCTGTGTGTTGCCTCTTTGAAGCAGGGATGCAGGGG
>BJFM01000281.1:0-13646 GCA_016586285.1 Arothron firmamentum | reverse complement strand
TTTTGCAGATGTCTGTGCAGGATACCGCCCGGGATGTTTCCCATATTCCAATAAACAGGGCGGAGGAAAAACGCGTTCTGCTGTTGAGGCTGGAAAAAAAAAAGACAGATGTGGAAATCAAAAGCCTGCATGAGTCCTCTACCTGCTCCCCCAGCTTTGCCTCATTTGTCATGGCTATTCTAATTATGTTGTTGGGTTGAGGGGGTGGCTCTATTTAAATCAGCATGCCTCCTCATTGAGCCGGGGTGATTAGCGTGGGTGGCTGAGGGGATGCTAATTGGGTTGCATGTGATTTAAGCGGTGCCACCCTGAAGAGGTGAGCTGTGTGTGTGTGTGTGTGTGTGTGTGTGTGTGCGGGCGCGTGTTTTTACCTGTTAGTCATACCGAAAAGGCATTTGAAGGGACAACATTGATGAGATAGCAGCAGATCCAGTCAAGCGGCACATCATCATTAGCTCAGCGTTCACTCCAGTTGGCAGATAGCTCAGCTTTTATCCACACACAAATAAGTCGCCACACAGTCACAGCAGTGACTGTGTGCACATATAGATTTCCTTTTGTGCATACATTATTCTGGCGGTCAGTGTGAAACGGTGGAATCGTGTTGGAAGCTGGTGCTCCAGGAGGTTTTTTTTTTTTTTAAGTATGCTGATAGCTCTCAGCTTTGTTGTTTAAACTCTGTGCGCCGTGTCGTGGGATCTGCTTATCTCACGCTCTGCACAGGGATGGGCGTTCTGCTCTGACAGCAGCAGAGAGATGAGCCATAGCTGTGGGCAACGCGCGGCAAGGCAAGTGGCTGATGGCAGACCTCCAGCCAGCAGCAAACAGCAGGAAGGAGAAACTCCGTTCTGCACCATTTTGCCTCAAACCAAAAGCTTGTGTTGGAACGCGACTCGGACGCCTGCAAAAAAAAAACACCGTGGAGAATTTCCCCGGGATTAGATTCAGCCGCTGAACACGCTGATATCATGACTAAAGCGCAGCTGAAAACGTGCATGCCAGGAGCAGGATGCAGTCAGGCAGCTCGTCAAATTCAGGCGGAGCCCATTAAGATATCGGTTTGAAGAACCCGCTGCACCTCACGGCTCATGCGCCGTGAATTCCAAAGGTTGACTGAGTTATTCGAAAGGTAAAGATGTTTTTAGTCGGAGGACAGCGAGAAGGCTTGTCCTGACAGCCATCTTGACAGAATCTCATTAGGTGAGTAGGGCTGTACGGTCTTCTGTCCAGTGTATTCTTGAGGACATCGAGACGTGTTCTGGGGAGCTGCAGCACACCTGAGGTTGAACTGAAAGTCAGAAATGTTGCCTGTGTTTAATTCCTCTCCAGCAACCTGAGGTTCCTGATGATCGCGCTGGCCTACGCTGTCCCCATAGGAGTCATCGGCGGCTGGGTCGGCGTCCTGGATATGGTCCTTACTCCGGCAAAAGTTAGCCAGGTAGGCGAAACACACACACACTCACACACACACATGCACAGATGCATTCCATTTACCGAAAACCAAAAGATTGATTTGAGGCTTTAAAAAGGTGGATTTGCCTCGAGAGTGTGTACATATTTTATCTTATTCTCAGACGCAAATTCTACAAGACTCCTTTTTTTGTTGAACTAGTAATTTTATTGTTTACCGGAGCCAAGAGTACAGAATTGCATCAAGCTTCCCAGAGCTCATGAGGTTAACATCAGCAGTAGCTCATCCTAATCAATAACACTCCCCTTTGTTGTCTCTACCGACTGCCGGTTGGGAAATACTGACATTTTTGGGCTCTTTAGGTTGTTTTCAGCGTCATATTTGTGTTCAGACCACCAAAGAATCTGCCCGTTTATCCTGATCAGCCCGTTTTCCTGGTTGGATGTTGACCTTTTGGGTGTCTCCACCCCGTCAGTATTTTGCTGTAGTGAATTAAAGCGTGAACAAGAATGAAAAGCAGCTGCTAAAAGCTCTTCAGTCCAACTTTGAGAAACTTCAGGATGCCTCCTGAGAGCGCTTCCTGTTATTGACCACTTGGGTTTTTGTCATGTTTTTGAACAGAGGGCACGGGCTGCATTTCACATCAGCTCTGAAACTCCAAAGATGGTGCGAGATAATTAACAGCGAGTCTTTGGCGCTGACATGAGAAGCTTGTTTTAGTGTCAGCTCTCTGCAAAAGTTTCTATCACAGGCTCGTGAGTGCACTAGAAATCCTAAATTATAGATGAAAACAGTCATTTAAACCTACGGGTAATCTCGTTTTAACCCCCCCCCCACCACCACCACTCATTGGAACTACTCAGAGTTTCTGTCCATCTCGAAGGCACCAATGATGCTGTGGGTCATTTACATGGACCATCTTCAGGGTTGGACCAGTGAAGTGGGGCTGAGGGCCGCGTGGGAGAGACGTCTCTATAGTTTGCCTTTCGTCAGTCTCCACACAGCGCTGCCGTGAAAGTCAAAGGGAGAATCTCTTCAAGGTTATCATCAGAATGCTGCTGCTTGAGACGAGATCACAGAGAGAAGAGCGGAGGATCAAACACTCCCTGTTACACCTCTGTGACTCAGAAGCGCTAGCAGAGAGTATAGCAAATTGTTCTTAGATTTCATTTCTTTTCAAAGACTTTTTTTCCCACTTTTCCATCTTCTTTCATCCAAGTTAGTTAAGAGATTTGTTTTTTTTTTTTAAAAAGTACCCGACGGATAAAACTATTTTGCAACAATGTGATCTGTGTTAAAGGATCCCCCCCCACCCCCGGGGGGCAAAACTTTAACTTTGAGATTGAGAAATAAATTAAACAAATGCGGCGCATCTAAACACGGCAGTGTGGAGGAGTACGCTGCAGAACAACCTCTGAATTATCTCCTTTCTCTCCAGGCGTGGGGGTTTTTATTGTCAATCAGAACTGAGAAAAAAAATCCTTTACCTTTTTTCCTGGTTTAAGCTCATTTTTTTCCACTCACAGACCCAAACTAAAGCTTAAGATGGAGGCTTTGTCCAGTCTGTCAGATCCTGAACGACAGCAGAAAGATGCTGTCCAAGGAAAAAAGCCTGCAACACATACAGAGCCAGTGCGTCGGTCTCCCCACTGTCGCTCCATCCTCGGCCATCAATCTTTTCTTTCTTACAGGTGTAAAACTGTTTTTCCATTTTACAGTCCTACAAGCGTCAATTTCATTAACGTCTGGTCAATATACAGTATACGTATGTATTTGAGATGACACAAAACACACAGGGGAGTGCAGTTTAGACTCCACACAGTCAAACTTACCGAATCCATTTTCCATGTAAATGCCGCCGTGTCGTCCACTTCTCTTCATTGTGGACTCTCCTGACAGCTCTCTGCAGAGTGTGATTAAGCTGAAAGCATCAGATCCTGCTTTAGAGTCATGTCCTATCCTGTCTCATCTTCCGTGTGTTTGGGTGAGGTCGGTCGTGAGTTATCGTCTTCGGGAGATTAATGGACGTCAGAAGCATTCATTTCCACCGTGAAGCACGTTGTTTCTGTTTGTGAGCTGCACATGGTGACATTATTTCTTGCATCAATTTAACTGCCGTCACAAAACGTCCTTTCCTCTCTCACACACACACACACACACACACACACACACACACACACACACACACACACACACACACACACACACACACACACACACACACAGACTTTGGCTAACTGCAGACCTGTTGAGCTCTGTTCTTCCGGTCACAGGTGGGTTGTAAACTCTTCTTTTCTCTCCTTGTTTCCGTGCAGGTGGATGCAGGATGGATTGGATTCTGGTCGACCATTGGTGGCTGTGTGTTTGGCGTAGCCATGGCCAGGTAAAGTCCTGTAAAGACCTTATCTGAGATGCAGCTCTGCGTGTGCCACCCCTCAGGGCTAATGTGAGGTGAAAGCAGGCCCCCACCCCCTGTAGCCCACCCACAGTCTTATCCACTCTCTTTTAAAGCGTGATTGGAAGATGGTGACTGTGATCGAGCGAGAGATGCTAATGCAACAGTTTTCACTTTTCTACGCTGATGGATAGAGGGGTGCACCATTAAGACAAGGTGTGGGGTCTACAGGAGTCACTCCTGCACCCACAGATATGCTTTTATCGCCCAATCAGCACTTCCAGACAGGCCCGCTGTTTTCTTAAAGGTGTAATCAGGGAAATGAGACCATAACTCCTACGGCTAATCAATGAAGCTGTTTGCAGTAGAGATTAAAGTGTACGTAAACGGCAGCATTGAGACCATGAGTCAACTCTGTTTTTTCTCTTTTCACAAATTAAATACATATAGCATTTATTTAAATTTCTACTTAAAGGGTTAAAAAAAAAAATCACGCATGAATAAATTATGCAAATTAATGCATAATAACTGGATGATATTGGACATTTTGCCACAGGTGGCAGACAATGTCATCCCGTAAATGTCGATGCTGCAGCCTCACATTTAAAGTGGGTTGAGAAGGCTTCTTTCCACTTGCTTTTTGCATAAGAGAAATAAATCCCAGCTGGCTCTATATTTATTATTCAATAATCTGGTGTTTCGCTTTCCGTTTCCTACCGTTTGACAGTCGAATGGCAGGAAGCTTAATGCAGCAGCTTTAATTAGTGCTGGATGCTACAAGGTGTGCTGCTCATCATGGCAGCATTTGACAACCAATCTGGCAGCTCTCTAATTGTGCGGCCCAGACAGGAGCTGATTGGGTGACAGGAGCATGCAGAATGTGTTCTCCACAGTCAGAGGATGGTGAACAGAATGGCTAACGACTGTCCCTCATTAGGTTCCCCCTAAGAGCCGCAGGACGGACGGGGTGAGAGCACAGTAGAAACTGAACGGGGTTATTCTCCGGTGCATGACCAAGGTCTGCGTCAGCGCTCCGGGCTATCGATGAGATGGAGTCACCACAAATGAGTATCATCCAGCGTCTAACTTGTTTTGCCTGCAAACAGGAAGGGTTTGTGTTAGTGAATCATGGTGGTGCAGCATCCACCTCTGCGTGCGTATTTACCACGCGCCTTCCGTTTAAGAGAGGCCAAAGTGACGCCAATGTTGTGCTGGTGAGTTTTCATCGTCCTCCTCTGGCATTTGGAGATGGAAAAAACGCAATCTGACATTTTCAGATGGCATCATTACAGCAGATAAATCCTGTTAGGACTGTGAATGAGCTGACAAGCTGCTCTTTAGTCTGTGAGATTTAATATTACTGGAGGCACACATGCCTTTACGTCCCTAATCAATATCCTGTCTGATCAGTCGTCACTGGTCAGGGTGCATTTTCCTCTTTGATGCCGCTGGTGGTCATCTGTCTCCCGTTTCCCATGATTCTCTTGCCATGCAGTGGTCAAACTCTTTAATCAAGTGAACTCAGGTCCAATCAGATTTAGTGCGGAAAATAAGCTCCTTATGGCGTTTCTGGCCAGAGGTTGAGATTGGAATTGATACACTGGATTTGACTGTGATCCTCTTAGAAGAGAGATGATGAGGGCAGGACTGGGCGCAGGCCTCAGGCATCAGGGATGGGAAGGAACTCTTTGAACAGTATCGGGGAAAAATAAGACTTTAATGGAGGTTTGCCCAAATGTGCAAGTTTACATAAGGATAGAGGACACGTGTCCTTATCCATATTAACAAGAGAGAATTGTCCCTGCCAATATGCAACACTGCATTAAAGACCCAGCCAAAACGTGAAGTTGTTCTAGTCCCTGTCCCTCCTGGGTTGGTTAAAAAAAATCCTTCACAGCCTGATTGAACTAATCAGCTGTCTGCTACACTTTATTATTTCCCCAAATGAAGTCGTTTACCAAGTTTATACTTGGTACATACTTTGTTAGCAAGAACGCAAAAGTGGTTTGTGTGTCTTTGCTACAGGCTCACACAAGCCTGCCTACTGTATGCATTCCCACTGAAGTGGGGAGAGGATAATGAACTATCAGGGCTAGAAAGAGCAGAAATAGAGAGAGCAGGCTGCTCCAGAGACTTGGAAAAGAGTCGTTGTTCCATACGATGATGTAGGATGCAAACCTCAAGTGTAATGCTAGCAATGACAAGCGTGACAGATGCTCTCAGAAACAAGACGGAGCTTCTTGGAACAGTGTTTGTCTCTGGAAATCACAACATGACAGCAGTCGCAGGCACAACAGACACAGCAGGAAATGCTTAGCTGTTCATCTGTTAATAAAGCTTGCCTGTCGTGTCCGAGACAGCTGTTTCGATTCACTCCACTTCTGTTTTTTTTTCCCCTCCCTCAAATCTATCGAGCTCTGCTCTGAGGTTTGCGTCTTCCTTCAGCTGATGTCCCTCCACCTTCTCTCCATCCGCAGGTTTGCAGATTCAATTCGGGGGATGCTGAAGCTGATTCTGGTGCTGCTGCTGGCTGGCGCATCGCTGACCTCCACCTGGTTCACGCTCACGTGCCTGAGCCGAGACACCCACCTCCCCTCCAGCGCAGGTGGGTGAGAAGCAGCATCACTGTCAAGGTGACATTGATGTTTGCAGCTGAGCGAGTGTGAGCAGAAATGATTCTCTTAACACTTCAGGGTTCTATTTTTTTTTTGTTGCAAGGTTTTGGACGAGAGATCCAGCAGCAATATTGACTCTGAGGTCTAGAACCCAGAGTGGAATCAGATAACTGGGCTTTCTTTATGTTTGAGCTCTGCTTTGCTGAGAGCTCAGTGTTGCAGCCACGGGCATCGGAGGTGAAGCTTTGAGGCTCTCCACACCTCCCTCGTCTTTTTTTTCCTCCAGTCTCATCCTCAGGACCGGCTGAGGTCCCAGAACTGGACCCCTCGACTCGTGACTTTGGCACACAGTCGGCAGAATCGGTGCACGTGTAGTCGTCTGTGCTGAGAGCCATTAGGGGCATTGAACTGGCTTGAGCCGCCTGTTCTCCAGCCAAACCAATAAGCAATCCAGCGAGTCCAAGTCAGCGCTTCCAGCCGCCGTCATCCATCATCGTTCTCAGGACCCTGGCGCTCGCACCCCCTCGGAGGCCAGAAGCTGGAGTTGTGCAGCAGCCAGTCGCAGCCCTCCACATCCATCTGGCCGTCACAGGCGGGGGTGGGGTGGGGGGGTGGAGGTTTATTTGAGGACAGTAGTAATAGTGTTTTTGAAATCAAGCAAACACACGAGCAATTCAGGAGATGTGTTTATTGCTGTGTGGGGCTGTTACTTCTCCACCTTACTGGAATTCCTGGGCTGGCGGTCGGAAACGTTTCCCCGCTGCGGCCTGGACCTGCGGCCTGGTTCAGTGCTGTCAGGGGAGACGTCCGCTGGCTTAGGCCACCTTAAGTGCCGGATATCAGTTCTTCATTAAGACTAAAGTAAAAGGTGAGCAGAGGATATGGCTGCTGCACGAATGGCTGCCTGTCACAAACAGTCAGCCGTGCGAGGCCCCTCAGAGGCAACCCGACTAATGGGGAGCTCATTTGGACCGATCCGCTGTGATAAGCAAGATGGAAGGTGCAGCGATGCTCCAAAGGTGATGGCTTAATCTCCTCCCACATGGACTTTAATACACACGCAGGCGTTTGACTCGGCGTCCCTGCCAGAGCTCTGCCAGGCTGGAGGCTGAGCTGCAGAGCGCTTCCTGACGCCTCCACACAGGGACGGACGTCCTCCATTCTGCTCTCCCCCTGACGAGTTTGTCCCCACTTACCTGCTCCTCGAGGTGCCTCACACATCGCGGTTAAAAACGACCAATTTCACCCGTTGACTATTAATTTATTTTCGGTTCTTTTCTTCTCCATCCATTAGTAACCTTTCGCAGTCAGCCTGAACACTAGCAATTTAATCATTTTTAAGGAGGAGAAGAGACAATTTACGGCACCTTCTGGTTTGGACTTTGGTTTCTTTCTGGGAATCATTTTCTCGGTGCCGAACAAACCAAATGATATTCATGGCAGAATTAAGGGGAGAATCGACGATGCACTTAAGAGGGACACGTTCCTGGGTGGTTTTATAATCGAGCTGCTGTTTTCGGAAAATAGATTCATTTAAATCAGTGATGTTAGGGACAAATTGGTGATTGCAGAGTGTAAATTGTACCATAATTTTTCACTATTGTGCCTTTTCAAAAGTCCAGCCGAGTCGTTTGGATTGTTTTACATACAGCTGCAGCTTACCGGTGTTTTTTTTTTTCCCCACAGCCATCCTGTACACCTCCTGCATTCTGGTGGGCATTTTCATCAACAGCAGCGTGCCGATATTCTTTGAGCTTTTCATCGAAACGGTTTACCCCGTCCCTGAAGGCATCACCTGTGGCGTGGTCACTTTCCTGGGGAACCTGTTCACCGGCCTGCTCCTCGTCTTCCTCAGCATTTACAGCGCAGGTGAGTGGAGGGGATGAGCACTTCCTCTAAATAACATAGCCGCAGTCATCTTTCTAGACTTAAAATACTGTTAACAAGCACGTCGTGCAGCGTGGCGCATGGGCGCAGGGATCCAGGGCAGTCCAGATGCGTCCTTTCATTTATTGTTCTGCAGAGATTCCTGCTTCTTCTATTGTGGTGTGTTCAGGGTATTGGCTCTTTAAGGTTTCTTTTGTGTTTCTTATTATTTTCCATGAGAAAGAGTCTCTAAATCCCTGAAGTGTGTTCTCCATTCAGAGGCTCTCCCCATCCCTGCAGGTTTGTTGCACCTCCCGAAAGCCACGGGCCCCATTGTTAGCAAAAAATCCATTTCAAACCCTGCGGTGGCTGCGGATAAACGGCGAACACTGGCGAAATTAAGTTACAACGCAATCGACATATTCAGCACAAAGGAAGAAAAACTCATTTCTATAATTTGCCTTCTCTGAGTTGGCCGTTTTGCAGCTTCTGATTTCATAGATTTAGTTTCCCGTCAGGGAAGATAACACATCACCGCACTTTTCATCTTCTGTGATTTCGCACCAAAAGCCATCATTGCGTGTGTGTGTGTGTGTGTGTGTGAGCGAGTCAGTGTTTGTGTGGGTGGGCATTCAGGGCGCCCTGTAAATCACGCCGGAGCTGCTATCTTTGCCTAAAGCTGCCTTCACTTTCATTAACCATCCCTGCAAGTTTGATGACATCACCACCGATCAGGAGGAACGATGGCTCCATCACTGCCGCACACTCTGCTTGTTTGGGAGAGGGGGAGATATATTTCCACACCCTCATAAATATTCAGGCGCGGCGTCCTCCCCCAGGCTGCTGAAAGCTGCCGCCCGACAGCTCTATTTTGTTCTCGCCTCCTGGCCCGTCATGCACCGATGGCGGATCAGATTCACACTGGACTTAAGCAGCTAACAGCCCAAACACCAGCACGACATGCGCCCGCATCCACATGCAAGACGCAAGCGCTCTCCTTCTCAGGCCAGCAGCAGACCTGACGCTCTGTGTGTGTATTCAAGTTCAAACCCAGCCACTCGTTAGCGTGCTGCAGTTTTATATTCCCGATGTCTCGCCGGGACTTTTCCCTGCATCAGTCTAATGCAGCTCTGGAGGTAGATGTTGCTACACTGGGTGTGTTTGTGTGGAGTTTCCAGCCATTTTTGACCAGTTTGCGCTCTTTCAATCACAAGTCATCTTCCCCCGCACTGGCAGACTCATCAGGGGAGGTAAAGATGAGCTGCAGAGTTGGTCTTGTCCCCAAGGACACATGGAGGGACCAGGGACCAGGATGGAACCAGTGAGCTGATGCAGATGAAGTCCAGACGTAGTTCTGTCCACCAAGGGGTCTCAGAGGCAGAGATGTTGAGCAGACCAGCAGAGCACTGGTGCAGCTGTGCTCAGGGGCCGGAGCAGCCTCTCCTTCTGCCTCCCGGAGCCTCCAGACAACAGGCAGGAGGGTCCTTGAGGACAATGGAGAAACCTGGAGGCGTCTCAGAGTACCACCCCAGGAGATGTCCGAAGGTCGTCCTGTGTTGGAAAGTGGAAAACGTGGAAAAGCTGCAGGTCCCAACGTAAATCCATCCCACCGGACTGGAAGACGCTGGCGTCTGCTGCAGACGTGCAACGACGTGCTGGCGTTCATGCAGAGGCGACCCCCAGCAGCTCCACCCTTCCTCCACCTGATGAGAGCAGCAGCAGCATCAACGCGTTCCAGATGTTCTGTCCTAAACCACAACTGCTGGATGTCAGGAGGGTCGTGACTCGTGCAGCAGATTAGACACACACACACACACACACACACACACACACACACACACACACACACACACACACACACACACACACACAGAGATACTTGTACTTCTATCTTTGTGGGGACTCACAGGCATAATGTATTAACCCCTCCCCTTACCCTGACCTTAACATCCACCCAAAATGTCCTCACTTTGCTTGTAGGATGAGTGTTTTGATACTCAGCGTGTAGCAAGCACAAGAACACACACACACACACACACACATCCATTCACATGCAGTGGGTGAGAGAAGTTCTGATCATGGGATGGATCCCGACATGCTGTGACAGCCGGAGAGCAGATGAGGCTGAGACGCGAGCGGCTCCGGCTCCGCCCCCCCGCCCTGCGGTCCACTGGAGGATGATGCATTTAGGTTCTGGCTGCTGCGGGCGTTTCGGTGCCAGCTTGCAGATTACCAGCCGGGTTTTTGACGCCTACCGCTTTATTGCAAAGGTTTGAGACGCACGCTTGTGACCAGAAGATTTACGATCAACTTTCCGTTGGGCTTTATTGATGTTTTTACAGCTCAGCTTCGGGATGATAAGAGAAAATTGAGCTTTTTTATCCACATGCTTTATTGATTAGTTAAGATATTTCTTAAATATCATTTCTTGGCTTCCTCTCATATCAAGAACCTTTTTCCTGAGCTGTTACGGTCATAAATTAAGCTACCTTATTCCCGCGGTCAGACGCGCTGGAGCTAAAGTGGAGGGCCCTGCTCGTTAATCAGATCTTCTGCAGAGATCATCTCTGCTCTGATTCATTGCATTATTATGTAAATTCCCCTCAGAAACATTCAGGTGGTGTTGCCTCATTGTCTTAATACTTTATGTATTTTGGTGATGGATTGGCTAAGTCATATGCAGCCTTCAGAAGGCAATAAATTGTGCTGGAGCGTTGCCTTTTAAAGTCACTCCCCCCCCACTTTAAAGTTTTTCCTCCACCTTCTTGCTTCAGACGTCCCCTCCGAGGTGGAGGCCTGTGTCTGAATCTCTGCATGGCAGGAGGCGGNNNGGGGGGGGGGGCAGCCGGGCCCCGCACCCGGCGCTTCCCTCTCTGTGTTTGTGTGATTTGTGCGTTAGGCAGCAGGACGGTTGTGGAGCAGGAGGGCCCCGGAGGGTTTGTGCTTGAGGAAGCTGAGGATCTGAGGAGCCCCGGTGGGGTTGTTGAGGATGGGGACGTAATTAGCCGGCGTTTTTCTCCCTCTTCCTCCCTCTTTTGGTCACGTTTGAATGAAGAGGGAAACAGAGCAGTGCTACAGGTGAACTCGTATACCTGTCAGATATTCGGCTCCACGCATGGTCAGGTGGTCCCACAGATCTGAGAGCCCCCCCCCGACGTTTACTGATGCGGCCTGAAGCACAGCTTCTCCCTCCCTCTCTCTCTCTCTCTCTCTCTCTCTCTCTCTCTCTCTCTCTCTCTCTCTCCCTCCCTAAAGCAGGACTATAGCAGGCAGAATGAGCTCTTAGACACAGCGTTGGCTAAAGGGGGGGTCCATTAACCTGCCTCCCCAGCAGGTCACCTGCCGTCCAGCTCTCACGCTGCTGATTTATGAAGCTGCTTCCAGAGTCTGGACAGGCCCCTCACACTCCTCCTCCCCCACCTCCAGCTTCCCCACCTGCTGCCTCGGTCGAGCTTCGCAAAGCCGACTCAGAATTACAGAACTGGCCGAATCCCAGCGGGTCCTTTCAAAAAGCTGGAATCGACACTTTTGCTTCGTCACCGTGGAGGCGTTGACACTGATGTTGACACAGGATGGCAGACGACAGCCCCCCCCCCCCCCACACACACACACACACACCCTCCACAGTCTTTGTCGGGCAGCACCCAGCAGGCAAAGATCAACATCGACCGGGACGAGCCCCAGGGTGGTGCCTGCTGCTCCAACCTCAGGTCTCCACAGTCCACCTGGCATATCCAGCACCCCCCTCAAGCCCCCCCCCCCCCCGGGTTTTTACCAGGACTGTCTAATTCCCTCTCAAAAGTGTATTGATTTGGGTTTTCAGTCCAACGGCATTTTCTTAGCTGACCTCCGCTTTTACAAAGCGGAGGTTATGGTCTGCCCGCTGCCATGGAGACGCTGATGTTTGGACGCTCGTCGCAGGCGTCCCGACAGGACACCTCTCCTCTGTTAAATGGAGCCTGAAAAGAGCGGAGAAAATGGAACTTGTCATTCCCTGTTTTGGGTTCAAGTGCAGGTCAATGATGATTGGAAGCTGTCGATATCTTCAGATGACGGCTCAGACGCCTCTTTGTCCTCTTTATTCAGGAATTCCTCCAGATATTCCTCCGTCCTCCTTTTTTTCTCTCCGCTGCTCCTCTGTCATGCTTCAGAATGGTTCCTGGGAACTCTAACGGACAGCAGAGGGCCTCCACTCGGGCTAATTCTGCGTCTCTTTGTCCCGTTTCTTTCAGAGTTGTCCTGGTTGAACTGGTGTCTGACCGGCTCCTGCATCTTCAGCCTCGTCCTCATCCTCTTCTTCAGGGAGTCCTACGACCGCCTCTACCTGGACGTCTTTGTGTCGGTGTGAGGCGGCTGCCCCCGGCTCACAGGACGCGCCACTGAACCAACACTCTCGCACAAGCCGAGCAGAAAAGGGAGACGAGGGGACGGTGGACGGTCCCCGCTCTTTGGTGATGTAATATTTTGGGACGCACAGCTTTATATCCGGGGACAGCGGTGGGGGACAGCTGTTCAGAAGAGGTCACACTAACCTACCTGCTTATAAGTGGTCAACCTACGGCCGCTGGACACGCCCCTGCCTGTGGTTATTCGTCTGTGTTTGTGAACAGCGTTAACGGGTCTTTGTTTACAATATTTCACACAATATCAAGTCTCTGCATCTCAGCTGTGTGGCCCCGGGGCCCGAGTAGTGATAGTAGTCGTAGTAGTAGTAATAATAATTATAATGATGCGTGGAATTTGCCTGTGGTGGCTCACGGCTGCACGTGGAAGAAGCCGTCGAGCCAAACGATGGTCGGCGTTGTCGTGGAGGTTCTGGCTAACTGTCGACACCGGAACACTCAACATTAACACAGTTCACAGTGTTGGTATATTTATGGTGAATTGTGTCAATCTCTAAGATTTGCTTTTTAACTTGATTTTAAGGGTTTTTTTAAAGGTCTACTTTCCTCAGCTGGTGTCAGAAGAAGCCTCGTCGTCGCTCCTTGTTTGTTAGTGCTTCTTCTAACTGTAAATCACTGTCAGAGTGGATTTTTAGTGTAACTTTATTTGTATGTTTCTGACAGTTAAAACACAGCAGAATTGGCCGTTTGCCCTGCGGCCTGCTGGTGCTCAGCGGCATGTTTTTGGACCACAGCAGGTGGAAACTGAGGGAAACGATTTTATCGTAAGCACGCAGATCAGTTTGTGTCGTGATTATCAGTCTGCTCCTCCAAAACACTGCAGGTGCCCCCCTGCACAAAAACACCAAAAAAAAGAAAGAAATTAAGGGAAAAACAAAAGCACCTCTGGAATTCCTTGACTGACAAAACTGTGAGAAGAGCAGGGCTGTGTGTGTGTGTGTGTGTGTGTGTGTGTG
>BJFM01000280.1:132904-151835 GCA_016586285.1 Arothron firmamentum | reverse complement strand
CACACACACACACACACACACACACACACACACACACACACACACACACACACACACACACACACACACACACACACACAAACAGAGAGAGGAGAGAGAACTCTTTTTGAGTTTCTTGTTTTGGTTTTGCTGTCACTCTCAATTCTGACACTTTTACACGGGATTCTACGATTTAGAAGTGACACTTCTTTGTAAAAAGATTTAGGGAAATTGGAAATAGAAATGTGTACGGGGTGTTGTGGTTGTGATCACATGTTCTTACATAAGGCCATGTCAACACCACTTCCAACTGTAAAACATTTTTTTTTTTTAGATACATTTCTATTATTTTGTGAATAAACTCAAAGATTTTACCTTTGGTCCAGGGCCACTCTTTTTTAAATCCATTCTTATTTTTTGTGTTGTTGTTTTTTTTTAATTCAGCCACTCTTAAGTAGATACTGAAGAAAAGAAGAAAACAAATGAATTGAAATTTGATTTGAAAAAATAACCTTACAGTTATCGAACAGAAAGTCGCTCTCCTGCAGAGCCTTCATCATGATGATGCATGTGTGGCTGTGGACCTCATTTCTCCAACCAACTGTGCATCGCTTGCTTGTCTGGCAGCATAATATGACAGTCAGATGATGATATCATTACTCTGAACATTACAAGTTCTGTAGAGCAGAGGCACACCACAGACTGTACCATAACAAGAGGGATGGGAGGTGGGGGACAAGAACACCATGTTTAGAGTGATTCTGTCACCAGAGCCAGATGTTGTTCTTGCTCTACTTTTCTATCCTCTGCAGAGAAAACACACTCTGATCCAGACAATTGGAGAAGCTGTGAGCAAGTGCCAAATGTTAGCGTTGGCTTGTTGTGTGACAGTGTGTGTTCTGAGAAAATGTCAGAATTGGGTCACTTTACCACTGAAAATCTGCATAAACAGACAAAGATGTGAGTTTTGCTGAAACCCACAAAATCCAAAGTCTAAATAGACCAAAACATTTATGATTATTTTCCTATTATTTATTTAACCTTCTATAAATGTAGGTGATTTTTTTTTCCCTGGCTAATATCAGTCAACTGATGCTCCTGTATCTAAAAGTGTGTGTGTGTGTGTGTGTGTGTGTGTGTGTGTGTGTGTGTGTGTGTGTGTGTGTGTGTGTGTGTGTGTGTGTGTGTGTGTGTGTGTGTTTGTGTGTGTGTGTGTGTTAAATGCTACTAAGCATTTTTTGGGAAGTGACGACACAGGACGGAGCCTAAATTCTTTGAAATGAATTGACTTCTGTGGATTTCAATAAAACACGCTCCATGGAATGGATTTTATTTGAAAATTTGTTTTCTTTGTGAAAAACATATTTCCTAGAAACAAGATACATTAAGCATGTAGCTAATGTGCAGATAGAAAACAAATGCATTGTCTTTGCATTTAGAATTTATTTTCATGTATCGGTCATGAGGAAACTAAGTTCTCTCCATTTGCTCCTCAGTAATTTATTTAATGACAGTGTTTTATTCGTCACCTATGTTTGGTCTCAAAATATTAAAGCAACTCAATCCTGACCTTTGTGTGAACGTTGGACATGTTCCAGAATTAGAACAAAGGAGCTCAGAAGTAAAGAAGTATCACTCTAACTTCCCCTCTGCCTCACTATGTTTTCGTACTATGGATCTGTCTTTTCTGTAACATGGAGAAGAATAATGAGCATTGATTTTGCCTACGCTGCACTATGACAGGTTAGGAGCCTCAGCAAATTTGACAGAAGGCTGATCAAAAGGCAACACGGGGGAGAGCTGCAGCACTCTGTAATGGTTTCAGATCAATTCGAGGGGCTCTCAGTTCATCGACCTCTGGGGCTGCTCAACGTTCCACAGGGAGAAAGTTCATCAGTACCTGTGGGTTAAAGCATCCTTTTATGGTGGAAAACACTTGGTCAGCTTGACTTCTTCAATGAAATTACCAGGAAGTGTCACCTCACTGAAGAAATGTGGTTCCTAATGTCTTCTCCTGGAGCACAACAGTGTGGATCATATAAATATCACATTCCAAGTATAAAAGCACAATCACTGTACTTGAGACAAATACATCTGAGCGCTCATGCAAAATTTCAACATATCCGTAAGTGTCATGTTTCACTCCTGCCAGCCTTGTAACTTTCAGATGAATATTGCATATGTGCTTGCTTCTACTTTGTGTCAAAGGCAGGGCTAGATTTGTATTTTAACAAACGGAGGCTTCCACCGCCTGCAGCGAGGTTCTGGGGCCTGTCTGCGCAACACTGAGGCTGTTCTTTCTGCTTGGTGAGAGCAAATGCGGAAAAGGAGGGGTGGGTGGATAGAGAAGACCGAGAGGACAGCAGGAGGCTAACATGAGCAGGGGGTGGGGTTCCATAGCGAGATCCCCAACACTGCGCCTGAGGTTTCCATCTGTCGGCAAAACTGGAGCGGCTGCTTGATGCGTGTGCACAAATGCTCATAAAAGATACTTTTTAATAGAGGGATGGTGATGGAAGAGAGGGGACACACATAGGCTGACAGACATTCTCAGAGGCTTTGCCTGATAGGAGGGTCTTCGTGCATTTCAAGGTTCTGGTATCTTTAAAGTCACCCTGGGCACTGTTCTAAATCCAGAGGGGGAAATGCAGATAGTCACAAGACTGTCAAAAGTGGCCACAGCATCACTGAACACACTCTGTAGTTGAGGACATAATGGGTGTAATTTGAATCATCAAATGTACAATTTCAGTGAGAAATCTTAAACTCCCCACTTTTTGTTTTTTGTGAAGGTTTCATCATGTAAGCCTTCCTCCTACAAACCCAGCAAGATACATCTGAGCAATTCTTTTTAGATGAAAAAGCCCCAAATCTGGGTTAAAAAAAAACAAAAAAAAAAAACAACCCTCAGCCTTGCTTCATTGTGTGGCAGCAACAAAAGGAGCACAGAAGCCAAAAAAATGCAATTGGGTGCAGGTCTCACAGGAATGATGCAGCCTTACGAGGGATAATAAACACGAGCAGAATTAACATATTTATGCATGCAGAGAGTGATCCATTTCACCCCTGCCAAAAGACTCTCTGGCCAAAGCTCTTCAACTAAATCACCACTCAACAGGCACCATAAGACTCAGTCTGGCACAGTGGTTCTAAAAGGAACTATATGTTCATCATATATTTCTCTTTTTTTGACTACTATTTTCAGATGAGTACTTTAAAAGTATATGTTTGTTTTATCATGTACATTTTGAATACTAAATTCATTTGCAGTGATCTCCACTATACTTATGAATGGAAATGTGTGTGTTGTGTAAATCCACAGTCTTGAATGTAATACAAATTGTGACCTCATAGAAGCAATAAGAATGCAGCATGCAGGAATTTAAAATAAAAAATTCCTATTAAATCCTACAAGCTCCTGTGGTGGCTGCTGGAGAAAAAAATTCAAAAATTCATCCTTAGGAGAGATTGCAGGTTTACTTGGTACTTAACATTTACTTCATATTAATGAATGTTTTGTAAGTTTGTCAGTCTTTGTGTCCACTCCAGGCTACCGTTAAAACATGGCAACGTCTTAATACCCAGGGACACCTGCATCAATATTTATAGATTTGCTTTCTCCTCAGTAAATATAATCAGGAAGCCTCATGATGGTGTTCCTCCCAGAAGTTTTCAGTTGTTATGCTAATCGTGCTAACGGATTCTGATTGTTTAGCTTGCGTGCATAGCTGCAGGTATTTTTTCGCTGACTTGCGGTAGCATCTAGATCTATTCTAAATTATAACCTATGATCTGAGCTTTTTTTTTCTTTTGTTTTTCATGAACAGAAAAAAAATCATGTAAACCATTTTTTGGGCCACACAGTAAATAACTGTCCTGTCCTAGCAGATTTAATAAAACCAGAAGTCACAGTGCAAGACCTTCAGGGTTTTGCATGTGAATGAAAAGCTCCTTCCATCCACTAATTTGTTTTCCTCACAAATTCGGACCCTCTGTCTCCGGCACAAAAACTGCTGCTGCAAAAACTGGCAAAACCTCTGAGGTCAGCCAACAGGGGAAGTCTGCATGGACTAGTCTTTGATTTTATCATCTGTAGTCCATCTAAAGGCTTACTTGGTCTCTTCTGCCAGCGTAGCTTCAAAAGATTTTCAACAGCTTTTCAGTAATGACTGTTGTACATTATCTGTTGAATAAAGTGTGTGTGTGTGTGTGTGTGTGTGTGTGTGTGTGTGTGTGTGTGTGTGTGCGTGCGCGCATGTGTGTGTGTTTAAATGTTGCCGTTTTCTTCTGTGAATTGCACTTTGTGGATAAAGTTTGTCTTTAGAGTTGTGCTGATCTCGGCCTGACATCACATCTTTCCATATCCAACCTAAAAAGGAAACGGGAATGGAACCATTCTGATCATCTTTCTGAAAGTGTGCTCTTTTATTCTAAGGGCAACCTGTCCATTTGTATTCAACAAACAGTTTATTCTAATTATATCACAAAATCCTCAAGAATAGAAAAGAGCAGACATTTTTAACAACACTCAAAGAGAAGCTACATGTAACAACGTGTATTTATTGTGTAAAATGAGGGTGTTGCTGGAGCCGATCCCTGTGGTTAGCTTGGCTGGTTCATGGATGCAGATAGGAGGAGGACACACAGCTAAAATCACAGCTAAAATTAGAGTGGAACTCTGCACCAGTCTGCTTTCAGGCCTTGGAGATCATATTTTAGGCTTCCAAGTAAAACATAAACAACTGCATGTTATCATTATCTGGTCTGAAGGGTAAACGGGGTGTATCCTCTCTTATGATCCGGTACATGCAAACATTAAATGGGTGGATGTTTAATGAAGGTAACGTTTCTTAAACACTCCTGTCTCCTACTTTGATTCTTCTTACGCTGACATGGACATGCACACAGTGAAAACCAAATCCCCCAAAATGGTTGTTGAAAGAGTTTCATTAGTAAAACAGTGATCAGAAGGCAGTTGTGACTGGAGTGAGGCTGGTCTGAAGCAGGGTGAGAGGAGCAGGCACTCTAATCACAGTAGTAGCAGTAAAAGTGATAGACCTTGACTAATCTGTTTGACCTGACTAATATTGACTAGATTGTGTCACCTGTTGTCATGCCTTTGTTATGACTGCTGCTGCTGCAGCTGTTGCATTTACTGTAAAGATATGTGCTATATAAAAACAAATATGACACAATTGTCACTCAAGGTTTTCAGTCAAACCTGGTTTAAGTTTTCTTTTTTCTTAGACAACACCACACAAAAGATGAAATTTAATAATTGTTAATATATATATTTTTTTTTATGGTGGTGATGACTTCCTGGGAAACATCTGATCCTGAGTGTCTTCTATAATGAATCTTAGCCGTCGTCAGCGGCAACCAAGCATAACTGACAGGCAATATGAATGTACCTCTAGTTTTTTCTTTTGCTTACAAAATTTATTTTTACATTTTCTCTGCATTATGGTGTGACATCTAGTCATTTGAACATGCTTCAGCGCATCCATCTGATCCTGAAAGCAGCTGGTGCTTTTATTCAGTATATGACTGAGCAAAGGAAATGAATAGTAACAGCACTGGAAGGAACATTTATTATCAGAGTATCTCAGAGAGAAGGCTACATTTCATCCTCCAAATATATGCAGCAGAGTAAAAGGATTAAAATAAAAATCAGTGAAGGGGGCCTTTAATTAAAGAGAAAGCAAAGCAAATTTGGAGCTGACTGATATCAGAAGGAATTCAAAATTGCAAGTGTTTTGAAGATAATCAGAGTAGCGGAGCACCGAGGTTTGCTGCACATTCTTGGCGATGTTCTCTGATCGCGACACGTGTTTCTGACAAACGGCATTATCGAAAGCACCAGTTTGAATGTGCCTGGACAATCGGCTAAACTTTGAACTTTACATCTACATTTTTGAGCGTTGCAGCAGGCAGCCAGCAGGCCTGCACGATTTGAGAAGCAAAACAGACAGTTTGTTGAGACCCCCAGCGTGTGTTTGGATGGTGAAGGGACTCCAAAGGCGAACACTGTTTCAGAAGATTGCATCAGTGTTGCGCTGCAACTTTGGTCCTCTGTGCTCTTCCCTGAGAAAACAATAGCTTATCTACCCTCCCCCACTCCCCCAGCATCACTTGCACATGCCTCCTTGTCCGCATCTGACAACATCAGCATTCAAGCCCTCTTTAGCACCCAGACGCCGATGAGCTACTTAGCAGCGCAAGCCTGCAGGATTAACTGCTGATCTACTCAGTCACTTTAAGCACTGCAAACAGTCAACTTGATGATGGCGAGGGTTTAAAAGTTGGAGGTGAGGCACTTATCGCTAGATGAGCCACTTGATGCCTCATCTTTCACTTTGGAAACTTTCGCTGCAGTGAAGGTGATAACGAACCGGGGCAGAGTGGTGGTGGGAGGACTCCTGTGGCCCCTGTGTGGGAAGAACAGATACACTCGGCGTCAGCCTATGCATCCAGAGCAATGACATGCAAATGAATTCAGCCACTTTTTGTCTTGCGGAGGCCTTGGAGGCGTAAAGCCTGCTGGCCTTATGGGCTGATGCTGAGAAGACATTGAGGTGCACTGGAGCATTTTATTGACAGCAGGAGCAGGGGAGGGTTTTATTTTGATGAATTTTCGCTTAAATGAGACGACAGTATTCAGAGGTGTATGAATGTATAACCGTCAATGGAGGGCATTGAGTTTAATGGTGAGGTTGACTATTATTGTTGGGGTTTGGGGGCGTGAGCTGTTTCCCTGATTTACCACCTCCATATTGACTGGGTCTCACTCTCGCAAATCAACAGGTTCCTCTTTGGCTGCTCAAAGCTCACATGATTTTTACTGAGAAAGCAAGGTGATATTTCAGTATAGCAACAAACAACACGAAGCGTGAAGAATGTTTGCATCGCAGATACCTTGAGAAAGTCCTCTTTTTGGGTGAGCATTGCGCTACGACATTTGGTGGATTTCAAGACATAACGAAACAAATCTACATCACCCCACCCGGCAGCTGGCTCCAATATCCTGCTGCCGGGTGGGAATTCCTGCTATTAGGATGCAATGACAGTGTCAACAAGCTTTGCATTGAGACAGTACGTGCATATCCATGTGATACATTCCATTCAGGAAGTCCCATGACCCTTTTACTACAAGACACAATCATGTAAATTCTTTTACTTGCTCTCACAGCCACCACTCCCCACCACACACACACACACACACACACACACACACACACACACACACACACACACACACACACACACACACACACACACACACACACAAATCTTCATCGCTCTCACCACTTCACAATACGTCCTGGGGAGAAAATAAACGCATGCCTCAGAGTTTTCTTCTTCTGCCAAAAAAGATTCATGGTTGCTATTTTAAGAGCCATATTCTGTTAGCATAACAAGGGAAAAGAAGAAAAGGAGAAATAACTATACAAGACAGTCATTTCCTACCCAGAAGTGGGAAGAAAACCCCCACTCATTTTTCTTGTGTTATTGAATCTCTTCTTGCCTGAAAGAAGAATCTGGGATGAGAAGAAAGGTGGTGGTGGTGGTGGTGGGGGGGGGGTTAAGCACTGTGTTATGGGAAGAATTTAGAATACCAACTGTTAATTCAGCAGGCTCAGTCTCTGAGTTTCTGCTTGACTGAATGGATGGTCTTTGGGAAGAACTTGGGTTTCATATGGCATTAATTTATTCTGGAGTATGAGCCTATGGACTCAACGTGCCATATAGCCGATTAAACTGAAATATTTCAGAGAATATGCTCCTGGTAAAGGTAGCTAATTAGCACCAACATCATAAAAACAGCAACCTTTCTCAGATTCTTTTTTTGCTCAGCGCTTCACTAAACTCCTGGAGCACTGTGTTTGCGCACGAGGAACGCTTGCCTCGGTGGAACAAATTAGCTCCATTAGCTATATGATAAAAGAGGGAACCTCCACTTTCCAATGTGAAGTCAAGCAGCTAAATACAACCTTGTGATACTAGAAAGACTCGATAAGACTATTGACCGCTGTGCCCATACTGATTAATTTTTTGCAACAGTAAAAGCTTCTCTTCGCTACTTTTTCTTTCATCGCCGTGGGATTTTCCATCACGTGTCTATTTAAAGATCTACAGGAAGTAGCATACCCTCGAGTTCACCCTCATGCTCGAGTCTCATGGGACTTAGAGTTCATGGGAACTAGAAGCAGTTTCTGTTGCGTCTTCACTTCCTGTTCATTCTCCCTCTGCTAATCATTTCCAAGCTTCTGGGACCGCCAACTTTTTCACAGCCAATCTTGCTGCTGCTACCTTGTTCCCCTCAAGTCCCTCTGAACATCCCGGCTCACAGAATTAACAACCTTTCTGCTGCTTGTTTTGGCCCCATCCTCCTTTTAAAACATTGGCTCAATTCTCCTGAATCAGCTAGATTGCTAACCTGCAGCCCACCTCCATCTGTGCCACCAGCACTATCTCTTGTCTCTTTTGTGTTGCTGTTTAGCTACTAGCACTCTGTATCTGAATCAGCTATGTGATACTTACTTTATACATCTGTGAGCTGTAATGCACACACACACACACACACACACACACACACACACACACACACACACACACACACGTAATCTGGTACATGTGTGACCTCTTGCTCCCCAAATACCGATGACCCCCATCCTCCTGCTGGACGGAGGCCCATTAAACAAGTGCTGATAGGAAAGCTAACGAGAGCAGTAATTAGCCTTTAATGAATGAGTTCTGCTTCTCATCTGTTTTTGTGTCAGCTCTCACTGAGTCAGATGAAATAACTAGGACAATCAGGATGGCTGATTGGAATGAAGGATATTGAAAATCTGTCTGCAGTTTCACAAATTGCTGACCTAATACAAAGAAGTGAATCTTTTTCCTGTTTGTAGGTCAGTCCTGCAGCAAAAGTCAATAAAAGCGTGTGTGCCTCAGATTAGCTATGCATTACATTATGAGTGACCTTAAAACAAAGCGAGTGTACTTTCTACAACACTGATTTGATTTTATTTTTTTTTAATTTCCTCTTGCAAATTGTAAGAATGAGAAGGAAATTGTTACTCTGTGGCTTTTATACTATTGACTCGCCTTCCTCACACCAGCCATTAAATATAACTGCATTTACACAACCTCTGGGCAGATGTGAGCTAGCTCCTCTTTCTGTTGCATAAAACTTTGACTCCACCACAAATTAAGAGTCTTTCTTTTTCCTTAAATCAATACTGGTGGTGACTCTTTGCAATTGTGGATGGATTTTGCATGCACTTGTCTGTGTATAACAGAATTGAACTAAACTGAGTAAAATTTTCACAGACACAAAATAATATCTTACTGATTCCGTGAGGTTGTTTTTTGAGTTGTGGCAAGAGACTGCTGGGTCAGTGTAGAACTTTAAGAGAAAACAATGTGTTTTTGAAGAAAATGTGAGAAAAACCCACAGTTCAGATTATTTTCTTGGAAAAAAAAGTTAATCAATAAAATAATCATAGGATAATTAGAGCTCATCTACAATGAGACACTACTATGAGACACTTGTTAGGATTTCCATGAACTTTGATTAAAACTGAAGCGGTTGTTCTCACACATCTTCTTCACATTTCTAAATATGAAGTAAAAAAAGCTTGTTGGGAGTCATTTCCACAACAGTGGCCGGTCTCTGTTTTTCCCATAGCTCCTTGCCAGCACAGCTGCTACCCAGTTGTTCACTGCTGTTCAAACTGGCAAACACATCTTTATTCATGCAAAAGCTGGACCAGACAGGCAGTCTCTGCGGGTGTGCGTTTCTATTGTGTGTTGTACTGAACTGCCATGAGCGTGCACACTCATGAAACACAGATGCCCTCTGTCCCTTCTCAGTTTCCCTGTGTAAGCATGTCTTGGCAAAACATACGCTAACACTGGACCTTACCCAGACACAAAACCCCATGCAGGAAAGCCCAACAGCTGCACTCGATTACATCGACCACCACAGGCAGAAAACACACACTCTCTGAGGCCACTGGCTCCAGCCATAATCAACGGTTTATTAAATAAGCACGGAAAAATGCGGCACTTTTCTCTCTCGGCTGCGCTCCACTTCCCACATATCCTACCAACAATAAACCTTCACAAAGTCACACACATGATCTCTTCACCGAAGACATTTGTTCCTGTTTCAGTTGGCTCTCCACATCACGTTTGAGCTGGTAATTACTGTTGACCTGCACTGTACATGACAGGTAAAAGTAGGGTTGGTGGAATTGTGTCCAGGCATGGATACACAGTCACATTGATCGCTTCACTGGAGGAATGTCGCACACTCCCGGAACATGCGTTCTTGGGAGCGTGTAATCCACCGGGATGGAGGGAAAAAAGAGATTTCTGATGGAGGAAGGTAGTTCTTTTTCATCGCAGCTTTAAGGATAAGTGGAAGTGCTGATCTTGGATATTTTAGTTAGTCCGCCCCAAAGGTGTAGGCCACGCTGGATTTACAGGCTTCTTTGCCATCCGTAACGTAGGAAGATGTTGAGGCTGATCGAAAATCCCTCCTCTGATCTGTCTTTCTCTCTCTCTTGGTCACTTGGCAATGTGCTTCCTGACTGGAACAGGTGTATCAACAATGGGACAGATTTGGCAGTCCTCGACAAGAATGCAGATGTTTGGCAATGAAAGACTTGCTGAGTGCACTTCATCACCAGCTTATATTTACTTTCATTTTCTGGCTTTGGAATTTGGACACAGGTTCACATATGTAGCTGCTCTGCAGGAGGGAAATTAAAACTAGTTCCCCACAAACAGGTTACTGTTTTCTTTTGCAGACAATGCATGTAGACACTTTAAAATGTGAAGATTATGAAAATACTGGAAAAGTGAATTTTGGTCATGCTGTCAGATGGAAATATAAATGTTCTAATTTTCATTTCTGCAAGCTGGTGCTTTTTCCACTGCACAACGTTTCCTTCAGACCTGCTTCTCCTCTTTTACCTCATCATTTGTAATTTCCACTGGCAAACTGCATCTTAGAGTCTTTTGGGAGCTTCTTGACGTTCCGATCAAGCTGAAGTGATTCTGGAGGCAGTATAACTTTGGTCTAAACCATTACTGCTTCACGATTACACTCTCTTTACACATGAAAGCTAATAAACTCAATACGATTCCACTGATTCCACTGAAATAACTGCTGATTGGCCATTGTTCTCAGTTTAGACAAAGTATTATCACACTCCACTGAAATGTTCAGAAATGAAGTCAGCTAAATACAGATATAAATCTTCTCATTCATTATACAAAGTTCATCTCCCTGAACAACATGTGCCATTATGTGACCTCGCAGCTCCATGTCACCGTGCTCAAGCGCCACATGCTCACTGTGAAAACAAGTCCTTGTTTACTTGGAGAAGGGAAGAGGGAGAGATTGTTAACTATGTGCAAGACTATAAATAAGTGCTGGCTATGGCTCCTGTACCGACACTTTAACTGGAGGCATCAATTATTTATCTAAGCAAAGAGGGGTCGGGGCATTCGCAGATTACGTGTGTGTGTGTGTGTGTGTGTGTGTGTGTGTGTGTGTGTGTGTGTGTGTGTGTGTGTGTGTGTGTGTGTGTTATGAATTGAACTGTGCCACTCATCGGCATAGTTATTAGAAGGTGTGCTCTTGCCTTGCAGAATGACACTCGTGTTCATGAGGGTCCTCTAACAGCCAACCAGTATATGACACCGCTATGAGAAAGTTTGACCCTTATTCAAATCTCCATTAGATATTCATGTTCTTTTCAAAGTTCCCCTTCTCCCATTTCCAGGAGGACTTTCTCGGGGAATTCTTTAATGTAAATGGAAATACGCTCTGCCTGCTCAAGATAAGACTTTTAATTTGCTACTGTAAATTAAAGCTATTTGTCTTCAAACCCCAACTTCTGTTTCAACTCACCCATATCTCAGACAGAAATATATCGTTCAAATTAACCCAAATGTAGAAGCATGCTGTGCCGTTCTCCCACCGCTTCCCGCCCTGCATTTAACAAGGCATGAAAGTACCGGTAGATCAGGTAGAGTTCACTGCAATTCCATTCTTTTCTTTTTTTGTATGTTCTGATTTTGTTCTTCATCTATTTCTACAGATGCCTTGATGAAACAGAGTCTCTCATACCCTTCAGTAGCACTCCCACATCCATCACTTTCGACACCTCTTTCTGTTTCTGTAATTTCATCTCTGGACTGTATGCCTTAATCATACTCTCTTTACTCTTTCCATCATCCCTCCTACACATTCCCACAAGTGCAGTGTAATCCAGAAGTGACAGTCTCGGCTGCCCAGCCACAAACCACTGTTGCTGACATATTTTGGTCCAGAGTTGACCAGTAACCACACACAAAAGAGGCAAATGCAGTTTATTTCCAGATATTTGAGAAACTGTGAAGGGTGATGTCAGTGTCCTTTATGAAAGTGGTGGGAAAGCACACACACACACACACACACACACACACACACACACACACACACACACACACACACACACACACACACACACACACACACACACACACACACACAGAGAGAGAGAGAGAGAGTGTTGTTATTGAGCTGCATGTCTGGGCATCATAATGGTCTCCATATGCACCCTTACTACCACACACAGTCATGCTAACACTCACACTATTGTACCAGTTCACACAGGATCTCCTCAGTGGGACCCTAACCAAACACAGCCTTCACATTTGCCTCATTACATTGCATCGTCTGTTTTTTTTTTTTGTTTTGTTTTTTTTTGCTCACATCCGTTTCCTTTCAATAAGGGCAAGAGTGCTCCCTCAGAGGAATTAGGGTAAAGAGTTTTAACAAGGCCACTTTATTGTTCCCTGCGTGCTGCTCTGCCATCCCATCCAAAGCAATTACAAATTGTTTAATTAAGGTCAGACTGAGGGAATGTCATTTATGCAAGTGTGTGTGCAGATAAATGTCATTGTTTACCGTCTGTAGATTTTATGTTATTGAACAATGTTAAGAGTTTTAATGAAACAATGATTCATCTGTCCTCACTGTTGAGGTTCAGAGAATCACAAATGCATCCCATCTACTGGGACCATTACCACAGGCAGTGGATTATAATTTACCATGAGTTTCCTGTTATAAAGGACGAAGAACGTATATAGTGAATGGACAGACCACACTTGTTTGTGCCCTCCCTGTCAGTGCTTCCTTCAAGGCCGTGACCTCATGGGACAAAATGCTTCCAGAAAGTTATCTTAAGAGGCAAAACAGTCAGTTTCTTTTTCCTGTGGTAGCACACTATATGACAAAGATAGGAAGGTGAAAAGAGTCTTAGAACACTGCAAAATCTGACGGAGGTAAAAAGGAAATGATGGAAACTGTGGTTCAACAAGAGTGAACAGAAGGGTGATTGTGGAGCTCAGTGGGAAGCACTTTGGTGCATGTGGAAATCGGCAGCCCTGTAGTGTTTATGTTACCATCAGAACTTGATGGGGTTAAAACAACAGTCTTTCTGCTGGAGCAGTAAAAACGAAGAGCTGCCTCACGTCTGCTGCTGGTCTTTACTTTGCCTTCATCGCTTCCTGTTGCTTCTGCAGTAGAGCTGTCTTGAATGCTGCTCAGAAACCCGTCAGCAAGTTGTGCGTCAAGACAAAAAAAAAAAAAAAATCACTGAAACAGAAAATATATGTGTTTGTGTTCGCATATCTTTATTGGTAGATTATCCTAAGGGGTTCATTGTGCAACATGAAGGCATTTCCCATATTTGAGTCAAAAGGTGCAATTTAGATTATCACCAATAACAAACATTCAATCATTGCGGCAAACTAAAAATCTCCCACTAACAAAGAAACGAGCACAATCAACAGTCACAAACTGCATCTGCAACAGACATTAGAAGACAGCTTGCAGTGTTTTATACTGCAAATATCTGAATGTTTAAGCGGGGAACTCAAAGCACAACATGATATCGTGCACAGTCCTTTCATCTCCGAATACGATTTATTTTTGCATCAGCTGGCCTGATTCCTCTCAAACACACTTGTAAATGATAAGACCTATTCAGAAGGTACGTATTTTGCAATGTTAACGTTCTAAGCACAACAACACAGTATTTTTCTCCATCATGCAGGACAAGTACAGAAGCAGAACCATTGAAAAACTGACTGCTAGAAAATGCTGAGCAAAGTCTGTAAAATGTCTGTAGAAAAGGAGGACAAGTTGGACTTGGGAATAAATGAAAGGGGGAAGAAAAAGTGAAGCTTTATAACACTCAAATGATGAACCCTGAATGCTCTCCAGAGTTGACATCAGCTCTCCACCTTTTGTCTGGCTCAACACTGCTCCCTTCTACCTCCAGCACAAAGCCCGTCTCCCCCCTAAACTGACAAGCCTTTCACTGGGGAGAACGCCACGTTGATGGACTCTGACTAGCAGCATTTTGTAGCCTGTCCGTTCTTCCCCCACTCTCCCAGACTCATAGCAGGACTTTGTAATGGAAATCTGTGACGGTCAAAACAGCACAGAAACGCTGTTCCCTGCCTTCATCTGTCGCAACGATTTTATGGTCCGGATGAAGACAGAGAGTGAGCGATTGTTGGGGAATAGCCATGAGAGTGTGTGTGCATGATATTTATGATTGGGGGTGTCCCCCGGGTCCATGGGTTTAAGTTCTGTTTGACCGAGGAACCCATTAATTGTTCCTGCAGCAAGCTGGTTAGCAGAGCCCTGGCCATAAGGGGCATGATTATTCAGCACTGTGGGCCTGGTAAACTGTGTGTGTGTGTGTGTGTGTGTGTGTGTGTGTGGGTGTGTGTTTGTGTGTGTGTGTACATGCGTAAAAAAACAGCACATTTAAGCAGTCCACAGATACACCATTTGGGAGTTACTGCCATTTATTTGAAGGGAGTCGTTGCATTTGAGCCTTTTGCCAGAAGCTTAAAGGATTAATAAAGCAACAAGGATTTTTAATGGGGGTGGGGGGGCAATGAAGAGCCAGATATATGAGTGTTGGGGGGGAATTGTTTTCTTGAAAAAAAAAAAAAAAAAAGCCTGAGGAATGAAGCAAGAGGAAAAGACACGAGAAGCAGAGCAGTGTAGCGGAAAGGCTTAGTAGAATTAGGATATAATTAGGAGATGAAAAGTTTTACTTTTAATTGACATATCTTTAAGACATTAAGAATGCAACTTTGGCTTTTACTTTCTGTAAATCAACAGCCTAGTTATCTTAATCAACTTAATCAAATTTGGATTTATCTGTATTACACGTGTACTGCCATTAGTTGGTATCACAATTCAAGGAAAAATGAGTACATTTTTTTTGCTTCAGTTAAAATAAAACATTCTCCTCTCCTCACATGCATTTATCTCTTGCATGCTAAATTCCAAGCAATTAGAGGATAAAAGAAAAAAGCAAAGCCTGCCAGTAATCTAGATGACATGAAAGAATAGACAGAAGTGGATGGAGGGAGCAGAGAAATATCACTGTGACAATGCACAACTTGGAGTACTCTGCCCCATAAAAGAAAGTGCAGTCAGCAATGCTCTCCTGTTATAGAGAAAACAGAAATTGAAAAGGGCAACTCTGAGTTCGTGCACCTTGGTAAGACTAGCCACTGGCGACAGTCCATCTCCAACTCAGTGCCGTTGAAAAGGGCACGGCGAAAATACTCCAGCTCTCAGCATAAAAGGAGCTGACACACATTCCAATCCATTGGTTATAGTCAGTGTGCAGGCAAAACCCAGGAACTCTGAGAGGCATTTGCTTAAAGCTCCAAAAATTTGCAGCCATGGAAACGCTTACCAGCACTGTGGAGTCTCGCAATCACTACGGAGAAATCAAATTACCTTTAATCATAAATTCAATCTAATCATTTTTAAAACGTCTGCTAGCTTCCTGATTTTCTCCCAGCATGCCTTGGATGTCAGCTTCTTCATTTAAATAACGAAATGCATGAAAATGTTTCAACCACAATGAGATTGAATCTGCACTGGCTGTCTTTCACACTGTGTGAAACTGTGTTTCATCATCTGCGTGATGAATGTCTGAACATGAAACCTCACAGTGGGAAATTTTTTGGTGCTTTAATGAAAATCTGCTGATAATGTTTCAGAAAAGAAGAGAAAAAATCCTGAATTGAATATAAACAAATCAAATGGACACAATCTGCCTAATAGCAGGAAAGGTTGATGGGCTCCGGTCAAAAAGTCTGTATTTTTCTGTTTTTGTAGGTTGTCTATGTTATATTTGGTTGAAATGTTGGGATGAGAGTGGCTATAGACTGAGGTTTTAGTCTCAATAATACAAAATCCAAAATGCATAAATTTAGATGAGAAACACACCAAATTCAACTGTCTTTAAATGGTTTACATTGGTTTCTGCTATGACAGCGTCCATCAGAGAAGAGGACTCACAGGTAACCAAGAAGAAGAAATCCTGATGCTGTCAGGAGTCAGAAGTCAACAGCAGCCAACATGTGTCTCTGTGAACACAGTGCAGGAGGCAGAGTAGCCGCAGCCACCCTCATCCTCAGGTTATTGAGGCAGCACAAAGCCACCAACATGGTCTGTTCAGGCAGAGAGAAAAATTCAATCAAAAGAAGTCATTTCAATTTCATTGTCCTTATATTTTCATTATTGAGTTGCTCATATTTGACTGGGTTTTAACTCTCGCAAGGAAAATAATTGGGGAAAAAGGAAAAATCCATTAACATTGAACACAAATAGTGATGCAAGAAGTTTGCCCATTTGTCCTGTTAATTGTCTCCTAAGTTCATAGTAAAAAATGAAAATGTGAACAAAAGGTATTGTCATTAAAATATGGAAATTTGAATAATACATAAAATTAGACTATGAGGAGATTTTAATGAACATGTCCATCAAAATGTGTGATTATGATAGCGAAAAGTCTAATGCAACAACGGTTATTACGTTATGCACACAAGACTGACAGCTGAAGCTGCCATCACACACCAGTGTTTGAAATTCAGTCAAGACGGTGTCCAGGTGCTTTAGAGAACACAAGGATTCACCCCCGAGCAAGCAACAGTGGCAAGGAAAGACTCCATCTTAACAGGAAGAAACCTTGAGCGGGACCATTATGTGTTAAGTATTATGTATTAGGTCAGTGTGCAGGTATGGAGTCAGAGATACCCATAGAGAGAGAAGTACAGCTGGTCCTGTTCTAACCGTGATCATTAGCTTAAGTTTATTGATAAGATAAAAGTAAAAAGAAATCCTCAGAAATCTCGGAAATCACAATCTGATATACAGTGCCAAGTATGCGTGCAGGAAATTGTCAAAACAAGATTGTTTTACAAGGCAAATAAATATCTGTCAAAGTGCAATTTCATGCAGAAAATCAGTTAAGACGATGTGAATCCATCATCAGCAGAATGGTGGGCAATAACTGTGTGTGTGTGTGTGTGTGTGTGGGTGTGTGTGTGTGTGTGTGTGTGTGTGTGTGTGTGTGTGTGTGTGTGTGTGTGTGTGTGTGTGTGTGTGTGTGGGTGGGTGTGTGTGGGTGTGCGTGCGTGCGTGTGCGTGTGTGAGTGTGTTCACATCTGCAGGGGGCAGAAAGACACACTGCGCTCGGTCACTGACCTTTCTGTTAAACTGACTTTGCCAAAAATCACAGGGACAAGTCAATGAGTTGTTGGAGAGATGGTTTGTGGACAGATAAGACTAAACTTTTGGTTGAAATGACAGCTGTTATGTTTGGAACAATTCCAGCATGATAAGCTTATCCGTGGAGCATGGCGGTCAGCAGCACAGAGGCTCACACAACATCGTCATTACTGGAATATTTGCTTATGAAATATAGCAGTCGAGTCTAAAAATACCAAACTAATCCACTGAAGCTCCACTGCAAATTATTTTTTAAACTCATGATAATGAAAACCACAAACAAAGTGGGTTTTTTTTTGTGTGCATGTGTTTTTTTGTAAATTCTAACTTTTAACCTTGGGGTTAAAGAGGCCGCCTTAAGCCAGTCCTATACCACCAAGACTGTGAAGTGAAATTGAAATGAATGTTTTTAGATGATTGTTTTTTCCTGACAGTAAAGAAATTTCAGGAAATAAACCAAAGGATTTTGTGGGATATTTATTAAAGGTATTTCAATATAATAATGAGTATGGCACAAGATAATGTTTACTATAATTGTAATATAGTTCAAAAACTCTGAATATATTTCCAGAAGAAATGCAAATATTCCGGATCATCACAAGAATCAGCATTGATATTCGTATTTCCAAGATTGTTTCTGCGATCGTGCATGTGTGCGGTCGCGACAGGGACAGATATGTGTGCTCTCACCACTTTTCTGTATGTGCAGGAGTTTTCTCTCCTCACTGAAGATGAAAAAGTGTCACATTTTACAGCTGGCTGCTTTTTTTTTTTTGGGGGGGGGGTTCTCTTGCCAACCCAAACAATAAGAATTCACCTACAAAGAGAATCCAGCATGGGCCAAAGCTGAACTTGCAGGAGAGAACAAAGCGCTGTCATTATCAGTATTAAAGTTTCACAGCCCAATATCAATCTGCTTTCCCCAGAAGAGCCATAACTGTGTTAGCAGCACTCTGCCGTCCCCCCACTGAACCAGTATTGGGAAACATAATGGCTTGGATGAATGGGCATAATACATTATTGATGACCGACTGGTTTGTGTGTTTATATCAGACAGTCCTCAGAGAGTTCAGCACAGCAGCGTTTCCGCGAGGCCGGTGCCGTACTTTTTATCTCCTGTTGCTTTGGCCCAAACACAGCAGTGCCACTGTGGTTGGATTTCTGCAAGACACACACACACACACACACACACACACACACACACACACACACACACACACACACACACAGACACTACATTAAGGTGTCATGCCAGTTTTATTCTTCATGCTCTCTGGGGCGTGTGTGTGTGTGTGTGTGTGTGTGTGTGTGTGTGTGTGTGTGTGTGTGTGTGTGTGTGTG
>BJFM01000280.1:121996-132824 GCA_016586285.1 Arothron firmamentum | reverse complement strand
GTGTGTGTGTGTGTGTGTGTGTGTGTGTGTGTGTGTGTGTGTGTGTGTGCACAGTAACTGTGGTGAAGCCACTTAATATGGGCAACGACATAGACGCATGTTTGAGCTTCAATGTTCTTCAAGATCTGACAGTTGTTTGGCTGCATCAAGGTTTTCTTCCCATTTTGTGTCTAATATTGGCCATGAAGGGTAACTTTCTCTGAAAGGCATAGCCAGGAGCTTGGTGTGGTTTAGACACTACATAAAAATTAAAATATATCTGTAAACCACCACAAAGCAGAATATTTGCATGCTTTTTAAGGAACCTCAGAAAATGCCCCAGACATGCACACACAGCCGCTCATGGCTTTTTTCATAATCAACTGTACAAAGATAAGAATATTTGGTGTGCATCATTAGTGGTGCATCTGTGTCTCTCAGTTTTTCTTTATTTATTTATTTTAGAGAACTGCACCACAGGAGCAATGCATTAATTTCCCCTCTAAGCTGTGAAGTTAAAGAGCCTTAACATTATTTATAACTCTTAAAACGGTGCTTAGAGATATTCTAAGATGGGAAAGATAAGAAAAGATGTCCAGATTAAATCAGCAGCTTCCGCTTTGCAGCAGCGCTTCCAGTGTTTGACCGAGGTGCTCGTTTATCCCGATGATGCGGCTGCGGGAAACTTTATGTTGTCTACAGCAATCAGTGTTAAGATGCATTTATTGGTTGAAATCTCCATGTTTTCCCCTGCACTTTCAAAGGCTCTAAATGGGCGGCGGCGCTTGATGTTTTCTCAGAAGGATCCCAGATCGGTGATGAGGAAGCTGGAGCTGATGTGTTTAATCCTTAGCCTGACTGTAATTTTCAGTCATTCTATGTCACCAGCACGCAGAGAATATAGCTCTTCCTAATTTCAATGAAATTAGATAGTAGGTTTTTATAATTCGATTATTAGCATGCAGCGTAGTTAACATGTTGTGGTCAACAGGCTCATTTTAAAACAAGCCACGCAGACGGAAGTTTGAAATTGAACTGTGTTCATTTATAATGTGTTTCCTCTGTGTCACATGGGTTTGCGTATGATGAGGGAGTGGGCTGAGGCAGTGGAACAAACACGTGCAGGACACGAGCGTCCACTACGAACTCTAAACATAAGGGACTTGACCTTCATAATCACACACAAAACAGCCTTAAAAGAAATAATCCTTAAAAATAATCAGCCCCTTGATAATATCGATAATTTCCCTGTACATTTGAACAATGACGCAAAGACGAAAATGCAAAATATTGCACCTGTCAAAATTGAGGAGAGCAAACTGATCATTTTTAGCCAAGCTGTGGTGAGAGAATGCCTTTTTTATAGAGAAGTGTGCTTCAAAAGACGAGCAAATGCACCAGGCAGAGGTTTTTTTGTTTTTTTTTTACCTTCAGGGAAAAGGAAAAAAGCTCCATCTTTATCCTTCTCTCTGGTTGGCTGCCTGTCCTGATTGGTGCATATTTGTAAATGTAACAACGTGAGCCCCACATGAGCCATTAGCAGGTTTACGATAGCAAACTGAGGGAGAGCAGCAAAATCCCTCACCCAAGAACAGGACATTGACTAGAGATGAGGGAAAATGCACTTATATCAGCATTATCACAATGGTGACAATGACGTTTATGTCTTTGAGGGAAACCTTTCCTTGATTTACTCCAGATCACAACCACATGATATAAAAGAGTTGTGAGTAATTCTCATTAGCCGTGACTTGAGAGGGTTGAAATAAATGAATTACAGTTTGTATTAATTCAATGACGTGAGCACAGTTGTGAAGTGAGGTGCATTTAATTAATCAGTCACAAACTGTTCAATGGTTGAGCATTACTGAATGCAACCAAATAATGATGTTATCTATATCCAATCTGCACTGCTGGAGATGTTAATCTGTTTTCTCTCTTGTTCCTCTCACATGCCTACAAGTGATCAATCGTATCAAGAGCCAAATAAATGAAACCTTAAATGCACCATTTCTCCTAATAAACAGCTCTGGATAATAGACTGATTGGGATTCTTAACACAGAAAAATGTGTTTCTTCTGCAGCTGCTGATTGGCCTTTGTTACCCCCATCCCCCCCCCCCCCCCCCCCCCCCCCGCGCCCCCAGCCGAGGTAGGAGGAATTTGAGGGAGGCAGTTAAAACTTTCCGCTTCTCTGTCTTTTCAGAAACATTAAGTGCTTTTGTGCACCAGCCAAACAACCCAAACAATCTCAAACTGAAAAGCGTGGCTCACAAAATCCCTGAATGTTGTTGCATATTGTCCCAGTGCCACCGAATGAAACAAGATGTCAGTTATAGACGGTAGATGCCTGGTGCCTGACAGAGCGGTTGGGGTCACTCATGTCCTGCAGCCTCTCTCGCTTTTTGCTGTCCGGCGTGGCAGCTTGTGTTTTTAAGAAGACTGATCTGGGCATCGCCCAAGAGTGACTGAGCAAGCAGAGTTGATGTCGAAGCGAGCTTGGTAAGATGACGGTTACAAGGGTGGCATCCACCGCCTCTTCGGCTGGTCACCTGGATCACAAGATTTCACTTGTGACCCAGATAGTTAGATGTCCCAGTCGACCCCCCTGAAACTCCACAGTGTGTGTGTGTGCGTGCGTGTGTGTGTGTTATTACCACCTGAATTTTGATGATCTCAAACTGTCTTCTCTCTTTTCTGTCTACAGTTGTTGATGAAAATGATTCTGCATGGGGGCAGGGTTAGTTCAGTGGGAGGAGTTAAAGCACAGGGGCGGAGTTAGTCCAGTGGAAGGGGTTAGTGCAGTTAGTGGTTTAACCCTTTTCAGTGGTTTTAATGTTGGTATTGAACTGAATGTGCTTTAAGTGGAACAAATACATTTAAATAAAAAAAACAAAACAAAACTATAAAATGACTTTTAAATCTAGTTTTCCTACTCACCAAATCAATTAGATTAGATTTAATCCTTGTGTTTTCTGCTTGTTGCAGTTGATGATAGCAGCTGTCGCCATGCTGTCTGGATAAATCAAGAACATTTCATTACATTTTTATTGATTGTGGGCAGTCAATATGACCTGTTCATTCTAGTCCAGTGTTAAAAAGAAAATGAATATAGTTGCAAAGACGACAGATGTGGTTTGACAGGTGCTCACTACACGCAGACGTTAAAAACAAGAGCAGAGCAGTTTTGAATGTGCAGCTTTTAAAGTAGGGCACAGAAAGTCTAGATTTTGGGATTCTGTGGGACATTTGCACAACGTCATTTTGTGTAATTATCACCTTAATGCTTATTATTCTTGCATTTTTTTAAATTTTTACTCTCAGAATACAAATCAATAGAGTCTATGCTTTATAAAACCTGATAGAAGACATGCTGCCAAAATGCAGCAGTGTGGTTCAAACCCCTCCCCCACTACACGCTCATTCACACACACATATGAGACTCTCTCCTCTAATCAGTGATCAAAAGAGTTAACTGTGCATTCTAGGTGCTTCATGAATAGTTAGTAATCATTGCCAGTGAGGGTTCATGACTATGGACAGAATCAAAGGATAGAGGAGGGGATTTGAAGTGCAAGGAGCTCGTTAAAAAAGATTTATTTTCCAAACACATTTCTGTTAATGAGGCGTGATAATCATTAAAGAAAGGTCAAACCTGCAATCATTTATAACAGGAGAACAAATAAACCTGCTTATACTTCTAAATGAATATGGCCTCACTCCTCCTGAAGAGTGGGACTTCCAGGTAAAGTTCCGACATCAGATGAAAGAATGATTCCATTGAAACGAACATGCTGCCAACTTCTGAAAGTCCTATTTGTCATGTGAAATCACCCGTGGCTCATTGGTGAGATTTGAAAAAGTGAACTATTTCAAGAACGCCTCGAGTAATTGTCTCTGTAAGCGAATTGTTTCTGTTCTCTACACTGCTTCAGCCCTTCTTGAGAAATAATGAACTTTTGCAGTAAGTGGTGCACGCTCTTCCACACTTTGCCTGTTGAGCGCCGGCTGTGAGCCATGCAATTAAAATGGGAGTGCAGAGAAGGCCCGGCTGTTACTGCGATCTTGGGAAAAGGGCACCATTAATACTGTATCAAACGTGTGGCTTGGTTCTGGAGGCGATGAAGGTGCAGCTCCAAATGTTTCATTGTGTGCCTTGTTTCTGTGTTAAGTCATTCATCTGCGCACTGCACTTAACTGCTTTTATATCATCACACTGTCAACGTTCTGCATTCCTTTAACTGTCTGCATCAATGGCTATCTGCACAATGAAGCATACACATTCATTAGGATCTGTGGAAATAGTTTTTTGATTCTCACTTTCAACAGCTTTTATTTTAAAGTCCATCAACTGGACAATTAAAACACCAACTACTATAAGGATGATAATTTTAAACACTGGTCCCAATTTATTGGTCGGCGGTAAATGATACATTAACGTTTCAGCATCGAGTCAATTAGTAAGTGGGATCCTAAACCTTTTGTGCATGATTATATCAAAGTTCTTTTTAAATTTTAGAGTGCCAATTATGAATTTGAATATGATGATTTCTCAAATCATTACATTCAGTTATTGTTTATTTATCAGTTATCATTAATTTTGGGATGAGGTCTGTCAGCTGATGTAATGGTTAAAAAGTGGCCGCAAAATGTCTAGATCAAAGTATCAAACCAGCTTGGTTGAATTATTTCAAGGATTACCATTGATTATTACCCAGCATCTAGAAAACAAGAGGTTGCATCAGCATTTTTTCACTGTATTTCTTCAGTCCTGTGTATGGATGTAAGGTGTGAATCTGTCACACAGACCTGGAAGATGTTGAAAGAGCCAAATTGCTGTGCTGAGAATTGGAACATATTACAGAGTCTTTATTTTTAATAACAACAAATTAACTGTGCTAGTCTCCCCAGTCAATTCGCACAGCTTTAAGTCTTATTGTTAACATTTCTTAATACCCATGAGCAGTGGCAGAATGCAAGTGAAGTCATTATTATTCAAGAGATTATAGGTGTGAAAATTTGGTCTGCTCCATAAATAGCAGTAAAATGTGGGGCTTAAAGTCAGAGACCTAATTTAAATGAACATAACAAATCAGTCTAATAAAGGTCATTTTGTGTTCATTCCAATTCAGCACAGGCACGAGCGGTGAAGGTACATATGCAGGATTAGGCTGACAAATTGAGCCACTATGTGGCACGAAAAAAAGAGAGAGAAGACATTAGTGACCGAAAATAATGATGTCATGAAATTAAAAAGATTTTTCCTTTTTAAAAATGCTGCAGTAATTTCTGGAAATTCATTTTTATTGTGGTATTTTCGCCTCAAGCCTTCCTTAGATTGTATATGAGCGGGTTCCTCTTCAGCTGCTCAGAAAACTGAAACATACTTAGGTAGAACACACACATTTGTTGCTCCAGTAGGACATATTGGATCTATTATTTGTGGGAAAGGAATGTCTGACAGGGCTGGTGCCTCATTCACCCTTCGATGCACCCAAGTGAAACCCACTGCCATCACTATTTTGATGCATCTTCTCATTTCTGCATTTTATTTGATGCCTGAGGTTTGAAATGCATGCTCTAAGGTGTTTCCATCCTTCTGTGGGTATGTGAGTCTGTGTGTGTGGAGAATGTGTACACGCGCATGTCCAAATTGTGAACATTGCATTAGTGTATGACTGAATCAATGTACACAGGTAGCTTTGAAATGGCACCATTTCCAAAGTCTTCATTTTACGGGTGATTTTATGCAACTGTTCTAACCAGGGCAACGTTTTGGTGCACAGACATAGAACACCAATCTACACAGGAAAGCTGCACAGCTTTGAAATCAAACACACACGGGACCTCTCCCAGCACAGAAAGGCTGCAGTTGCCATAAGAACCAAATCAGAGCCGGACTTTGTTCACACACCAGCAGCTGCAGGCAGTGCACAAAAACACCGAGCAGGAGAGCTTCCCATTGGTTACCTGGTACAGTGGCGAGGTGCTCCAGCACTGAGGAGCCGCTCCATCCTGAAGGCTTAGTCCACAACCACACGCTGATGAGGGGGTACCTCCCAGTGGTTTGCTCATCCTCCACCAGCCAGCAAAAACAGATGAATATTTGATATTGATGAAAATAACTGATGTAGGTAGAAAATTGATTGTAGAGTTTGATTTTGATGATCACATTTATGTCAAATGGTGCTTCACATTAGTATGGGACACTGAGGAAAACATACTCATGCATATAAATGAATGTTGCTGCTAATCTTTCATATTTACCAGGCTGGAATATACAAACCTTAAAAAAAAATCTAATTTGCATGAAAAAAAATTAAAATAACCTTTTTTTGTGTGTGTCTTTTGACCATGAAGTGGAAGTGGTTCACAACAAAAACATGGCAATTTACGGACTAAACATATTTAAAATTCATTGATTTTTTTCATCATGAGGGCTGATAGCGGTTTAATGAAATGTTTTTAAAAAATGAAAAAAAAAATTTGTAAGATTATTGTAAACTACTTTCTCCTGGATGATAAGCAGAGACATGTATTTCCTTAAAATGACACACTTTGTTTTCACACCGTCCAGCTGCCCAAGACACTGACTAATGTTCAAGTATTCGGTCTTTGGATTTTTCTCTTCCACCCATCTGCATTCCCCCGAGCAATACATATCTCTGTTAGCAAAAAACATCTCTAACGCAGCACCAAATAAGATGCATAAATAAATCATAAATCGCTCAGATATGGCTCAGATGTTACAATCATGATGCAACTGTTGTGTCTGTCTCCTCTCATCTCCTTGTCATGCTGACATGAACACACAGACACACACACACACAGACACACACTCACATGCACAGCTGCAGTGCTCGTTATGTGTAAAGATTTCAGTGGAAGGAAAGTGTCAAGTGTTTACAAGCATGCTGCACTCTCTTCAGTTTCACACCATGCGAACTTGGTTTCATCATCGATATGTTTCATTTCACTGATTAATAAAAATAAGTAGCTGAAAACTAAATCCAATCACACATAAGAAAAGGAGAGAGGGGAATAAAGGCAACACGAGGAAGCTAAAGCCTGTTTTTTTTTTCCTACCTGAGCTCTAATCAAATGCACAGAGGAGATCTCAGGAGGGAAATGGCCTTGAACTATATAGTCTGATTATGAGGCTGCTTCCTTTCATATGGACTCTTATATTGCTTGTGCAATTGTTGCAGTCAACTAGAACATTATTGCAAATTGACAGTGACTGTGAAGGTCAGTGGAAAACACTGGGGTTCATGTGTATTGTTGCTTACAACATATTCTGACTCTATTATGTGAGGTTTAAGTGAAGGCAATGTGTTATGAACACATTTTTCTACATAACTATATTATTTCCAATCTTACCTCCAAAGCAGCAGTTACTATATGACCACACACACACACACACACACACACACACACACACACACAGCGTCAGTGCTATCGTACTGTAAGTGGGTTAACTGGGCTCTTTGTAGAAACTCTTTGCTGATCTTTCACTGCCCCAGGGGCCGAAAAGGCAGCCATGATGGACACAAATCTATCTGACAGCTCTGCACAGACACTCCCGGAAGCCTCCTCAAACCCCTTTCCCCAAGGATCTCCTGGGGAGGGCTTAGGGCTCGTCCTAAAGGCAACATGACGCAGATGGTCACGGAGGAGCGCACAGATCCGATCAGCGCACTCTTGGGCGGGGGGTGACACGAATGTGTACACAAAGCGTTCTCTCCTGAATGGCTGCAGGGACCATGCAGGGACATGAGGGTGTACACCAGTCCCCAGCTATCTATGGTGAAAGATGATTGGACTGGGTGTACCGGGTGAAGTTTAAGAACCTCTTGTATTTTGTTATTCAAAGATTGTTTCTGATGATGTTAGAATTAACATCTTTGTCCGCTGTAACGAGGCCATTTCGTCTACATCTGTGGGTGGATGCCAGAAGTTCTTTCGCAAAATAGGAATTTGGACCATGTAAAGATGAACCTTTTGATGTTACTTGCAGAAAATATCTTGGCTTAAGGTGATTGAATTTGCATCCAGCATCCTGACAGAAAGAAAAAAGTTAATTATTCATATGACATATGAAAGGGCTTGTGGAGGTGGAGGTCAGCTGTTTGATACGAAGAAATCAGTCACTAATCCATGTTACTCTACGCACCCACACACTCACACACACACACACACACACACACACACACACACACACACACACACACACACACACACACACACACACACACACACACACACCACGACCTCTGTCCCAGCATGAGAGCAGCAGCAAAGGAGAAGTGCTTCCACGTGAAAGTGCGGACACAAAAAGCACATTCAAAAGTAAATCAAAATGAAGCAGGAGTGATGTGTGTGGGTGTTGAGGTGTCATAGAAAACCAGGCTCTATTTTGAGATTTGAAAGCACCTTGCCAATGATAAAAGTTGCAGTGGCGTGCATGTGTGTACATTTAACATGTCAGATTGTTTATGGCACACATAACAATAGCTCCTTTTAGTGGTGCATCTGTCCCTCTCACCTGTCTTTCTCAATTGCCGAGCAGAGAGAGAGAGAGAGAGAGAGAGAGAGAGAGAGAGAGAGAGAGAGAGTGTGTGTGTGTGTGTGTGTGTGTGTGTGTGTGTGTGTGTACGCGCTTTGTGCTTGCAGTGGATCACCCAACTAAAGGTCAGGATTTCTTTGGTCACCGGCGGCTTATTGAAACCAGCAGGACACCCCCAGATATTTTAGAGTGTGTGTAAATAATGTGCAGTTAGCAACATGGATGATGGCGTGAGTGCTGAAACTGTGTGACTTTGGTTGTGCACGTATTCATTATGCGCATAACCAGCAACGAATCAATAAAATATCAAAACAAGCTGCCCAAACCAATAAAAGTCAACATTCTGATGTTTCTGGTGTCATTGTCACAATGAATTATGAGCACACAAATTCTCCACTGCCATGGGACTGTGGGTTGAGTTTCCATTTTTTTCAGTTTTCATGATTCTTTATTCCCACCAAAATGGAAACCAAACACATTACTTGTATATTCGTATGGCTCATCTTTAAACCTCGTGATGTTTGACTCAGCAGGCACCCTGATCTTTGGAGTTGGCTTAGCATCCCTGGAGGGATTGTGTGTCCAAGTCATTTAAAAGATGCGCTGCCTGCCTGGTTTTGGTCTTGTTTGCTGCTGTGTAAGATTGTCTTTCTCTCTGGCATCCACTTAAAATAATCATTAACAGAATTCAAATCTGTGCAGGAGCCAATGTGCAATGGTACCTGCTCTATATTTATATTGACAATATTGCATTTCAGGTCAAGTCCTGTCAGATTGTTAATAACAGCATTACTAATATGAATGTATTAGTTATTAACAGATTTACATTAGTTCAGAGATCAGAGGCTGACCAAGAATAACCTAAAAGTTCTATCTCTGCTCATATTTTAATGATCTGGCTGAAATTCTGCTCTGACCTGATGTCAGCACATCGTCGTGAGATGAATGGATGTCCAGGGGCTGGATGTTTAGATGTGGCTGTAATGCGCCATGTAAACACTTCAGGTGGGTGGTCTCTGACCTCAGTTGTCCACAAACCTGTGCCCAGACAGTCTAAAACATAAAACAACACAGCATAGACAAAAGTAAGCAGTAACCATGGTGCTGATGTCCCTGCTCTGGTGGAGAGCAGCCTAAGCTGCCACCCTCGTTTCTTATTCCCTCTGATGAGTTGGAGGTGAAGTTCCACCAGATCCAGATGTGTTGGAGTCCATCTTCAAATGATGACATATGCTAACTCTACTGAATTCTGTTTAAACTTTGAAACCAAGTTTTTAAAATATAGGGCTATTTGGGGCTTTTTTTTTTTTTGCTTTGCAGATTCTGTACTGAGAAAGATCACCGTTGTCAAATTATGATGATATTTGGTCTAAAATAACTGACACAATTGAACACAAATTATGTGATTATGGCTAAAAAAGAAAGCAAAGGCAGTTTGAATGAGAAAAGCTGCATTCTCCTCTTTTAACCCTAAAAAAGTTTGTGAAAGTCAATGTTCAAAGTCTGCTCCGAGTATGTTTGGGCGTTTGCCACACGTGCACATCACATCTGCGACAAGCACGCATGTGGGTGAAAACTTGACAGACAAAAGGTCTGCAGAGTGTTTGCGCTTTCACTGAGCATTTGAGCAAACAAATGGGTTTGACACATAAAGCACAGTCCTCTCATAAAGAATGCATAAGCCCCGCAGGCAGGCTTTAAAACAAACAGTCCACGTGTCCATAGACACGGCCTAATACATCTCAGAATATCACACACACACACACACACACACACACACACACACACACACACACACACACACACACACACACACACACACACACAAACACACACACACACACATGCAAAACTTTGACAGGTTTAATTCATCTGTGTAGACAGGTAAGGCCAAACATATACAACAGCAAACAAACAACACACACGCACACACACACACACACACACACACACACACACACACACATTTAGAAACACTGCATACATAAAACAACGTTTCTGCTGACAGCACAAAAGCGTTCTCTGTGCAAAGGCTCACTCCTTCGTCCCTTTCTCCCCTCCTCACACCTTATTTCCCCCATGTTTCACACTCCTGATCCCTCTAGAAAAAGAATTTAAAAAAAAGAGCTTTTGCGGTGCAGCAGGTGATTCCAGCACAAATTACCTGCATATGAGCTCAGGCTTGAAAAGTGTAAAACAACTGCACACACTAAGGTAAATGTACGTGTATATATGTATTCTACTGTGTGTGTGTGTGTGTGTGTGTGTGTGTGTGTGTGTGTGT
>BJFM01000280.1:111539-121889 GCA_016586285.1 Arothron firmamentum | reverse complement strand
TGTGTGTGTGTGTGTGTGTGTGCGTGTGTGTGCATGTGTGCGCGGACGTGTGAGAGAGGAGAGAGAAGATAAAAAGCCAAAGTGATATAGATCCAGGTAGACATAGAAAGTGAAGACAGATAGAAATGTACATCTCTCTTGTGCTCTTCATCCATCTCTGTCCGATCCTGTCTCCATCTACGCCCCTCCAATATCTTTCCTTCATTCTCCACCTTTCATCTGCTGCCATTCGGCTTTAATGCCGAGGCTTCAGTGACAGAATAAATCTGAAGGCTTTTGGAAGTACACACACGTTTTTCTCATTTGTTTAAGTGCAGAAGGAAGATGGCGCTTGGGAAAGTTAGCAAACATGCAGTCTGAATGAGAGTTTAGTGGGAATGCAGCCTGTGGTGTCTGCCCTGTGGCTACAGACAGCTTCTGGGCAAATCCAGGTAAAAGAGGATGAGCTCCATGGCCGCTGCATCAAATTAGAGCACAGGTGTTGTCCTGTGTTCAAACTCTGGCTTTCATTCTGCCTCTTGATGCCTCTCTGAATCAGAACTGGGATAAGCTCCTACGCAATGACTCTAATTAGGAATTAACAGTGGTTAAATTAAGATAATTGGATGGTAAGAAATGTGCATGTTCTTCATGCATACCACTGTGGCAGATTTGTACAAGTGAGGTGGAACTTCTCAATACCCGACGCTGCAACCAGATAACGTGCATTTGCAGAACGGCTCTCTGCTCGGAACGTTAGCAGTAACTGTACCTCAGTGACTCATCATCAACATTCCGCTGGGTTTTCTCTGACAGCTTCGCTAACGCAGAAAAACAGCGACTGTAGCCTCCCAGGCAGCTTGACGAGCAGTGTGACACTTTTCAGTTGCTTGGACAGGAAAAGTGAATACGTTTAGTGTGAAGTAGGACTTTTAATTAAGCTATCAGTCACCACCGACATATACACGCAAGCTGTCTGGCCAGGAAAAGTGTGCAATCACATCCTGGATTTGTAAATAGGCTGTCATAATGTTGGGTTTTTGTTTTGTTTTGTTTTGTTTTTTTAAAATCTGTATATTATTTGAGCTTTACAAACTCTGCTGTTGAATGGCAGGTCCACCATATGCTAGTTGTTAAATATTTCTAATCATCCAAACTGGTGTAGATTTCATCTAACTTTTGGCAAAATTCATTGAAATTCATGCCATTTCCCTGCTACAGCAGACACACCATCTGCAACTCCGTCCTTCAGATGTAGAGAAACGAGATGTCTTCATGTGATCATGGGACCATTTTGACACATAATGGGGGTAGCTGAGATCCATGTTATGTTTGCAGGCATGCGTTGAGCAGTGGGTAGCGTTTGTTGGGAAATGTTTTGGCTCATATTATTAAAAATAACTCGATTCTCGCTTTTGGTGGCTGGCAAATATTTCACCCCACGCCGAGTTTGCGCTCACCAGCTCCAGTGCTCCAGGCTACGTGTATTGCCTTACATCCATCCCAGCTGACCTCCCACAGAACGCTCCTCACTTCTTCACTCTGCCTTTGCACTGCTGAACTCTAAGGAGTTTTTGTTTTTTTGTTGTTGTTTTTTTCCTTGTCAGGAAAGCAAAGAGAAGTATAGCGGACTGACTTTATAGATTTTTCAATATTTCAGCATATCTCAGGGTCACTATTCAAATGCAGCAAGAATACCTATAGTAAATTCCTGCAATTCTGCACTGCAAATGCAGGGAACACACACCAGGTTTATCTAATTGTCCTCCAAGTCGATGTTAGAAACCACCATCTGCGTCTCTCCGAGTGAACAGAAAGGAGGAATGAAATCAGAAAGTGAGAAAAATGGAGCAGTAGGGGATGGAGATGGAGAAAAAAGAGAACAGCATGAAAAGGTGGTAAACAATTTCATGCAAATAAAGGGTGAACAATAGGTGAGTGTTCAGCCTTTCTACCCTCCCACTGTCGCTCTGCCACTCTCCCCATCTCAGAGCCAGGGCACAGCTTTTCGGCAGGGACAAAGCAGGAAGAGGGCTGTTTTTTTTATTTTTTTTTATTTTTTTTCTGTGCAGACTATTGAATGCTCTTTGAAGCATTCCCAAAAGGTTGATCCTATTCAGTGAAAGGTTTCCTATTTCTCTGATGCTCTTCAATAATTCATCGTCCCTTTTTTATGGTTTGGTCTCCGCTTTGGAAGGATTACCTAAACCTGGCTGCGTATGAATAATATCATTGTGATCGTCTCCATCCAGAGAACTGCATCAGCTGAGCAGTGTGTATTGAAGACAAATAAACACACGGACACACATACACAGACAATTTGGGCATTGGGACTACAACACCAAGCATCCGTGCATTCACTTGGATGTGCAGGGAACCGGAAGAATAAAATCAGCTGTACAACAATTGGACTTATTTTGTTGTGGAGTCTCTGCAGTGTGTCACAGCTGTTCTGCGCCTGTTCCTTATGTTCTCAAAGAACCAAAAATCCATTAGCCTACTGAAGAAGCCTGTACCAACAAGGATGGCAGTTCTGAGAGAGACTTTGTCCACCGCTGTAACAATAACATTGTATTCACAGGCAACATCTCTCAACACGATGGAACAAAAACGTGTTCAGAAGCAGATGTAATAAATAAGTTAACCTTCTCGCATTTCTGATTAAGCTATTAGCAGGAGGAGAGGAAAAGAACAAGGGTTATGAGTTAGCAGAATAATACCTCTGTTTGCATCAGGAAAGGATATGACACCACCTACATGCATGCACAGACCGCTCGCCTACACTCATAAACAAGCTCAAGGGTCAGCACATAGGTCCTGTAAACATGAACAAATGTGTACACAAAATGTCATGTATATATTAAATCAGATGTATTATGTGTGTGTGTGTGTGTGTGTGTGTGTTTCTTAATGAAAGAGTTGCGTTGAACACCAAAATTTTTGTGAAAAGAATGAAAATGTATGCTTTTTGCATTAAATTGTTACGCTGTGTGAGTTTTCTGATTTTTTTTTTTTTTGTATCTTTGAGCACCGTTTTTCAGTGCTTTTCATTTATCAGGAGGAAAACACACACACTTCCCGTGGCAGACTTCACAGGATGTAAACTGCAGTTTAGTTTAAATGATTAATCTTAATTTCTGTGAGGACTAATTATTTCTGTTTTACCTGAAATGGCTGGCTTGCCTTTGCTATTATCTAATTGCATTTTGCCTGACAGACACCACCAAATGATCTTCTTATGACTTGAATTATCATCATGTCCTTCAATCACTGTGTAACAACATTCATTCTTCGCTGAAATACATTTCAAATGAATACAGGCACATCCGTTGGGTGAATTCAGGAAAATGGCTGCACATTCATTTAAATATCATAGTCGACTGCACCTGTTCCACCATCATCCTCCTGCACCAGTTATAGTAAAAGCATTTGCTGCCAAGCAGAACTCAGCCGACTGCTTCACAAAAATCCTGGATTTTGGCGGCAGATACGGCTCCCTACATTCGAGTGTACCAGTAGTTTGTGTCAGGGCAAGACAAAAGGTAATTAAACTCAGTCAGTCTTCTGCAAAGCAAGCAGCGAAAGAGACTGGATGAAAATGCATATCGAAGAGACATAGCTGCCCAGTGGTGCCTGCAGTTAGCCTTGGAAGCCCACAGACCAACAGCATCCCTTCCCCTAACGCTGTCAAAGATCAGAGTGATTCCTGCAATAAAAAGTTGTTTACTCCCTGCTTGCTCTGTATGATATTCGTGACAAAGATGCCATCAGGCGCTCACTACCACCAGCAGAATACCCCCGCCAACAGACCAATCAGCTGCCAGAGTAAGCCGGCGCCTATCAGCACAGCCCGCTGTCAGTCTCACACTCAAATCCAAAACATGGCTGTTTTTCATCCAAGTGCATGTTTTGAACTGTAATGTGACAAAATGTACAAACACTGAAATAGAATATCGAAGCCACTAAAAGTTATTTTAATATTCTTGAGAAAAATAGAGACCCAAACTTTTATCTAACGGAACTCATTTGCATACAGAATATGACTAGATTCTCACCGCTGTCCTATCTGCACGACACCACAGCGTCTCTGCACAACCCCTCGAGCTGTCTGAGCGAGCGAGTGTGTGTGTGTGTGTGTGTGTGTGTGTGTGTGTGTGTGTGTGTGTGTGTGTGTGTGTGTGTGTGTGTGTGTGTGTGTGTGTGTGTGTGTGTGTGTGTGTTTTAAAGACTCAGTCCTTATGAAAAGCTGTTTGACAGTTTAGGAGTGTGCTTTTACTTTTCCCTTCACTCGTCATTGCTACAGACTATAATTTCAGGGTGAAAGCACTGTTGCAATACTTGATTCCTATTTAAGCTAATTTTAATCGTAGCTTCAGGTTCTTGCTCGTGATCTTCTATCGTCTCCTATTATTTTTCACAACTGAATAAGTGTAACCTAACAATGGCATATTTGGCTAGATGCACATTTTTGTTTGTGCTCTTCTAATACTGGTTAGATGCGAGGTGAAAGTGGACCTGCTCCATGAGGATGTGGAAACAAGTGTAAGTTTGCAGGTGTTGTGTTGGTGCTTCTGCAGAGGAGAAGCTGAGGGTGCAGGGTGTCCGCTGATAGTGATGGCAGGCTTGGAGTCAGATCCAGGCTCGCTTTAATTGCCTCATGCAACAAATGGCGCTGGTAGTGCCGAGAGATAATTACAAATCGCGCGGTTGGTGTTGTCAGGCACGGCATGAGGACAATGGCACCGCAAATGAGCGCTTTCAAACAATGCTGCATGTGCCGTCGTGCAGTCTGAGGACATTTATGTGCACCAAAGACAAATCAACAAATTGCAACTGTGGCATGAGTGTAGTTAATCTGAATATGAAGTTCAGCTAATTTCGGTTAATTTATTTTTCTGTTTATCTTTATTATCTCCCAGTATGAAAAACAGATGAAGTGGTGTTCATGTAAAGTTATCCATCCCTAGCCCTACCCTCAGGGGAGACGCTCTGGACAGTAACAATAATAGGAAAGCCTTCGCATTGTCACCATTTAAAGAATACAGATGATGTATTGATATGAAAATGTCAAACACCTGACTTCACAAGAGTCAGTACATTTATTCCACCTGTTTTTAAAATATGTTGCTCGAAAGAAAAAGCTAAACCTATTGTGCTAGCATACTGAATTTGATCAGAAACATTCACTTAACTAATGTGTTTTGATTTCCGCCAATATGCCACCGCCTCTGAAGGACTTGTTCAGACCTTTCCATAGGTTCAAAACAAGATTGCTACTGTCAGCTGTCAGAAAGTGCCACGTTTTTATCATCGTAACACATGCACATCAGAATCAACAGGCAGTTTAATGTGTCAGATAGGATTAAGACTGTGTACTGTATGTTTTTGCTTTTTTTTTTGACTGAGCTGCCAAGGTGCATGAGCTTCTTACCAGCTTAGCCTTGCATGGCCATAACTTGTCATTCTTGATCATGTACAAGTGATGGGATTATTGATGTTTTACACGGGAGGTTTACATTTCAAGAAAGCCAGAGTTATGTAGCATCGCCAAACTCAGGAGCGGTTTAGCGGTGCGGTTTCTCGGCTGTGAGCTGCCAGACGTCTGTGATTAGTTGGTGTGGTGAAGGAAATCCTGAACGGCGTGCTGCAAAAGATATGCGTTTATGTCTTGCATTCCTTTGAAACTGTAGTCTCATTATGTGAACTCAGAGAGTTCCCACAATGTTCAGGTTTGCTGTCTCAGAGCATCTATTGTCTTCGGCTTTGGGACATTTCGTTTAATATTCGCCACTAATCTCTTCATTCACGAGTGTCACTCTGCACTTGTTGTGCGCTGTTGGAATTTTAACCAGGACACACTAAAAACTGACAGAAAGGACTGAGTTAGATCCTGTAGAGAATGATTGACTTCTTGCACATCAAAGTTTGTTGGTGCTCAGACCCAGCGGATTAGCAAGGAAGGAACCACCTCCAGATGAACCTAAATGTTCCCTTGCAGGCGTCAATGCAGCAGAGCTTTCTGGACAACAGGGATGGTGACGCCCTGAAGACCGTGAATGAGGTCACGAAGGGGTGAAGGTGGGCTACTGAACGTCAGGTTGGCGGCTACAATGTAGCTGTTCTGTTGGTGATCCGCACAGGTGACAAAGAGCAGAGGTGGAAAGTGATGTCAAATTCATACACTTCATTCACTTTTTATGGCTCAAACACCTGATACCACAACATCAGTTAAGGTGGTGTCTTGCTATCGCAGTTTATCATTGGTTTGGACATAGTTCTAGCAAAATATTGTACAAAGAAATAGGAATACATTAACAGAAACGATCATCTCTAGAAATAGACCTTGCTTTTTAGTGAGTGTATTTATTTTTATATTCTATCGTTTCAAGTATTAAACATATCTGCAAGCCGCATGCACCAAGAGAGAGCTGTGTTTTCTTGAGAGAAAGGAAAATGTTTTTTAAGTGTAGCAGCAGCAGTTTGCCCCACCCACCAGAAAAACCTTTATTCTATTTTTACCATTTTCAATCATCAACTAAAGATGACATGATGACTGGCAGATGAGTTCTTACCTAAAAACGGCAAATCAAAAAACTGAAAGGTGAGACAGGCAGAGAAGGAGCACTGTCCTTGGTTTACTTTGTATGTGAAGAGTTTAACAGAGTCAGCCTGCAGTGGAGAATATATATGCAATTTATTTGTCAATAATATCTCATCTGCTATGATTAATTATGACACTTCTCAACATTAAACATAAAGCAACATGATAAATATGGACATTAATCATTTTGTATAATGTTTGCATTGTAATGAAATAATATTGAATATATGCTAATATTCCAGTATCAACACAATTGAGTTTTATACAGTCAGAGTCAAATCAGTCATTCCTGGAAATAGAAAAGCTCCCAATGGTTAGCTGCACATGCTGTGGTCAGCCTGAACGTGCTCAGCATGCGCCATGAGCGCGCTAGGAGAAAGGGAAAGATTTGACATCAGCACTACACTTAGCTGAGCTGAGCATGTCTTAAAAAAAAACAAAATACGACTCATCACAGGTATGCCAGAGACTTTACCGGATAATGAAGCTTAAGGGAATGGAATGACCAACAGTGGTCTGGCAGTTTTGGTGACAATGATTAATTAATCAGACCAAATGTTTTGAGAAATCCCTCTGGACAGACCAAACCTTTGAGAGAGCAAAAGTGAATCTTACTGTGTGAATTGGTTTGGCTTTATAGGAAGGTTTTTCTGTATGTCTCGTCTCGCACAGGTACATATTGGTATAGATTCTACGTGCTTGCCCACAAGGCTCAAAGAAAAGGCTCAAAGAAAAGGCTCTGCACATCAGCGGTGGCAGCCGATTTATTCTGCCTCTGGAAAACCCACCAGGGCCACGACAAAGCAAACAGAGCAGGTTGGCTGAGGAAGAAAAGACCACCTGAACAATAGATCATGGACATCATATGTAAGCTAGCCCCATGTGCTGCAGTTTTCTCTGGCGTTTGATTGTGTTGGTCGTGGAAAAATACCACCCTTGTTGCCAATCGTGAGGGTCGAGCGTGTGTGACAGATCAGAGAATTTTTAACTAATTTTCAAATGGTACCAACACACGTGACAATAAACAGGTTTGCGGTAGGTTACCCACCTGATAAAACAAAATCAGCTCAGAAATCCTGAATGTTGAGCAACAATGAAAAAAATCAAACCTGTGTGCTATTTACAAATATGTAAAGTAAAACACATGCACAGGTTTACTGTCACAATGCACATGCAGCCACATGCAACAGCATCAGTTTGAACACATGATTCTAACTCTCAGGTGCTCTGCAAACTTTTCACACGTTTGGGACCAAGTAAAGAAAAAAGTGCATTAATCCTAAACAGACGGTAAATGTTGAATTGCACGTCTGCTACAGCAGAGCTCTGCATTTCTCAGGCACTTCATGCTCTTCCATATTGCACTTTTATGAGTTACGCACAGGGAAATGACAGCCGCAGAACAGCTAAGAAGTGCTGTTGGACAACAAGCTCTCCCCAAAGGACCTCATCGCAGCACATCTGGAGCCTCTCAATCGTTCATCAAGTATCCTCCTTAGTAGCTCACAGGAGAATAAAAACCACATGCTCAAGTCTCCTATTTAACTACTCAATCACCCAAAAGGAGACTGTTATTACATGGAACATCACTAAGAGCCGCAGAGTACGGTCTGTTCTCAGTTGGAGGAGAGCTGAAGCTAATTGACAGCATCTGCAGACACTTTTGAGGCGTCTATGTAAGGGTGGGCGCTTCGTGCGAGTGATGCATCATTCAGCCGTGCTGCAGCCAGAGCAGACGGCTGCATCTTAAACCCAGATTTTCCAACATCTGGCGCTGATGTGATCACTTGTCATCAGCCTCAGCAGGTGTTTTATTTTTATTTGAGTGCTCACGCTTTGTTTTCGGGTGCTTCCTCCTGTTTTTCATCAGTTCCGACCGTCTGCACAAACTTCCTGTTCCAGCCTGTGTATCTAATCTGCATGCTAGTGCTGACATCAGAGGTGTAAAATGTACCTTTGCTCCTTTCCATAATGTGTCATAATGACGGCCTGCTATTATGATTATTCACAATTTACCAATTATTGCACTCTGATGCCCATTTCTAATAACACACAGCTTTTCCATCCCTTGAGGTCAGATATAATCGTGTCAGCCACAACCTGCTTCAACAGCAACGCTTGAAATATCTCCTCTTTCACATCTGGCTTGTCTTTTTGCCAGGTCTCCATCCCTTCCTTCAGTCCTATTTGCTCTTTTTTTTTTTAATCAAACATCATCTTTCTTTCATCCAGTTGTTGCTGACATATTGTTCTATAACTTTGTGTCACTTTTAAAGTTTAGCTAAAGCAATTTATTTGCCAATACCATCACTCACAACCTCTAAAGTAAACAACTTCATTGTGATGTGTGCAGTATAAGATGTGAATGTCCTCACTATGTATTGATGTTTTTAAAGCAGAGCAGCAGGCTGTGGTGAGTGGCCCCCTTGGTCACCCCTGTGCCCCTAAGAATAAGGGAAGAGATTCATCTGCTCTTTTCTGATAGGATTACTAAAACTACACACACCACAACTTTCTGACTTGCATTGACATATGAAGACACAACTTATCCACCAGAGACATATAAACCACTCAGGTCACTTCTTTTTACCCAGAAGCCTTTGTGAAAGGTCGAGCAGTCAGATACTAATACCTTTAGGTGGGTCTCTGTGAAGCTTTTGGTTCAAAGATTTGGCTAAGTCAGAGTCCTGAAAGGTCAACCACAGTGGACGGAGAGTAACGGAGCATGAGGTCAAAACAACAAATACACCAGCTAGATGATCCCCGTCACCTCGTACTCACCATCTGTGGGAGAGGCATCGGCGTCGCTCCGCCGGGATCAATCCTAAAATGTTCCCAAAGCAACTTCTTTTACTGAACACATCCATTACTATTTATTTATGTCAGTAAACCCGATTTCTTGATTTCTTCTGCTCTCCGTCTTTCCCTCCAGCTAAATACGTGACATTGTGAAGGAAATGAAGAGAAAGAGAGAGATCTCATCTGCTCCCGTTTGTTGTGATAAATGTTAAAGAGGATAACGATGACACGGAAACAGATCACAGAAGCACTCCAGAGACTCCACTACAGTCTACTTTCCTTTTGTTTTGTTATTTTATTTTTCATTTTCCCTTTCCCTTTTTTCACCCTACAGAAACAGCAATGGGGCCGATTTGGTTTGGATTTAGCATGAATTACCACGGCTCAGATCCTGTTAGTGCTGTTAAAGCCCCAAAATGTCCCAGTTGTATCCTTATCCTCCCAATGAATATTCAACAACTTGCTCTCATCTCCCCATTGTTTCCTCGTTTGTGCTGGTATCTGACAGTGCTGGCAATAACACGTCGGGAGGAAGACGTGGCAAAGGGAAGTGGCATTGATATATGATCCGATAGCAGCCTCCGCGTCATGCTTCAATGGACTCAAGGGGGTGTCATCTGAGCTCAATCAGTATGTGGTTGAAATTCATTAAAGATAAAAACGACTTTGTTGTATTCTCTTAGAAATGATTAGGTCAGAGAGATTTGTTGTCGCAAGCAATATCCGGCTGGAAATACTTAAACTGGTGTGTTTTTTTTAATGTGGAAGTCACCCAAGTGGAGTCACTTCAAATGGTGCCCGTTTTGTTTGGGATTTACAGAATCAACAGTCTGTGCTTCCGAAAATCCCAACAGTTTTGAGACGTTCGAGCAAGCAGTGTTATCTGAGCATGTTGCCACTGACAGAGCTTTAACGTTGTGTTTGCCAACTGTGACTGAACTGTGCGTGTGTGTGTGTGTGTGTGTGTGTGT
>BJFM01000280.1:94905-111473 GCA_016586285.1 Arothron firmamentum | reverse complement strand
TGTGAGAGAGAGAGAGAGAGAGAGAGAGAGAGAGAGAGAGAGAGAAATCGGTGAAGCAAGTGATGGGAGAATAACCATGTTAGTTTGAGGGAGCAGAAAGGGTACATCTGTCACTCTCTATTTTCTCAAACACATTTTGACAAGGGCCATGAACCTGCCGCATCAGTCCCAGTCTATACACGCACACACACACACACACACACATACACAATATTTATGACATCACACAGTGAAGCTTATTCATGTATAGAATCTCATCAGTAGAACAAGTCTTTCATTTAAATAATGTTCTTTTTTTTAAATTTATATACTTTTACAAGATTATGTAACGTGAACAGCATGCTAATTTAGTCATACTACCTGCATTCGACCTTACAAACTGTAAAAAAAAACAACAACAACAAAAAAAACAGGTAACTAGGTGTTAAATACAAGTTAAAGCCACATGTATCTTGCTAGTATTAAAAGCTTCGGTCTGTCATTCCAACAGCTAAAATTCTGGCTACGTTTGTGTTAACGTGGCACATCCAGTCACGCCTTAAACTGGCAGAATTTAACAAAATGTCTATTTCACACCAATTTACCTCCGGTAACAGCTTACTTGAAAACCACTGATCAAAGTGAGAAGCCATCTTTCGCTCCAGCTCAGGGTGACAGCAGCTTCCTGCAGTGGACACAGATCAAATAAAATAATATTAGAAAGAATAAAAACGGGGATCCGAATTAATCGACTTACATGATTAATATCATTCAACATCTTAACGCAATTAATGCAGGTGCATGTCATGAAATGAGGATTTTTGCTCCAATGTCAGTCAGCACGGACCCCTCTAAGACACACATGGGCCACATTGATGGGAGTCCCAAAAAAAAGAAAACGAAAGCTAAACATTCAGGGATGTCACGTGTTTTCATTTCACTGGAGCACTTCCATCTTAAATTAAGTGTACCTATCACCTTCTGTCATCAGTGTTTCTGCCCCAACACAGGTAATTGGATTTACAATAAATGAATCCAAAGCTGGGCTGGGGTTAATCTGACTGATTCTTTTAATCAGCCCATGAAATAATATGTGCAGAGCTGTGAGTTCTCTTAGTTATCAGCTTCAGTGTTCCTCCGTGTCCCTGCCCTCTCCTCTCTCCATCCTTCATCCCAATCGTGTCCCCTAATGGCCACATGTTCCAACCTAAAGCTGGACCCAGACGTGTGATTGGCTGACAGAGATGGAAAGAAAGGAGAGAGAGAGAGAGAGAGAGAGAGAGAGAGAGAGAGAGAGAGAGAGAGAGAGAGACAGGGAGATTTGTTTGCAAAATTCTATTTTCTTTTCACACTTTCTCCAACTTTTTAATAGCTGGAAAGTAAATTGTGATTCATCCTTCATTTAGTTGTTCTTTTTAATGTCCCGGAGGATTTTGTCTCAGCGAGACGACCTCATTTGCAACCTTGTTGCAAATATCTGCAGAAACCATTAAACCATCATCTAACTCTATTATGTAGATGATGTGGTAATACAGTTTTGCTTCAAAGTGCCTCTGCCGAGGCAAACCTAAAATGTGACTATACCATTTCTGTCACTCCGCTTCAAGGTTGTCTTTTCAATTCATTCTGTCAGTCAGCGTTTCCACACAAAATTTTCTTTTATTAGAAACTTGAGCCAAAGCATCAAATAACCTGGAAGAATAGCTCCCCAAAGGGAGCTCCAACTTAGGGAACAAAGTTCAAATGATGTTATAAAAAACCTGGTTGGTAATTCAGAAGTGCTGTAAAGTGCTGTAAAGCCGCGAGGCGACGTCACTGGTCAACACACATGAAAGGAATTTGTGATTTAGGAAAGAGAGTAAGAAACTGCTCGAACAGAGTAGAGAAGAAGGGGACGAACAAGTAGGGCTAATGCATTTTACAGCAGCATCATCAATCAGACAGGAAAGTTGTCAGGTTGCAGGGAATAACCAGACGGTCAGAAACACGGAATCAGAGAATTCTACCTGACAATGCTGGAAGTAGGCAGAGCCAAAGCGAAATGTCTCCGGATAAAAGATGCGAACAGTCGATTAAACGGAGTTGGTAAAATTACCCCAAGTGTGAATGTGTGTGAATCAAAGTGTGTGAAAGACTGGAAATCCCGTTCAGGTCATATTCCTGTCCCCCCCCCCCCTCTCTCTCTCTCTCTCTCTCTCTCTCTCTCTGGGTCTTTCTTTCTCTCCCTCTCTCTCTCTCACTCTCACACACACACTGTCATCGTTTATGACTATGTGAATGAATGGTGGTTAACAGAAGATGGATGAATGGATTAAACGATATTGGGTCTTTTGCTGGGTCAATGAGAACCACTTATCTGGTGAGCCAGGATGACTTGAGAATGAGGTGATTGAGGGCCACCCGATACGCCAACCACAGGTCACTGGGTCACAGGTCACCGTGCATACTCGGTTGGTCACACAAGCTACTGCTGCCATGTTGGAAGGCAAACACTTACAATTACTCACTCAAATGTGGAAGCAGGGCAGAATGTTTTATTTCTCACCATTTCAAATTCAAAGAGCATTTGTTTGATCCGTCAATCCAACGTTGTTAATTGGATGTATTTACCAACACTTTCACATATTTTTATGTGTCCATAAACGCAAGAGTCGAAGTGAAGAGCCGTGTGGTCTTTCGTTGAGGTCTTTTACAGTATATACAATAGAACTTATGACATTTGACTATGAGCTTTGAGTGGTTGTGCTGCTCCTGTTATTTTGTTTGTTTTTTGTTGTTTTTTTTAAATTTTTTTACTCGTACTGTAATTAGACTGAACAGACTTCAGTGCAGTTTACCACCAATGCACCAGTTAAAGCGCAAAGGTTGTAGCCTTTTTTACTGTTGACTTTGTTAAGCAGACATTCAGCTCGGTATAAAAGCTACAGTAGCTTTAATACAATCGTGGGCAGGCTACGTCTACAGTAGCCTCCTGTGATGCAGTGGAGTGTTGGGTATTGTGCCCCCTCACAACCATCATCACACATCAACAAAAGGGGTTCTTAGTCTATTAGAAAACAAAGGACAACTGAAATTAGGAAGCTAACATCACAGCTGTGTTTTTTTTTGCCATAATTCTGGAACTCATTGTCAGTTTCAGACTTTTTCAGGGTGTAAATTAAATTTGCAGTGACAGAAGAATCTGCTCATTTTCAACATTGTCTAGTTAGCTTTCTCTTTTCTGCTTGGAAGTTGATATCTACTTTAGGGTTACAGAGGGCGCGGCTAAGCATTCAAAAATAAATGAATTGAAATAAATGTTTTAAAATATAAAATACGTCCTTTATGTAAACAGGTATGGTGTTTCACCTGTCTAAAAAGGACATCTCCTGGGACCATTGGATGTTTAGGTGTTACTGGTCCCATCTTGCTCTGAAACATCTCCTCAGTGGAGGCTGATTATTTCTCACAAGTTATTAAAATGTAGCTGTACTGTTTTATTGTTTTGTGTGTTTCAGTCTCAGCAGTTGTTGGATCACTGGTGATTGACTATTGCTCAATGAAATGTCCACAACAAGCAAGTGTTTGTGTGTTTGTTTTTTGAGAAATACATCTGTAGGTACAATATTTTATTCTGGTTCTATAGCAAAGGGAACACAGTACACGCTTACAAACCTGTCTAAATGCCTTTAGGCAAAACCTCAAGTCAAAAATGTTAATTTAAATGGTGCTGAACTCCACAGGAATACACCCTATCTAGGCCTCAGAAAAAAAAAAAAAAAAAAGATTGTGATCTGTAACAAAGACGTGCTGCACAAGCACTTTTCCTACGCAATTTATCTGCTTTATCAGCAAGACAGAACTGGAAATATGTGATGTTTCATCATGTTCTCATAGTTCCCAACCTTTCTAATCCGTAGTAGCAGCAGTGGCAGAGGCAGCGCTGCACAGAATGACACTTTTTTTTTTCCCAGTGAGCAGCTCTCTAACAGAACCACTTGTTCCTTTGTTGAGGATTCCTCAATGGTAAATTACTCACATCAAGCCCCAATGAAAAGACTTGGAAAACTACCAGAGAAAAGAGGAAAGGAGGCCTAGGTTACCTCACTAGGGAGAAGCAGATTCCACTTCAAGTTCCCAATTAGGTGCCAAACTGCAGTGGCTGTAACCAAAAGACTGCGATGGTATTCATGGGGATGCTGAATACGATGATGAGGATGCTGATGTTTCATAAGAAACCTTCACGGTTTTTTGCAGAAACATGAAGGTTAGCTGGGAGAGACTCACCGAGGCGAATGAGCACGAAAAACCAAAAAGAATTGCAGTTCAGAGTGAGCGACAGAGAAAGGGACATATTAGATCTCTTCCACGTGGCACCTGCCTGAACAGATTCCTGCTTTTGAAGAGATTTCCATCTCAAACCAGCTCCTGTCACAGCCAATAGAGCTCAACTTATATAGTCATGCAGCGAGTGAGTGACGTTCAGCACACTGCAGCACCTTAATAGACTTCTCCTCGCTTTGCTTCCATGCTTTCGTTTTCTCAGCTTTAATTTCTCATTATGTGAAATTTTTTTTCAGGAGTAGGTGGTATTTGGCACCTGCAAAGCTCCAGTAAAAGTTCAACTGTGAAGGCCTCATCACTCACTGTAGCATCTGTAATCTCCTTTTAATCTTTTATATTGCAAAAGGAATACAAATGTTTTAAAACAGTTATTTAAAAACGTACTGGAATTGATTCCAGTACGTAGCTCAAAGTACCTTCACAACAGGTATTCTTCCATGTGTTTGACTTGCATCCTTATTAATGTAAAGCTTTTTTATCAGCTCGTTACAGGACATTAAATGCTAAGTCACTTGATCGCCTGGTGATCAACTGTTGTGGAAATCAGAAAACCGTGGCTGAAATAACTTTATATCTGCTCGTTGGTGGGTGAAAAAGGCTCCATCAGCCATGGACTCACACACAGACGTTTTCCACACCAGCTTTTATTTGAAGTCTGTCAGATCACTGTGACCCCTAAAAGACAGTGACATATATCTGCCATGTCTCTGTCAGCAGCATTATATGAACAGTCTTCAGGACCTTTGAATTCCTACTTTATTTATTTCTGATTGGTGATTTTATAACTTATACCTCTTCTAAAGTTTAGGAGGCTCCTGTTCCGGAGTGTTGGCTGTAGTTCAATGCAGAACCTGTGTTTGTTAACAATTAAACTCTTGACTAAGCTATGAACACTTTTGCAATCTATGATTGTGAAACTGATACTTTTCTAAGTATGCGGAGAAAGTGAAGGTCATTGTGAGTGACGGCAGCGTGGGTCCTTTTCTTTTACACTCCTCATAGATTCAGCCAGATTTGATTATGAACACAAGTGCTGTTCATGGCTGGCATCCTTCAAAACTTGTATCTCGGTTCATGAAATTACCTTCAATCGTATTTACACATTATCTTTGCTACTTGTTTGGCATTGACTAACTGAGAAAGTAATTGGTGGATTTAAAAATAAAAGACAGAAATGTCTGACAGTCATGATGTATGTAGCGGAGTGCAACAAAAACACCATATGGACATGTTGATAAGCTCAAAAATATGATTTTTATCTGACTCTGGTAAAAGAAAAAGTAGATAAACAAAAACAGATGTTTGACTAAACTGTAGCAACAGTATGAGAATGTGATGTTGTCGTGGCAACTATCTGTGTGTGACAGATAAAGAGTTGGACCAACAGCCTGTTCTTGACTGTCCTCCAAGTGAAAGTCTGATTGTGCTTTCACGTAGGGTGCATTCATTCTGCAGCACCTCTAATGGTCATTTGACTGATTGTCCATATAGCCATGATTTCACACGTTGTGTGATTTGGGATGTGTAAAAATTTGCATTACAGGATGTGATTTCATGTAATGTCAGAGGTCACCGTTGTTGTTGTTGGAACACCTCAGAGTGAATCGATACAGTTGATATGCTGCCCAAGAGCTCCTTCCAAAAGAGGAATCTTAAGCTGGTTGTTGCTCAAATGTTGTGGTTGCCTGTTAGCGTTGCTCTGGATATACGTATGGATGAAAAAAGCTTCATCTAAAGCCAACTAAACAGCTGCAGTACAAGTTTATTTTTTAAAGCATAAATAAACTTATTTACTACTTGGTCCAATGATTTAATATCATGACCATGATGGCTGTAGAAGGAATACTTTATTTTCCAACTATTTGCAGTTATTTGTTTTTTAATTTATTTTTTCCATCAACCACATGTACAAATATGCCGATGGACTGGCTATTGATGTCATGTGGGATTTGGGTCGGTCTCTAAAATCAGCTGTGTTGTTTAGATCCGAAAGAATGTAGAAAACTAGAATGAGCTACAGGGCCTGAGAGTATAGCTCAGTCAAATATACCAAAGTTAATGCTGGTCTGGCAATACCCAGATTTCTGTCACTGTTACAGACTCACTGTATCTGACAGCCAAATGTCAAATAGATACTTGACCTCTGCAGTGGTCTGTACCTTCAAACACATGGGACTCAAACAAGGTTCAAATGTCCTTTAGACATCCACAGAGCCCAGAGAGAGGAGGTTAAAGAGTTGGACAGGAAGTAAACAGGAAGGTCAGAGTGAGCTGGCTTTAATTAAAACTTCATCAGGAAGCTCCACCAGGAACAGGACAGGGCCAGAAGACATGTCAGCCGAGTCGGAATACTCTGAAGATCACAATGATCAATGGAGTCTCTTCTTTAAAAAAAATCAAACTTAATTTCCACTTGCTTTTGGTTTCTAACACTGTGTTAGAATGGCTTGTGCTCATCTTCTGAATGTTAAAAAAAAATAATAAAAAAAACATCTAATTTTCTTCTACAAAGGAGAGGGTGCTCATAAATTCAATTAAAAAAAATCAAGGCTGCTATTTTGGGAATTTAAAAGAAATATAAAAAGGCTCTTTTTTTCCTGTAGTAAAATTGTATTAAACACACAGTGGACATTGCATGTTAAAAATGTGAAAAAACAAAAAGCAGCAGAGATGAAAAGCAAGGGGGAGCAAGTAGAGAATAAATGAAAAGCTATAAGGAATAAATGAAAGGATGAAAAACAAGAGGGATGAAGTTGTGACTAAATGATGAAGGGAAGAGAGATGGAAGAAGGAATAGCAGTGTGGCATGAACATTACGCTCCTAATTGCTGGTTTATATCGCTGCATCAATTACCTTCCCACTTTATTGAGAGGTTAAGCCTTTGCTACCAGGGTCACTGAGTGATGCCCAGCACACGTTGTCACACTGAACCAACATGGCCGACAGGACTTATGACCACACCATTTCAGGTTGAGTTTAAAATCCTTCTGTTAACACTGAAGGCCATCCACCAGCTCTCCCCTCCACATCTGCGTGACCTCCTTCATGTTGCCCCTCTCTCTCACACTCTCACATCTTCTGGAACTCTTCAGACACTCGTCAGAGCTCAGAAACATCAGCTCAAAACCCATCTGTTCAACCCATACCTGCTTTCATCCTGGGATTGCAATCACATTACATAACATAATCACTGCCTAGTTTTATTTGTTCTTGTTTATTTTTCAAGGTTGTTATCATGTTGCACTGTTTTGCTTGCACAGTGACCTGCCGACTTCACACACATATCATTGATTTCACATTAGTTGATGGTGTGGGTGAAGGACTGTAGTAAAACTAAAGCTTTTCCAGAGCAGATCTGCAAGTCTGCAGATCTGCTGGAGAGCTGTTTATGTTGATAAGGAAGGCACAGGAGCAGCCAGACGCAGGATGACGAGGGTGGTGGTGGTGGTGGGGTGCTGGCAGTGCTGGTAGAGGGTGGGGAGTATGCAGTTCAATTACAACAACATGGAACTTGTCAGGGATGAAGTCATTTCACACCCGGTAAGTTGGGTTTTTGAAGTTTGCAACTGAGTGTGTGTGTGTGTGTGTGTGTGTGTGTGTGTGTGTGTGTGTGTGTGTGTGTGTGTGTGTGTGTGTGTGTGTGTGTGTGTGTGTGTGTGTGTGTGTGTGTGAGCTGCACATGCTTGAGACATTGAAATTAAATGTTAGAAGCTTGTGAAAGGGACAATCATGCAATATGCCAAATATAACGAGCTTCTGGGATTTCATTAAAAAGAGAGACTTTTTAAAATTTCATATTCATTATTTGCTAAAATAGTCCAAGTACTTTATTTTGATAATCGTGCTCCTGCAGAATTGTAATTGTGACAGTAAGAGTAATTAAACTGTCAGTCAATGGACCAGGACCTTCCATCATGACGGCGTAGCTTTAACTGACCTTGATCTATGTTGCCTCACCAAAAAAGAAAACTATTAAATCCACAGTTTCTATTCGTGTATCAATTTGGTTGTTTTCAGTGGTTTGTGTCCCTGAAGATAATTTGGGCCTCAGGTCTGAAGTGTTCTTCAGATTCCTCTCCGCTAATCCCTGAACTAATCTGAGCTCTTAAAGATTTGTGATAACCCTGGAGGAGAGGATGGGGACAAACACCCATCTGCAGTAGCAACAGTGTCTTACAGAGGATGTCCAGATGAGATAGGCCGGCTTCTGTTGGACGAGTTGGAAAGGTCAGTGAACTGTGGAGCATCAGGTTTTTTGTGAGTAGATCTAATCTTGGACCAGCTCAGTAACACTGAGCTCTTAAAGCATTCTAACACAGGATCTGGCTTTGATGATGAAAGCAGGTCAAGACAGGAGCCCGATGTCCCAGTACCTGGCACTGGAAACCAGGAAGAGCAGTTGGCTGCCAGAGCCACCACACCCATGGTCCGCAAGCACTTTCTGCACAAAAACACATCTGTAGGAACTGTTTGTCTCTTCATTGGCTGACATGTTGTCAGCACGATTCAAATATCTGTAATTAATTTGAACTATCGCCAAACAAGTTTTAGAAAAAAGCACACTGGGCATTTGAGGAGCTGAGAGGTGAACAAGGTGAAATGAAAACAGTCCACAAACTGGGTTTGCATGTAAAACAGTTAAGTCCAGTAGTTTCTCTTTATTGAAATATTTTACTGAAGAACTGTATTAAACAACAATATTAAAACAGACTCACTGTGAATAGATGTATGTGAGTCACACTGTTATTACCATTTTTGTGGTGATTATTTTTTCCTTTGATGCATTTTAAATACAGTCAAGTATCGGCACACGGTGAAACCTTCACGAAGACTCAACATTGATTACATATTCACAAAATGAGTCATGTTCACTTCATCTGTCAAATGTACCTCCTTTCAAAGGCTCCAAAAAGCAACGTAGAGTCCAAGTTCTTAAACTGCACACTTGAAAGAAAAACCAAACACATTTCTGTGCAGTAATTCCACCGGAGCAATTCGTTGAAAGGATTTAAAAATGAAGATTTCATGAAAAACAAAAGGCAGAGGTTGGAGGCTGTGAAATGGAAGACCAATTACTGATCAGGCATTGATAAACACTACAGTGTGATCAACTGATAGATATTATTGTCCTGCAATCTGTGATAGACTTTTTAAAATGTTGCTAATTCATCAAAAAAGTAACATTTGTAAAATATAAAACAATGTTCTGCACCAGAGAAAAAGAAGCTGAAGCCAAATATAATCCTCCCACGTGCAACTGATGCTAGTGAACCGGCAGTTTTGCTTTGCTCTCGCTGAAACCATCCTCTCATTATTCCAGTCATTCCTTACAGTCAGAGGTTACCAGTAGTGGAAAATGTAATTACACAGTAAGCCAATTAATTGCTCTGGAAACCTAATTAAAATAATTGGCTATACCACAAGAAATAAAAAATAGACCCGGCAACGCTGCTGTAAACTCAAACAATGAATAATTGGCTGTGAATAAATGTAAATCATTCTTGTGTGAGACCAAAGGTTTGAAGAGAGAAGAATGTAATCACTTTTGAGAAAATGGCTGCAGAGAATCACAGCCTACATTGTAGGAGCAGAGAGAACAGATTTCTGTTTCCAAAGGTGCTCAAACAAGTGATGACGGAATGCGAGCCATCAAGATCAACCTTAGCCTCTTTACTCTGGCTGTGATGACGCCAACGTCTCGCTGTCCTGTCGAATATCTGTTCCCATAGAAGCACTTCAGACAGGCTGCTCAGATTCCAAGCAAACTGTGAAATAAGATCAGCCTCTTCAAATGAAGCAGAAATGTTGGCTCCAAGCTTCTCTTTATGGCAGAATTAAACTGTCCCAGAGTTAGTCAGATTACGTCTCACATGAAAACCCTGCTTTTGTTGTAATATTTCACAGGTGATTTTTTGTAGTATCCTTTATTTAAATGATGGATGCAATTGCTTGGTTTGTGTCCACTTTTTTTTTTTTTTTTTTTACTTTGACTGGCAGAGGTTCTGCTCTGTGGTTTCAGCCCCCAGAAGAAACAGTTATATTCATAACCCAACAGAGTTTCCCTCAAGACAAAAATGTCCTTATTATCCACTCAACACAATGCTGATGGGGAGGCGGGCGATTTTCCAGACTCCTCAGACCACTTTTGAGGTTTCAGGAGTCATTTGGAGTCCAAATCAAGGGAAACAACGCAAGTAAAACTCTTTTCCCCAGGTGCACCTGCATACAGCACTAGACTAATCAGAAGTCACTATTCAAACGATTGTGAACTTGGAAATGGTGGAAATGGTAGAAAGGGTGAATTTTTAATGATGTAAACCTGAATGTGTTGCATGCTGATGTCACTACAGCAGCAGGATTCCACATGATTCCTTTTCAGATCATTGGTTAGTTTTGGTTTTGACCTTCACTATCGTCGTTAGTTCGATTGTAGGGAAAGAATGTCAGTCCTACCAAACAAAAATTAAGCCAGTAAAACTGCCTTAATTTTGTGCTGAATTTACATTTCTGAGGTGAACACAAACATTGCTCGGAAGTAGATCCTATATATTGTTCAGCGTCTGCTGGACAGAGGAGATAATGCCAACTTTTTGACCTTTTTTTTTTAATGGATTAAGCTTCAAGAATATGATATTTACACAGACAAGCACAGAAGATTTTCCACACTATTTAAATCTAAATTCTCAGTCTGGAAGATTTCTTCTAAAGGATGACGACAGTGGTGGCTGGATGAGTGGTGGTTGTCAGAAGCCCAGCAGGCACAGCAAGAGGGATGTAAAATGATTAACACAAAGAGGGAAGGGTTATCCCAGAGACAAGGTTATCCCCTCTTTACTCCGCTTTATGCTGCTGTGAGCGTATACACGAAAGGGGAAATCCAGTTTGAAATGTGCAGTTCCTCTGCACCAAACAGCAAAAAAAAACAACAACAAAAAAACCCCCCGACAACAGAGAAAAAAAAATGCACACATTTTTAATACACAAGCACATCCACGCACACTCACACGTCACATCGCTTATCATTTATGGCCATCAATAAGTGCTGTTGCTGTCGAATTTGCTCCCAGGATAGTTTTGTCATGAGTTTTCAGTGACCAATGGGAGGAGCCGCAGATTTGAGTCATGTTTGTCGGAGGTGAGTGACTGACAGCTGAGACTGCGGCAAGGTTACCCCAGGAGGACAGTGCACATTGTCACCGGCTGTTTGTGTCTACGTCGCCTGTGTTTGTCACTCCTGCTCCATGTCTGAAGATTGTAAATTCTACCACAGTTATTAAAAAATTGCTTCTATAAAAGCTTTAAGAACACAGCCACTTGGAAACACGTTTGCAGAATGTTTATTCATCACTGAGATTCATACGGACTTTAAAAGTGACGCGAATTAAGGTGGAGAACAGCACATCTATTTATTTCATCAAGGGGATTCGAAGGTCTGAATTAAAACAACCATAGAAGAAAATGAAGCATGCTATATGATTGGAAATGCTGTTTGTTCTTGCAGAGGCTTCTGCTGGATGTGAAGCTCCTCTGGAGTATCAATGCATAGTTTATCATGAAGTGAATAGAACGGCTCACTGACCAATAACAAATGAGGTAGCACTGGATGAGAGCTAATTGTTGTACGGGAAGGACCTACTTAATGGCCACATTGGCATGAACCCCAATTATGAAATTAATGAAAGTCTGTTTGACTCCCAGAGAAAGTCAACTAGTCCATGCAGTCTGGACTTCTCCCCTTCCCCTCTATCCTGGTCTTTGCTCGAGTATCCAGCACATTTCTCTCACTTGCAGCCTCGTATCTAAGCAGTGTCTACTGGAGACACATGAATTAATGATGAGTTAATACTGCAAAGAATTATTGTGATGGTTTATTCAGCATAGGCGCTGCTCTGCTGCAGGTGTGAGCAGTGTGCTCTGTGTCGTCATAAAGGCTGAGTGAGCTGGATGGTTCGGGGCCATTTAGAGGATAACATGTGTACACACGTTGATGTACATGTGCTGTGCACAAATACAGACACAGACACACACACACAGACACACACACACACACACACAGACACATATATATATATATATATATATATATATATGACTTTCTCATGAATAATTTCTAGGGGAGGGGAGCACTAAGCAGGACAGGTCCATTGGCAGGATGAGGCCCAAAAAAGTGACACATACAGAACAACTGTTAACTATTCATTAAAGAGACTAATGAAACTTTTATTTATTTTCAAAGCTATTAAAGCCTTTGGGAAAATGGCTGTTGGCTGGAATTATGAATGATATATTGCCAGGAAATATCTCCAACGTCAACATGAAAATGTGCTCCTGGCGTGAAAAGAGTCCATGTCCTTGTTACCTTTGAAGTGGCTTAAAAGTCTGTTTCAGCAGCAATTTATAACAAGACAACCCACGAAACACAATCGTCTGATAAAAAGCACAGTTGCAACCCAAAAGTGTGTAAATGCGAATACAGTATTTATAGAGTACACATCACAAAGCACTGTCAGAAGATTGTGCATGTGCTGTAGAAATACTACTGGCTACTCCACAGTGAAATCTGTGTTTGAGCTTAAACTTGGCACAGCTATGAAGGACTTACTTCTACTAATTGTAAAGAATATATGCTAGTAAATTTACCGCCATCTGCTGGTGAACGTTTTTATAAAGAACGTAGCCTGTCACGTATCTTGAGCTCATATTTTGAGATGTTTCTGTCATCCATTTGTTGTAGCAGAGCTTTCAAGCTTGATTTGAAACTCTTCAAACACAAATTGTCTGTGTAAGACAATTGTGATCCAGTGATATTGTGATGTGACTGCAACAGCGTCACACAATGTGACAACAGTAACAGCAGGCCTGGATGATAGGACAAAGTCTGTGGGACACATTTATGTTTGGACCATCTGCTGCTCTTTGCTCTTTAAAGGTCACCTTTGTAGCATTCTTAGTATCTGAAGCACAGAGGTACGAATATGTGCTTCTTGTAGAAGCAGCACATCTCCAGAGTGGGCTGGTGCACCTCGGTAAGGATGTATTCGCCAGCTGTGGTTGTTGTCATCATTCCCACGCGTTTCCAGTTATCAGCTGGATTTTGTGTGCCTGATTAAAGAAGTGTCTTCTGAAAAGCAATAAAAACTTTGCTGTATGTGTTGTCAGGAAACAATATAAATATAATACCAGTAAAATCTAGCAGGCATCCTCATGCAACATGCAGCTTCACTCCTCATGCACCTCTGAGGTGAGGCACTCATCACTTTTACTGGGTAGCAATAAAGTCTGGAAGCACTGACTCCTAATAAATTTAAAGAGGACAAAAAAAAATCAGCAAATATTATTGTTAAAGGGGGGGGATCTTGTGGGCATGTCAGATTTTTGTAGTGGGAAAAATGAATCCTGTAGAGACATGGAACTGGCGGGAAGGCAGGAAGCCAATGTTTGCTTTTGAAAACATCAATGAAAACATCAAGAAGCACTTGGGTCTTCAGCTCATGCAAACTTACTCTGATGCTTCTCGCTGTTACCTGATTAGTAATGGACTTGTTTGTGCTTTTTCTGCTCTTTGGAAGGATTTTATATTGAAAACATTCTACTTCTTCTGTGTCAGAATCCCAGAGTCAATAGCAGGCCTAATGTTCAGCATTGTCCTGGGTTTTGACATTTGACATTTATCTATGTAGAACATCTCTGCTGGTTTTCTAGTGTGATCATTGTAATATTTGAACATTATATCAATAAGTGTACATTACACTAGTAAAGAGGCAAAGCTATGTTCAGACATCTGGGATGACATCCTGAATTTACTTTACTTTAGCTTCTCAAAGACCTCCCCAGGGCATTATCTGACTCTTTAGCTGCACTTTTCTCCACAACCTAGTGTCTAATTCTGTATGATTTAAAATGTCTTTTCACCTCTCATGAATTTGTAAAGCTGTGGAAGGAAGATGATAGACTGTAAGAATGGGGGGAATATTAGTTTCTTCATTTTAGAGCATTGCAGACTTACATTTAAATATTGAGCTTACATAATAGCTAAATATTGCACAATTGCATGGTGATATTATACTGTATCATGAGTAAATGTAGTCTTATTTAATGAAACCGTTGGACGACTGTTGTCATGGTATTGCAGATGGAAGAATACATTAGAGCTGACAGGGCTCAAACCAGACAACAAGCTGATGGATGCAGAAAGAGGCAGCCGTGCTGACGGGAGCTGCAAAGCAAGTGATAATTATCTTCGAGTCCAACATGATGAGCGATCCCTTTCACATTACACATAGTCATTTCTTCCATTGTTAAACTAAAAGTATCTATTAGTGCAGCTTTAATGGCCTTCTTTCTCAGGAAAAGTATGAAAATGTATTAGCAGATAACAGCTGCAGCTCTGCTGTCACAATTATCGACTGTCTAGAAGTACAGCGAGCGCAGGAAATTGCACTTATTACTGTTGTCATTATTATTAAATGTATCGCAAGTTGGGCCAGCTATGTGGCATTAATTTGGCCACATATTTTATTGGTATAGTTATATTTAATTTTTACAAGTATTCATAACTTAATCATCAATGAATAAAATTACTTTGGGTCAGAGTTGCAAGTTAGATACAGAAAATGCACAATGACTGTTGCAGGTTACAACACAGCACTGCGTCTTTTTTTTTTATTTTTTAGCCATTTTTGATGAAGTAATGGTGGTGGCTGCTGGCATGTTAGCGTCTTTAGTTGGCTTTAATCAGGAGGTAGCTAGCAGCTTTAAGTCCGAGTTCTGTGTCACCTGCCCTCCAGAGCCAGTGGAGATCGATCGGCTGTGAATGTGCAGCGACTGCTCCCAACAGAAGCCATCTCAGTGGGAGGCCAGTGAGCAACGTGTGTTCATGAATGCATGTATGTGTGCATGGAATCCATCACGTGCACCCTTGGTTTTAGTCAGTGCAACGCTCATATTAGGCTTTGTTTGGCTTCCAGAAGCAGAGCCGCTTCTACTGAGGCAAACACTCGAAACGTCCCATCAAGTGAGCCAGACGCAGCAGGCATTCACACATCAGAGTCCTTTTGTAGGAAATAAGCAAAGAAGAGAAAAGAAAAGGATAAAAATGACAAAAAAATGCAAGAAAATAGATGCCAAGCTTGAGAGCAGATGACAGTAATATTTTCCAAAGTAACAAATGATTAATTATTGCATTTCTACACTCAAATTGAGGAACAATAGTCTCATTCTTTTGCTCTGTCAGCTGCCAGGAATCAGTTCACGACTGCTTAATTTCAGAGTTCATTCAGAGTTTTGTGGGCAGCAGCACTTCAGGCAAAATCCTCCAAGGCACACTTGAAGTTCCACGAGTCAGCAGGCCGCGTTCGTGCAGCTGCCCGGGGCTCTGATTTCTCCCACCTGGATCACAAATTCTGAAAGTGTGTCACCACAGGCAATAAAGAAAGCAGAGTCACAGACCACCGGGCTACACCCAAAAAGATGTAAATACCGTCACATTAACCAGAGATAATTTTGGCTTCTTTTCAGTGTTTCAACAACAAGCCGCAGGTGCATTTTGAACAACCCTAACCCTAACCCAGTCCTCTGATTCAGCAGCAGGAAATTCATGTCACAATGACATTGGTCCTCTCGGTCCTTTTCAGAAACTGCTGCGTCTGAAACCCTGATTATTTCATGATCATCGGCTGACATTTAGGAATATTGTATCGCATATGAATGAATTAAGTGTGTAAGAGGTGAAGGCTCACTGGTGCTGGCCCCTCACGCCCTGGGACTGGCCCCTGGCCCAGTCCTGATAACTTCTTAACTCCACCAGGTCCACCAGGTCTTTAGCTAATGTGTCAATAAAGATCTTCATGCGTACACTTCCATATGGTCCCTTTGATGCACCTGATTAAAATAATGAGGATAAAAACATTGTTATTACCCTGTTGAAGGAAACATGGTTACGATGGTGGAAATCTTGGATTTTAGTGAGTCCTGTGGGAGCCCTGAACACAGTTCCATCTGTGCTGGTGTCTGACGGCGAATCAAAGCTTACTACAGAGCACATCCGCATAAGGACAAATGTATGTGACTTTACACGTGACAGGGGAAGCGTGAAGCGGTGCATTCGAGTATGCATACTGGTGCTCTAGTGTCATTATGTGTGGATGAGGTGAGCCCATTCGCCAGGCATTAATTTAAGCTAATTCAAAGGACATATTTGGAACCAATCCACAAGTGTGTGCGTGTGTGTGTGTGTGTGTGTGTGTGTGTGTGTGTGTGAGAGAGA
>BJFM01000280.1:64020-75807 GCA_016586285.1 Arothron firmamentum | reverse complement strand
ACACACACACACACACACACACACACACACTCCTGAGAACCTCATCCTTTGCTAATTCTACTCTTCTCCTCCGCCTTGCGTCTCCTCTCCTCCCTCGTCCTCCCTTCGCGGGCTGCCAAGCTAAGCCCAGAGAAGTTAAATAACCACAAAAGCTTCCAGCTGGCAGATAGGCTGCATTTTTTTTTTTTTTTTAATCTGAAAGGGAGGGGATATAACAGGAATGGCGGGACACAACAGCAGCATGTCAATATATTGTGTTTCAAACTGTGCTTGTTTGCCTGTACACTCGGTGAAAGTGGACTGGAGAGTTGTCGGCATGACACGCTTCATTTGAAGAGGTCTGTTTTGATTTAGCAGCTGCTTCTCTGTGGGTGCTCATGGGTCCTGCTCAGACTTTTGTTTCTAACTACAGGTTCTCTCACAAAGAGACAAACTAAAATTGTAAGCTTTCACGGAGTAAATGTGACTTACTGATGCAATTATGTGCAAGAATGACAGTCCACCCCTCCTAACACTGGTGCAGTTTGCACTACTTTTGTTTATCTCCACAAGTTACTCTTCGTTGTGCAAAATAATAAAGATAAGTATTGGCTGAAATGTCAGTTTACTAAAGAGTGGCAAATTCATTTCCATCTCAGGACTGCTGGAGCTCTGCAACAGCAATAAACTGGCTTTTTGGTGTTTAAACCCTGCAAAATTGGATCGCAAAGTGCAAATCCAGGCTGCTGAATGCTTAAACCCAGACACACCTGTGGATGTGTTGGGGGTGGAGGGGGGATACTTTTATTTCTTCAAGTTCAACATAGCTACGTAAATACAACATTGGCTTCTGGGTCCAATCTGTAAATATGAGCACATCAAAGGGGTTCACTGTGCATCACCGAGGCTGCTGACTCTGACTCTCTGTCCCTGCCCTCCCCTCTCTCTTTCTCACTCTCTCTCTCTCACACACACACACACACACACACACACACACACACACACACACACACACACACACACACTCTCTCTCCCACACATATTTTGAGTTAGAGCTTTGTGTTTTTGATGTCGAGTTGCCATCATGCATTTGATTTGAGGCAATGTGAGTTTATCTGTCTTGAAACAGTCAGGAACGCTGACGGGCTCTTATGTTGCAGGTCCTGCCGCGCTGATTCATTCTACACTTAGTAAAGACAGGAAGGCTTCACTACATCAATGGCACAATCAGTCAGTCAGCCATTTCAAGTGCCAGTTGGTCTGTCAGCCAACCCCTCTATCATGTATCACCACTCTCTCTCTCCATACATCGTACACGCGCACACATGCTGTAAGGAGCAGCAGGGATTTTCGATGGCAGCTATTTTTAGCAGGATGCATTGTGTGGGTTTGGTAATTTCCTCTCCTCGGTAACAGTTACCATGCAGAGTCTGTTGTTATGAGAAGCCTGGTGGCGACCAATCAACTGCCTCACTGTGTGACTGATGGACAAACAAGGCATTTGGCATGTTTGGTAAGAAAGAGGGAAGAAGAAAGAGAGAAAGAGAGAGGGAGAAAGCGAAGAAAAAAAAACAGCAGTGCTGATAATGTGCACAGAACATCTGTACACATTATCCACACAGATGTAAACATCTCAAAAAGGAAGAGGTATTTATCTGGTGAGCAGTTCTGCCTTAATGCCCATAGTTACACCCAACAGGCATGTCAGCGAGCAACTGTGCAGGCTTTTTGAATTATATGAGATTTCACAGTATAGAAAGCGACTAATAAAACAATTTCAAAGCCCTGTTTGTAATTTCACACTGCTAATCACGTTTCCTCTTACATTGCTTAGTACGTATTTTGCACAGCAGCTCTGCTTTTCAACACAGAAAGTGTTCAAGATCAAAACTAACACTCAGCTACAACCTGGGCAATACCTATGCTGCTGACTGCATCGTTTACAGCTGATTTAGCAAAACTTTTGACTTTCAGCCAGCAAAATGAGCAACATTATAAATTAAAAAAAATAAATAAATAACACATACTGACTTGATCATTAAGCTGGCACCACAAATTGCCTGGACTTCTTATAGCAACAAAAAGATCTGAACTATTTTTTTATCCTGAATGCACTGGTTGGTTTTGTTTGTGACGGGTGAAAGTCAGCAGTACAGTCAGGGTCATGAGAAATGATTCAGTCATTGGGAAATTAATTTTGTTTCCCAGCAGCCACCATAGATTATTGAGTATTCCATTCTTGTCATCTCTGTGCCTGCCTCCAAATCTTACACGCTGACCCTTCATGAAACTTGGAGAACTTTGCTTTTATTTCTTTTCGACTAATTTGAAAGTCTGTATGAGTATGGCAGTGTTGGAAAGCAGAGAAACAGTGTTCTACATGTCCTTAATGCAAATTCTCTTTTCCTAAATGAATTGCAAAGTTGGGTAAGGCAAACTTTGGACAGACAGATGGAGTTGCAGACACCGTCGGGGAGCAGCCAAAAAGAGAATCACTGTGCTACGATAAAAGATTGCAAATTAAGAAGTATGGTTTGGCAACATGCTCATGGCCACTGTAGCAACTGCAGAGAAAAGCACAGGGGTCAGGGCATGAAGAAGAAAAAAATCATGTGGTTCCCTTTGTCAACACACGGAAGTTTGTCAGCACTTTACGAGGAAGGCTTTTGAGTTGCATCTCTCTGAATAAATCAATATTAACTGATGCTAATCAATAGTTTGCTACGAGTCAGTATGTACACGGGTGAGGCCCGCTGTTCAGTATGAAGCTTCACAATAAATGAAGCCTGAATATGGTCAGTCAACCAATTTTCAGTCAATTACTCAGCTGTGCATTGAAGCAACCTACAGTAGAAGAAAAGTTGTAGCTACAGAGATGGTAAAGCCAAGCAGATATAATTGGGGTTGCGAGATAATGTGACAGATTTGTCTTTGCTTGTTTCAAAATAATATTTAGCTCATTTGGGACTAAAATTCAAGATAACTGCTAATGGATCCCACACAAAGCCTGAGTACTTGTCATGGAGTGTAATTCGGAATGACAGCTAACCATTGATTTTGTGCTGCACAATTTTAAAGCAAATTGTTTATGTCAAAACAGAAATGCAACATGACAGGAATATCATGCCTGAGATCAAAGATATAGAAATATACAGTCAAGATAAGAATTATCACTCATGAAGAGATAAACCCATATCCTCTGTTGCTTGGCATGTATGAGTTATTGCAACCATTAAAGCTTGCTTTGAAGTGAGAATCTGAAGAAACAAAGCCAGCAGCTACCAGTTCATAGCAACAAAGGCTTTGATACATCATGTCCAGCCAGCCACCATTTGAGTTCCATTCTTTCAAACTTGTTCTAAGACTGCAGAAAATCTATTTTCAGCTCCTCAGTGCAGACACAATTCTGACTTGAAAGGCACATGTAGATGTGCTCAGACAGACACGTAGCAGAGAGGTTCTTTGGGATGGATAAGGAGCTGAAACAGCAAAAGTCTGTGCCTGCTGAGATTAATGCAACCTAAAGCCACCTCCAGGCGAAGAGGAAAACTGGACGGTGGATGAAAATACTTTATTACTGTGAGAATGTAGTTTATGTCTCTGTCAAGATGGTACAGTCACATGTGCAATAATAACGCTGATGTCAGCAATCCCTCCCAGTGTTAATCGTGGTGGCGCCCTGTCATCCTAACTGTGCATGGTGTTAAAAAAACAAGAAGGCCCAGGCTTAAGAAGAAGAGTGATATAAATAATAGGTTCTGTGATTAAAAAGAGAACCAAAATTCTTTTGTAGAGCCGGCTGGCCACAAAATGGCCTCAAGGCTCCTGCCTGCTGTGGTTACCATGCTTCATCTGCTGCTCAAACCATCCAACCTGTGGAAAACAATTTTGACAACAATCACTTTCCGTTTGCTGTGTGACATTAAAGCCTTGATATTGGTGTCAGATATTAGCACTTATTTCCAGCATGAAACATCCACCAGACATTATCTTAAATCCACTTGTATTATGATAAACCAGCCAACATTTGACGGTTGCTCCGACACTAAGTGGTGTGAATAAAAACTAATCCTTAACCTGAAATCTGCTTATGAGTGCAGCCATTAATGTGGTCACCCTGGTATTTTATTCTCAGGATGTAACTTCCTTTTCATGGCAGATTGGAAGCATGCATAGCTCATCTACAGTGCTGTACACACAGTGTGCATGTGGACAAAGATGATAAAAAGTACAATGGTTGCTTAAACTCGCTGCTAAAAGTAGAGAGATCATGAAATGTAAATGAGCGAGCAGGTAAAGCTGATATAAGTCAGCCTACAGTAATGAGTGCTGAACCCCAGAAATGGTAAGATGAGTGATTTTTCTAAATCCCACCTTCTTCGGAGTTCCTGAAAATAATTATTACCAACACATATTTTATTGCGTGAGATATGTTGCTGCGCAGAGCGTTTTTAGCCTCTTTTTACACATGTGAAAGGGCTCTATTCACTTTTCTATATTGATTTATTCTTTGTGTCAAATACTATGAAATAGACACCACAAATTCTATATTTTTGTATTTTATGAGCATTTTAGTATCCTTTTATAATTGCAGGAGAAGCAGTTCCCAATAGAAGCAACACAGCTGTGTCCAGAGTAATCGTAGTTTTTACTTTCAGCATAAATGATAGCCTTCCTCTAACAGAAGATCTAAACATGGGTTGCCAGGGGACACATTTCCATCAAAGGAAGAGATGAGGCAACTGCTCCACAGAATGAGATTGCAAAATTTCCACATTACTTTTAAAGCCGAGCCTTCTTTGGTTGTTTCAGGTACAATCGAGATGTGACTGAAGGCTCTGACAGACCTCCCTCTCCTTTCCTTTTTTAGTTCCATTAGCCTATTCTCTCTTTAAGTTAAACCTTTAAATTGTTTCCACAACTTAGATGAGTCAGTCAACCACCTATTTTCATTTTAGTTGTTATTTCTGCGATAACAGTGTGACTTTCACACACCCTGTTGGCCTTCATTAAACATCACACTTGGTACCCAGTGGAAGATTCGTATTACATCATGTATATTCAGCACCAACCTTCACTTCTGCAACACCGTTGTTTAGTCATTTACTATTCTTTCCAATCTTATTAAACTAGACTTACACAGAGAAAAAAGAGAAACCTTGTTTATTATTTACACTGCACAGGATTTTTAATAGATAAATGAAATGTCCCTTTAACTAGTACAAGTTGCAAGGATGTTTAAGAGCTTTTTTAAATTTGCAAATTAATGCAAAGTGCAACTTTGCCTGTCTCCCCCGCACTGACACTTTCAGACTCTCAGGATCTCAAGTTCAACAACACATTTCCAAAACTGACATTAATTTTATCAAAAAAACAAACAACTTGAGATCTCCTATTCATTTACAAGCAGTAATGTATCTGTGGTCACACACAGACTGCAAACCTACACGCACAGAGTCTTGGTGTATTATGGAACATTTCTCCCAGAGCCCATCCCGACTGTCAGGGGAATGCGGTTATTTGTGATTTTATTGGAGAAAACTGCATCCCCCCATTTCCATTATTGGCTCCATTTTATACCTCCTGGGCTTGCAGGTATGCTTTGGGTGTTTGCGGGTGTGTTTTGGGAGGTAAGGGTGTTGGCACTAGCTAGAAGATGTAGGGACTTCCTGTTGCCGTGTGGAAGTTGAGTTTAATTGGAAACAGAAGTGAATACAATAGATGTGCTCTTCATGTAGCCAATTATTAAGCAGACATTTCTCTCTCTGTGTGTGTGTGTGTGTGTGTGTGTGTGTGTGTGTGTGTGTGTGTGTGTGTGTGTGTGTGTTGGTTTGTGTTAAATGTGGAGGTAGATAAAGACAGAGACTTAGTAAGGGATGGAGAGAGTCAACACTGCAATAAATGGAAGTTTCCTGACAAACCAAGCTAACTTAAAGTGCTTACCAGGGGCTATATTGAATAAAGATGACGGATTTAGCTGGGGTGGAGGCTGAACTGGAGGCGGTGCGTGAAAAGGGTTACTTTAAGGACAAATGAGGAGAGGTTGGGTATATTCTCATGAACACAGTGTTGAGAGATATTTTTTACTTGTAGTAGTAACATACATAGACTGCTTGGAACATGATTGAAAAGTTTGTCTACACTAAAGAACACACACACACACACACACACACACACACACACACACACACACACAAATCCAAATACACAAATCAATATATCTGCAGCCAAAAGAAAGTGAGAATTAAAAATCTGCAGAAACCCCCTCGAGCGCGGATCAACCTATAAACCTGCAGTCAGATCTGCAGATGCATACCTTGATGCCCCCGGTTATAAAGGCTGTGTACCTCTACCCCACGAAAAATACTCTGTTTAGCCTCTTCTTTTCCATTGAACAGTTGCATTTGTTCCATTTGTCTCACTGAAACCAGTTGAGGAAATACAACATTAAAATTACAGCTATTCTGGTACTTCTACATGTCATTTCCACCTGTTCTCGTTCTCTTTTCCCACCTGCTTTACAGGTGGGAAAAGAAAACTATGAGAGAGACAAAGAAACAAAAGGAGAAGAATGGAGAAAGACAGGCTGAAGGATGATTTGTGACCTCTGCTTGACAAATAGCCAGATGTTCAATCCATCCTGTTCCTCTCCTCAATCACATCTCCTACCACCTCCAGGATATTGCCTCCCACGATTATTTGTATAGAATTAGCTCTGACCTCCCCCCTTCTCCTTTCACCCTTTCTCTGTTATCTTCCTCATATTTTATTCTTCTGGTCTGTTTTCATTCTGTTCAAGTCGGGCTTTGTCTGTAAACTGTCTCCAGCTACCTTTCCCTCTCTATTTTCACATCAATATTTTCTTGACTCCTCTGCCTTTACATTTTATTTTCCCCTAATCATTTTCCTTTTTCTTACCTTTTCCTCCAATCCAAGACGGATCAAGACTCATGTTAAAAATGTTGTCCTCTCTTTTGTGCAGTTGAGTGCAGTTCAAACCTCAGAAACAGCCATGCTGGTAATTTAATGTTGGGCAAGTTGGGGTTTTTTTTCCCCCACAAGGTGCTATTCTTGTAAGTGGACTGTGCTGAGCTTGCTGGTGTGGTAGAGCACGACAATAGCTGTGTTGGTAAAGTACACTGCTGATTTTTTTAGATCAAAGTGTACTTGTATCTCATCCAGTTAGAGTTTAATCTAGTGTTCCATTGTACGCTTAGCTCAGGCCATTAAAAACCAAATATCCAGATAAAATGACTATTTGTCTGAAAAATACGATGGAGAGGAAGTGTTGGAAGGTTCTTTCTCTACCATTTGGCCTTCCTTTCTCAAGCAGACTGCAGCTGGGCCGCCTCCATAGCTCTTCCACTTTCCAGAAGCTATTGGCTCCCAAACCTCACCCCTCCTCCATGTCCAGAGAAAGTCAGTCACTAGCAGTTGCTCCTGTCCATTCTGCTGACCACCAGGCCAGACTGCAGCGCAGACACTGATCCGATGTGACAGCTCTCTCATTATTACAGTCACAACTGCTCTGTGGTCCAGCATGTGTGTGTATGTGCGTGTTCTTCTCCTTCTGTGGGCCAGTAAGAATGGAACTAATGAAGTGAGCAGTTGATTGGGGGGCAGAGAGCGATACAGTGTTAAAGAGAAAAAAGGGAAACAAGACATTGTTGGGCTTGTTTGAGCGGAAGAGATGCCTCTTCATTGAATCAAATTGAAGTGAAGCCAGTAGGAACGAGCGGAAACGGCATACATTATTCAGTGTGTGCTTTTTTTGTTGCACTCTTTTCTGTCTCCTTGTGGTTAAGTCTCAAACTAACCACTGATTTCCAATAACTTCTCTAACCACGTAAAACAGAATGCAGGCCACGTGATTCAATGGGAATGGTTACACTGATAAACAGATGCTGAAGTTGACATTTAAACCAACGTTGTATCAATTCTGAGGGATAGCTAACCACAACAGCACAAGTTGCTTGAAACACAGTGTGTTTCTTGACATAAATAAAGATAAACCATTTAGTTTTTCAGTTAGACAAAATTGAAGCTGCAGACATGCCAGTGGAGTAACGAGTGGTATTTTTTAGGAAGTTCCTCAGAAGAAACTTCCCTCTGACCCATGTATTGTTTGGTTGATTGGTCGGACTTCTTTCTCTCAAAGTAAACTTTGACGATTATCAAAATCCTGTTTAAATGTCCCTAACTGCCAAAAACCCATACTATTGCCAACTTCTCATGATTAAACCAAATGAAGCCTCTATAAAAAAAGTTTAGCATCTATCTCCTGATGCCCTTCGCTAGAATATTCTCACAACTCAAACAAAGTGCAGTTGACTTTTGACCTTCATTTTGGCACAACCTCCAAGTCCAATATAACATAATAAATACTGACCACAGAGAGAGAGAGAGACAGAGAGAGAGAACATAAAGGCAGAAGCAATAGCTCCATTTACCTTAGCAATGTATCGCTAAGATGCCCAGGGCCAACAAGCTAAATTGAAGTGACCCTGAGTCAGCTTAAGGAAACCAAAGAGCAGTGGGGAAAAGAGTGGTAGGGAAGAAATGAAAGTGAGCAGTGGTCCAACATGTACCTACCAAATACAGAATGTCAACAGAGTGGGCAGTTGATGGCTGAACCAATGTAGGCTAAAGCTTTTATGGATTCAAGCTTTAAAGTTTAAAAATAAAGGTAACATTTTTAATTTGTTCCTTGAGTAACGTTACTCTTCCAAGTAGTGAGAACAATTGCCATTACTGTGATAGTAAATAACTGAGTGTAACTTTACTTTATCTTGCTGAGGAGAAGATGACAGAAATAATGTCAAATGTTAATTATATGCAGGAAATAAGACTTTTCTCTCACACCTTTCTGAAAATTACAATGCTACCACTGTCACCCAACTGAGTTTTGAAGAGAAATAATACAATTTCAAAGTTGACATGATGCAACATTTGTTAGGACTCTAATGTGAAAATAGACCAAGAAGAGTAATATAGTATCTTTCTTTATTGATTAACAAGTTTAAACCTGTTGCTGGTCATTTTGCACTTATTTAAGCAGCAGCACTTGCACGCTGTCACTTCCTGCCGGTATGAAACGAGCTGCATCCACCTGTAGCCTGTGGATGTAATGAAGCTGAAGGGATCAGCACCTCTCCCACGGCTCTAATACGAGTGCTTCTCCGTTTGCTGTCTTCTCTTGCCCAGGTGTATCTTTGTGTATGCCTGGGCTGCGTGACCCTCTCCAGGCTGTAATACATGGTGGACTATTTCAGACCATGCCCCTGTATCAGTCACCATTCATATTGGCTGCTGGTTGCCTGAGGGCAGCTGGGGCCCTTTGACAGATATTAAAGGGAGGAAGTACGCCAGCAGCCACCCTGTGTGAGGAAACACAACTGGGGCCATGGCTTTGTTTTCTTAAAGGTGTAGTTTAACTAAGGGAGGCACAAAGAAAACATTATATAAATAATGAATAGCTGAGAAAGTTTTTTTTTTTTATTTCATCACAGATTTATTGTTTGTTTGTTTCAAATAACTCTAAAGGAAGGAAAGTAGTGATGCAAAAAAAAAAAAAAAACAGCAAAGGCCACCATCATTCATTGTTATACAGCTCCAAGAGAGCAAAAATCAAGGTAGAGGGGTGGGTGGCAAGTGGGGGCAAGGCTGCTAATCCAAAGAAAGATTGATGGGAAGGAGTTAGATAAAGACAGGGAAGATGGTATTACTTTCCAGCTGAATGTTCATTTCATTAAATCAAACCAAGCCAGAATAAAGGGAACACTTCTCTGCTGTGGAATCTCACAGGCGAAAATGGAAGGAGATCTTTAAAAACTTTCAAATCAGCCAACAGCTATCAATTCCTGTTATTGCACCTCTATTTGCCTTAATATTCCCCCACTCATAAGCATGATGTTGACATGACTGATTACAATAATTTGCCTACATTTGGACAGTTTCTCTGAATTATGTGTGAATTTGTGAAATCCCTGGCAGGTATGCACAGATTTGTAATCTTATTCTGATTGGTCCATAATTTCACCAATCATAACAGTATGGTACAGGAAATGTCAACCCATACAGTTACTTAGTCTACCCAGTCACTGGTGCCTGTGAAGAGTGTGACACAATTGTCTCACTTTTAGCAGTAAAAAGAAAAAGAAAAAAAACAGTCTGTCTAGAAACAAATGCCAGAAAGCACATTTCAACACCAGAAACCCACATAGGGAGCAGCTGACGCACGAGGACAACAGTCACACACACACACACACACACACACACACACACACACACACACACACACACACACACACACACACACACACACACACACACACACACACACACACACACACAGGCGGCTGTATCCGTGGTCAAAGTTTAAAATTATCCAATTTTATACGATATTTCTGACTACAGACAGTGGATGTGGAGAGAAAAACAACCGTGTAAAGAAAAAAAACTCCTTAGTTTATTGGCAACGGATGGTTGAAATGATACAAAAAGAAACAGAGAATTAATATTAGCATTGGGAACAGTTTTGGATTGACCTTTTATGATCCTACCCCTGAAGAACAAAATCAGATCAATCGTGCTTAAGCCTAACTCTTTTTAAACAATCAACCCTCTCAGTTCAGAGACATCAAAAGGCTGTCGGCTGGCTCAAACCACAGTGGATTTTCAGAAAGTTTACTCTTGAACCAGATCATTTCTGGACTCATTCCAGTGATGTTATGCTCAACAAGAGTTTGGCACATTCTGAAGTGCGTTCGTGCATATTTGCTGCCTCCTGGACTATAAACCTGGCACAGATCTGCACCCTGTTGTCAACACTCATTTTCTTTGAGGAGCTTAAGAAAAGCTTGCCGGTGTATCTCCATGTGTTTCAGAGACTGTATACAACCACAAGTGTGGCTGTAAACATGACTTAAAGATTAGATGCTGCTTGTCTGCAGGTAAAGAGCCCATAAGGATCAGACAGTTTATAGATGACAGGGTGGACTAGCCCTCTCGAGGTCGTCTCACTTTTCTTGGAAGATTTCAAAGTTTTAGTGACCTGCAGTGAACAGATTCAGTGATGACGCTGGAAGGTGGGAGGTTACCTGTAACCTGTTCAGCCGGAGTGAACATCCTCAAGGATTACACCATTTTTTGGTATCCTGTAGGCAGATATGTGTAATTATAAATATTTCCAAACCCATAATGAGCAAGTACCTGTGAAATCTAACAAAGCTGTAATATTTTTTTCTGGTGATACATTGTGACAGGGTACCTGCTTGTCATGCAAAAAAAAAGAAAAAAGGAAAAAAGAGAAAAAATAGAAGCCCCTCAGACCACATCAATTATTTTCTCTCTTATGGGCAGCAAAGCATCTAGAGAGGAAGCTCAGACATTTCAAGAGAGTGGAGAAAACATGCTATTACGGAAGGAAATTACTTCAGTTTTTCATTTAGAATCGGCAAATTAAATATTAACATAGAGCTTTTGTTAGCTTTCACAGCACAAGTGTTTCTTTGTGGTCCCCGCCATGATGTTTCCATTTTGTTTTTAATTAACAAACAGTGGAGTGTTTTAAGTTTTTTTCCCCGCTCAATTATTAATATTTAGAGGAATAATCCCTTTTTTCTTGCAGAAATGGTGTTTACAGGAAACAAACTTCACTTTGCAGGATGATGTCTTCTAACATCAGTGCTGAAAAAAAGCCAAGTAAAGTTCTTTTTTTTAATAAGCAAAACAAACTTTTTTACATGGACAGAAACACCTACTTCAGGTTTTCAGGATCAAACTGTTCCAGGAAAGTCTGGGGGGGGG
>BJFM01000280.1:40190-52943 GCA_016586285.1 Arothron firmamentum | reverse complement strand
CGTGTGTGTGTGTGTGTGCGTGTGTGCATGCGCGCATGTGAGAGGATTGAGATGACGTATTTAACTGACATGTACTGAAAAATTGCACAATACCAAACAGCCATGTATTTTTGCATGAGTGACATGGGCTTGTGCATTGACTGGAGGGTGGAATCATCAATCAAATAAGCAAATGGTCTTCTTACCTGATGGGTCTCGATTCTGTCTTGAAATAGACATGAAAATGTGACGGACGAGCTTTTTATGAAGTCAACAATAAGAATTTTCATGAATGGAAACAGGGCACACATGCTAATGGGGCTGGGTAGGAGTGTGTGCAGCAAAGTTCCCCTCAGGGGCCCAGAGACCAGGCCCAGACATTTTCAGTCTGTGCTTCAATATTCTAGTTGATGCTAACCTGACAGAGATTTAACATTTACCGGTACCTGCCTGTATTGTAGACCTTCTCATCTTCTTATCTGGCAAATAACAGATGGAAAAATGATTGTTACTCGCTGGTCAGAGCTGTTTTTGTTTTTGTTTTTTTATACATGCTTCATTTTTCCACCTGCAGAATTCTTTTCTGAACTGAACACAAACCAAATCTGGCTTGACGGACCCATTTTTACATCCTCTTTTCTGTTTTTGTGCATCAGTACTCATATTGGAGATGTGTTAATGCTTCGTGCTTTGTTTGTGTGTCTGTTGAGCGTGAGGGTCTCCTGATTGAACAGCTGTCTCTGCTGGCTGAATGTGTGAAGCAGCCAGATGGGGAACACAGGGGTCGATGGCACTGACACATTGCCACCAGATGAGCTTGTTGTAAGATCCATAGCACATAAAGAGGCATACATACACGCTCGGGCCATTTACACCCCCAGCAGCGTGCAAACAGATGGAGCTGAAGCTCAAACAGTGACATCCAGCAAGAGTTAGTAGTTGCTGCATCATTAAGCATGATTATCTATTACTCAAACTTAAAAGAATTTAATATTATTAGATACAGATGTTTACTCTCTAACACTCGAGACATGAATCCTAAATTTATCAGCATAAAACATAGGATGTTAGTGCAATAAAAGTTATAATGACAAGACAAGAATTAATTTATTTTAAACATTTTTAACATTCTAAGACTCTCTGACATACAATTGTGTTTGTATACATTCTGTATGAGTGCATACTTGTTTAAGGTCTTCTGTGTGTCTCTGTGGTGGATGAAACATGCTGGGTTCAAAGCAGCTAAATGCTAAAAGCGGCACACAGCAGCAATAGAGTTAAAATAAGCATTAACAAACACTTACTTGTAAATTCTAATGTGAACAACAAAATGTGTCTTGTGTGTCCATAATCAAACTGGGCAGACACAAGGCTATTCGGAGGAAGGATTTTCATTTCCAGTTAATATGGATGGACTCGAAATGGAAAGCAAAGACAGAAAAATGTCAGCAGAGTGTTATAACAGAATAGAATAATGAAGAATGACCTTCGCAAATGTGGCTTTCTCGGAAATATAGATTTTCTTAACAACACACGGAATATGACCATAACCGTTAAGGACCTGTTTACTCATCACCACTTTACTAATATAGTGAGATTTTCAGTATGGTTGTTTGTCCCATGTTTATTTCATGTTTTTTTTCTACATTGATAAAGAACAGGTTCTCGACCAAAACATTGGTCCATTATTGACTGAGTAATACACCTTTACCATGAATGAAAAAATATGCATATATGGCTTTATGTGGTCCCTTCTTCAACCTTGTGGCTGCTTGCTTGCCTGATTCATGTGCAGAAATGTGTAGATGGCTGCAGCAGCGCTGCCTCTGATAGGTTCAACAGAGTGGAGAGGAGCTGTCCGTGGTGCTGAAATCCCCTTATTACAGAGAGGAGCTCTTCCTGTTATTTAAACCCAATAAAGAAGACGAACTTAATTCAATTTCAAAAGGATAGGTCACATCAATTTTCACACATTTTTCTAACTTCACACTTTGTGACACAGATTTGATCCTCAATGTAATTTCACTGTTCTCGATTCCTGTATTTCACACTCTCACCTGAGCACAAGTCATCCACAGTCAGAGGCCTCACCACATCCAAGACAGGATGAGAACAGCATTGTTAAGCCCGTTCCTTCAGACTGTGAAAAAAGAAATAAAACATCAGATTGACACTCTTATCACAGTCACCACATATTCCATAAAAAGTAAACGAACTGAAGAAAACAAATATATGTTTGTTTTTTACGGAAGCGTTTTGGATTCACCTGAGAAATTTATGTTTGGTCTGTTTTTCAGTGTAATTGTTTGTGTTTTTCTGACTTAATTTCTTTCGTTTTGGTTGTTTGTTTTTTAAAGAAATTCTGATCTTTTTTTTGTCAAAGTAAACTTGACAGAAGATCTAATAACTGTTGAACCTGCCACAGAGCAGCAGCGTCATTTCAACAGTACACGCACATGCATGACTGTGGAGCATTGTTTCAGGGCAGCAACACAGTGACGCTTCTCCCACAGCTGTTATCAGGCTGCATTTTTATCAAGGCTGCATTTTTCTGGGCTCCTTTAAGACCAGTTTTCTTGCTTCCAAACAGCACGTCCTTCACCTCAGACTCAAGGGGATCAATTTCCAGCTCGGAAAAGATTCATTTCTTTCCCACGTTTCTCCTCTTGACGTTGGACTTCAGTGGCCGTGGCCTCTGAATCATAAATAACATGTTAATGACGATTGTTTTCAGCCGCCGCATTTACCAAGACCCACTGATTTGTGCGCTGGGATTGCCCATATACTAAATTTTTGTTACTCACACGTGCACTCAGATCTGCACACATTTCTACACAAGATTGATAAATGAGGGCCAATGTCTCCAGGAGACAACAGATTAAATATAGTATGATCACATGTATGGAGGTCCTGAATATAGAGGTTTCTGAAGGTCAGCATCTGTCACACATTTTTCCTGCTGTGCTCCATTAGTCTGTAATTTTGTCTTATTGTCAATACCAATACCAATATGATACTGACAATGTCAGGAATTGGGAATCTTCTCAAATGAAACACGTACACAAAACACACACGAGCATGCACACACACCTACACAGTAATAATATAATATATAAGACTTTCGTGAAGGCCATGGACCAAAGTTACCCCTTCGGCATGGCATGAATAATAGATAAGTACCCACTGGGTGCCATCAAATAATAACACTAGTCAGAGTAGTCAGATGCACCAAAGCACAGAACCTACCACCAACCCCTATACACACACACACACACACACACAGACACATCATTGTACTTCTACCTTTCTCAGGACTTTCATAGGCATAATATCACCCAGCCCCTTACCCTAACACTAACCATCCCAACTAACTCCCTGACCCTAACCCTAGCCTAAACCCAATTCTAACCACAATCTTAAAACTGTCTTAACCCTTAAACTCGTGAGGACCAACCAAAATGTCCTCACTGCCCTATAATGTCCTCACTTTACTAGTAGAAGGAGTAGTTTGGTATGTAGCAAGTACAAGAACACACACATGCAAGAACCCCCAGCTGTGAGCCCCCCGCCATGTCGGGAGGTTTAGGGAGGGTTGGGCCATCACAGCAAAATGGCAGGGTTGTACAATTCTGCTTCTGGAGCATTATTTAATCATTAGTGGATGTCTGGGTGGAAAACAACATAAAGGCCAAGTTTATCCAAATGTGAATCAATGAAGGCAAGCAAGTGGAAAGTTCCCCACAATGCAAAGAAAGAAAGCAGGAACAAGGAAGGTGAAGTACACTTTTATCATCTCAGGAAAAGACTCTCCTTTACAAATCGATTTTGGAATAGCATGTAAGTTCTTCATTTCTCCCAGCGTTATCAGTTCCACTGCTCTTGGCAAGTGCAAATCACATATGGTTGCTGTAGATTATGCATGATGCATTTTCCCCAGACTGTGCATGTTGTTAAGGAAAATGTACGGTTGATGGTTTACTAGCCATGGGCTAAGAAGTTCGCTACCACTGCTGTCCTGATTTCTTGATGTAAAGGAGGCAAAGAATAAATATTTTAGTATATCCAGCAACTGTATATCTTAACGTCTGTCTGTGTAAAATAATAATAATAAAACTGCAACTACCACCCAATATCTATAATAGTAACTTGATGTACATCATATATAGAAAACAAGTTGAATGGAAAGATAAGTTCAAATAAAAATTAAAGAAATAAAACAGTAGTAAAAGTTAATTCAATTATTGGCCCAATAAGGCTATCCATGGCTGGGTAGGCACATGAAATGATCTAAAGCAGCCTGGTACCGGTACCAGTTGCACAGTCAGTAGAGGGATTGGGCCAAGCCCGGAGCTACACCCCAGCCCCGGGTCAGTCTGCTCCTAAAATCGCCCCCTGATATCCACCCAATTAGTATGGAGTTCCATCTGCTGCCTTGAGCTCAAGCACACACACACACACACACACACACACACACACACACACACACACACACACACACACACACACACACACACAGACACACTGAGATAGCAGCAGAACAACACAAACACACATGCACTCCACTTCCATTACCCACAACAATTGCTCAGTGACAAGATAAGTGATAGCCTCATCCAGCCTCCTGCCAATTATAGCGTAATGTGAAAGAAACTGATTCAGTATTACTCTCACACTGTGTGTGTGTGTGTGTGTGTGTGTGTGTGTGTGTGTGTGTGTGTGTGTGTGTGTGTGTGTGTGTGTGTGACTTGTAGAGAGCTTTCTCTATTTGCTGCTAAAGCCATCTGTGTCTCTGTCCAGACAGAACCTGCTCCTTTCTATCATGAACCAGTCTTTAGTTTTCCAGCTGGTTCCCAGTCTCTCCAGCAATCAATTATTAACAGACTATATACCCTCTGACTGAGCGAAAAAGTTTGCCTGTGCAGTTTGGAAATTTTTTCGCTCGTAATGGCAAAATAAAATAATCAAAAGAAATGACTGATCCTCCCTGTTGTCGGTGGCCAGAGTGTATTTCTGGTCAGGAACATGTGAGTCCAATCTCAGTTAGATCACCTGTGTGATAGTGCTGTCTATGTTTAACATATTTTTTAATTGCTACTATTTAATTTTAAAAACTTCTGCACAGAGCTGCAGAAGGCCTGTCTTCATTTGGGCCTCATTTGGTGTATTTTCCATGCCAATGTGCTCCCTTTTAGCTCTCTCCAGCCTGAGCATGTGGTGCTGACTGAGGGGCCATGGCTGGTGCTTGTAGGGTGGGTCACGGCCCTCCCCCTTGGAGCAGCTGCTGGGGGGTCTGGCCTGAGTGCAAGGGTGAGGGTGGGTACTTGGCCTGCACAAGTGCCTAGATGTGCTGGGAGGGCTGTTGTCCCCACACAATAAGTCCCACCACAGCTCTGCTCTCACTGTCAGTTGTATTTTTGCTTTCACACACAGGCACTTTCACACCCCCCAGATGGTACAAAAGTACTTAAGCAGGTGAATATTTATGCACTCCTCTTACATTTTACACAGCAACAAAATAAGGGGGATCAGGTGGTCATCACAGTGTGACTCCAGCTCAGTCACAATTCTGTTATCAACATGTCCAGTTAGGAAACAACAGTGATTGTGAATCAGTTTCACCTGCTGTTGAACAAATAAAACAGTCACGAGAGCCCAATAGCGAGACAACTATTAGGTGATAGTTTTGCACGTGGAGGGCACAGAATGTTTCCTTCTCCTATTATTACCTAACTAATAGTGGTAGCATAAGCTGGTATCCCCAGAAACTGAAGTTTCTCAAGTTGCAGTTGGCCAAAAGGTTTGACAGGAGTGAACCAGGTAAATTGGGCAAAAACCCATCAGCAGCACTGCTATCTACTCCTTTGTGCAAAGAAGAATACAAAGCATTAGGCTCTGACATCCACAGATGGGGTCTGTGTACACAGAGAACACTAGAATTGACAAACCGCCCTAAACAAACAGGATGGTCCAACAACCAGTTCGGTAGTGGGTAAGTGAAGTTCTGGGGTGCCACATTCGTAAAGGGCTGCATTCAACTCCCCGTGCTAGCTGGAGGCACCCTGGTTGCTTTTAGTTATCAGTATGAGATCTTCAGAGCATTTGCTGGTGCAGTGAAGTTCTCCCAGGAGACCATCTGTCGTCTCCTCAAGAACATGCCCAGACGTCCCATGTGCATGCAGGCATGTCAAGGCAGAGGTCGAGGCCAAACATTATGAGTTGGGAGGAAAATCTGAGAGTTTGATTCAGCCTCCGATTTCAACTTTCATTTGGAGTTTGATTCGTAATCTTGTTTTCGTGGAGTAAAGATCTCTTTTTTCTGTATTCTTTATTTTGTTCTCAAATGATAATGATAGGAATTTAGAACAAGAAAAGTATTTACAATTTCATTATTTGTCTTCATTGAATTTGTAAAAAAAATGGGAAAAAATAAGCAGTGAATGTTGAGAGTACATGTAACATTAATGTCTTTATTGAATACTTGTGCCTATGTCATTTGTGTTTCTCTGTTTCTGATTTCTTGCTGAAAGTTCTAACTTCTGAATGACTTCTTACCATCACTTTCCATCTAGTTATTCTGTTTTATTTTTGATATTGTGTAATGGTGAATACTCTCAAAGCTGAACACATTGATGTGCAACAAAGACACAGAACCTTCCTGTAAGGAAGTTTTTATTGATTTCAAGTGTAATTTTTCAGTTTCTCTAAGCACAGCTTCAAACTTCAGCATTGACAATCAGTTTGTGCGCAGTGAGAAGCCAGTATTTCTTTCTTCTTAGTGTATTGTGGATGTGCACAATTCAGCACTCTTTGTAGAAATGCATCACATCATTTCAGTGTGCAACATGGTCTGAAGCAGGAATCATTCAAACTGAAAGACAAAACCATTTCCCTTTTATTTAGGGCTGCAAATTAAGCTTTATTATTTGAGGTTTTTAAAATTTGGCAGGCGCTCAGCCAGTGACTCAGCGAACTGGGATTTAAACAAGAAAAAAAATAAAGACAGGCTTTGAAAGGGCCAAATGTTGTTGAACACAACACGAGGCACGCAATGTTTTTTTTTTTCTTCTGCCGTCTCTTCCGCTCAGCCTTCTCTAACTCTGCGAGTTTAGCACAAAATGTGGAGAGCTTTGCTAAAGGCAACATTTCCCTCCTCCTCAATCTTACCGATATTTTTTCCACAGTAACTGAAACATCCTGCAGAAGTGATAAGTCACACACTTTTCTGGATTCATAGGGGTGTTTGTATGTACATGAGGTCAAAGGTTGGTGAATGTCATTAAAGTTACTAAGAACACTTCAAACAGCCTGAACACAGAAAACAGAAGCCCAGTTTAAGAAATAACTCTTTCAAACTGGCTGATCTTATTATTATTCACAATTATTATGTAATTATTATGTATATGATGATTGTGTAGTCCTGTGGCCTTCATCAGGCATGAGAATGTTGAGCCTCTTCTTGTCCCCTCTCCCCATGTAGAAGGCCTGATATCTAATGGCTGAGGATGTTGGCCAATTTGTCTTTGGACTTATAATATGCTTTTGTTTTGGAATGTATTGCAGTTATTGGAGTTTTGTAGAATTTATGCTTCTTTAACAGGAGAGAGTACTTGTCTAAAATTGCATGCTTCCTACGACAGACTTAAATCCAACTGACTGGACATGAGTTGGAGGGATTCACATCTCTCCATATGAGGTCTCACCGCTTATGTTATCAAAGTAAATCCCAAACTGTGAGGACGAAGGAACTGCCCTACAGGGACCCAAAAGAGTTCCCACAATGCAACAGTCATTAATGTTATCCACTCTAGATATTTCAAAGGCACCACCAGTGTATAATGACGTTCAAAAATGAATAACCTCCATCAAAATTGTTGCGTTTGTGACAGTTTCTTGGGTGCACTCAGAAGAACCCAGCTAAAATGAAGCTCCACACTTCTCCCTGTCAGAGATCAGTGATGAGCTCATGTCATGCAATATGCACCTAAGGGTTAATGTTCCACTTTGTTTTATCAAGGTCAGCTGTTGACATTTTAAATTCACATTAAGCTGCACTAATGATAGCGTCATGACATGGTGAGGCAACGAGGGCAGAAGCAAGAAGTCTCAGTAATTTATGGAGGTTTAGGATTAATCGTGGATGCCTGGATGTGACAGATGGATGCTTGACTGACTGAATGACAATAAGGAGAACGTGTATGTTGGTGCTTGATGTCTGTCTCTGCTTCACGTTACAGAACAAAGCGCGGCTGCAGATAGCTTCTCTGTCAATGCTGTTTCCAGTGGAAAATACACAGTGGTGTTTTTTCAGCACCATGCACGCTTCAGTAGAAACTGTGCAAGAGATTTTAGTTTTGTGTCCATCAGCATTAAAGTGGCGAAGGCCTTTGCCTTTGCAGCCTAAAGCCTGTCTACACTTCCCTCCGCTTCCTGCATCTGTTCCTGTTTCCAGCCTCTGAAGTAAATCCAATGTTGAACTGCTTTTACGTTATATGAAGCCTCCTGAACCTCTATGGCGCCGTCATCTGAACTGCCTCATTATTGAATTTAATACAGATCTGGAGTGGTGAACATTCTGCTTCCAGGCTCATGTCTGTGACCCTTATGCGCTGCCCACTGCATAAGATGCTGTGTTCTGTACGTCTGTGTGTGTCTGTGTGAATATGTTTCCTCAGGGCTTGCTTCCTCCGTAAATACAGATTGTGAAATACTTCTAAACCAATTTCGTCCCATATGATGCAATCACACAATAATCATACTCCGGATTTGGGATTTCTGGCCACTTTCACAAACTGTCTCAAACTTAGTGAGTTCCCTTCTTGTTCAGGAATAACTGCAGTGAATCTCCAGGCACGTTTTATGTTGTATGGGTCGAACATTTCAGGAAAGATGACTGTGATGGTGGAATTATAACCAAAGATAACTACAATTACTCAGAGGTTACTTTTATGTACTTTTGGGGTGTCAACAAACATGTCAGCTCATATCATTGTTTTTTAAAAGTATCCCTGTTATGACTGCATACTGTAGTCATGTGTCAATGGGCATGTCATAAAATAAAAATACACTTTCAGCGCAAATCAAATAACTTCATGGCATAAAATAACTGCTAGCCATCATGGTTAGTAGAGTGTTTTTAATGGTTGTGAGCAATGAAGGCTGACCACCAATCATGAAAGGAAAAAGATAAATAGATAGAAAGAAAGAAAGGAAGAAAGGAAGAAAGAAAGAGATGGTTACAAAGGTCATGGAAATTCACACCCATACTGTATGATGGACATTTGTGACCCAGCCTGACTCTAAAGAAGCCTTTGAATGCTAAGTAAGAAAACTCTTATCGTGATACTGCTCTATTTGCTGCCCCGGGCAAAGGTGGCTGTTGTACCCTTAAACCACTTGCACATTTTTATTTCTCTGCCTTTTCCGCAATGCAGAGTAAAGCACTAAAATGTCAACATCTGTGATGCATTATGTCATCTTCCTAATTATGATATTTACTAATTAGAAATGTGGACAAATTCAGTTCAGTACTGAGACAGCAGAGACCTTCAGTCACCCTCTGCGCTAAAATAATCTCTGGTGGCCAATTAGCAAACTTAGCAAAAGTTTTTGAGACATATCGGTTGGAAAGTCCAGACTTGTTTCCTGAAAGAAGATATTTGTTATTTAATGTTTCCAATTATTAATTAGAGAGGAGTAAGCTCTGAACCCGTGAGAATTTCACAAAGAACTAAACATCGAGAAACTGGGTTATTGGATTGTTGTAAAAGATGGAATATCAGGCAGGATGGAGTTGTAGATGGTGATGATGGATGCATAGATGGATGGATTGTTTCTGGGGCAACAATTTCCTGTGAAATTCCATCCATCTTGCTTTGGGGAAAAATACTCTGCAGTTTTGTGATCGATATGATGTCATCAATGAGGAACGCTGTTGACATTTTTAAGGAGACGTGTGTTTGGGCCTGTTTCTGGGTTAATACATGCAGGCCTTCTGCACACAAAGTTGTTTAGTGAGTTTAGCACTTGCAATGAAATTTGCCTCTCAGTAACTCCAGTGTCTTAGAAGAAGTTTGTGGAGTTTATTGTTTGTAATATGACGTATGAAATGTTGCCTTTGGATCATCTGATTTTAGTAGTCTAAGTCTAGGCTTCAGCAGTTTAGTTTGTTGCAGTTTGGTCGATTTAGGGAATCTGGCTGTTCATTTCTGCACATTCGTACAGCCCGACGCACTAAAGAGATACTCTGAAGAAGGTGACATGTCCTCAAAAGGGCTTTTCACTCTGATGCCCGGAGATGGATTGTACATTATACTTTGATAATTATTCGTTTAGAATTAAAAAAATACTAAAAAATGTAAGACTTGTGGAACATACGCCCAGATCTATTAGAGTATACAACACATTGATATCTGTGTGTGTGTGTGTGTGTGTGTGTGTGTGTGTGTGTGTGTGTGTGTGTGTGTGTGTGTGTGTGTGTGTGTGTGTGTGTGTGTGTGTGTGTGTGTGTGTAGGCATGTTCCAGTGTAAATTTGACACCTCAGTGGAGTAGAGCTGTGGTGAAAATATGTCTTGGCAGTAAGTAAAAGATTGTGGAAGGCCTTTAATCCCAGAGAGGAAACTTGACTCTTCAATACTTAATACACTTTAAAAACATGGTTACCAGCCTTCACTTTAATTTCATCAGATGAAGCGGCTGAGCATCCTTGAGACAGCATGTGTCTAGTCCACTTGTGTACAGCATACTCCCCACTTTTTGTCAGTTTTTTCATTTTCATGTGCCCTGGGAAATGCTTGTGTGAGCCTCTGGTTTTGTATGCATGCGTGGCATTTTCCTCTGCCTGTTTTTGCACCCAAAATTGCAGAACATCTACAGCCCTGAACAGGGGTGATTACACTTGCGTAAAAACTGATGACACTGCCGATAAAGCAGCGGCAACATATGAGCCCCTGCACTCCACGCCCAGTCCATGTTTGACAAGCTAACACGCACGCTTCGATCTCCAGGGTGATAGAGTGCATTGGTGTGTGTATAACCTGCTGCCGTGTAGCCGATCCTCTAAAGTCTGCCTCGAATATGAAATGACTGCTGAATATTTCACGTCCTACTTCTAACATTTCTCCTCTTATCTCATAAATCACTGTTTATGGATCATTTATTCTGCTGGAGTGTGTGCCTGTGAGTGTGCATGAGACAAAAGGCATTTTTTTTAAGGAGGAACTGATGCTGTTTACACGGATACACAGAAGTCACAACACTGATGAAGGGCAAACGATAGTTCCTCCTCTCAGAAATAGAACCATTTAGGATCGATAGGTTGCCAAGCCATCGCTCCTTGTAAACTATCGCGATCTCCAAAGCGCGAGTGCGTCAATGCAGCTCACATCCCATGATTACCAAACAGTACACATACTGTGTGGTGCGTGCATGTGCCTGTGTGTTCTTATCTTTAATGCAGATCACGGGGGCCTTTATGTTTAGAGAGCTGTCAGACATTTGGCCAGGGTCTGAGCCTGAGGGACAGGGGGGGGGGCAGGAGAGGGGAGTGAGGAGGTCTGCAGGGACACTGTTGAACTGTACAGGCAGACGCTGCGAGAGGACTTACAATAGCCTTGGGTGGTGGAGGCCAACAAACGGGGGGGAGGAAGCGAGTTTAAACTTACCCGAACCTCAGAAGAGTCTCTGAATACCAAAGCGAAATTCATATTGCCCAAGATGGTGGTAATGTTGAACACAAAGCCAAATAGACTGATTCTGTACATGCTGCTGTTGAAATCCTTCCTCCTCCACGTAGACTGCTCTGGCCTTCACCTCTCTCTTTGCCCTATTTCCTAATTCATTTTGATTAAAAGACCTTTGGACTCATGGGTAGTGCCTCACTTCCTGGCTCTTATTTGCCCTCGAAGAAAAAAACTATACATATATAATAATAGTGTTTGGTATAGGAGCTGGAGGGGAAAGTAAATGAAGCTCATAGAAAGACGGTGGCGAGGAGCATGTGTGTGGCAGACCAGGGGGCCTATGTGAGCACAAGAAATAAATATCGAAAAACAATACATAAATATTGTCCCCCTGTCAGCAAGATTAGAAAAGCAATATTCCATCACTGGGATGCAGGTGCTGGTGAGGGAGGAAGGGAGGGAGGGAGGTTGTGGAGGTGAGAGGGGGAGAAACAGAGGGAGGCAGAGGCCTGAATAAACCAGAAGGCAGGTAAATGACTGCAGGTGCCAGGTGGTCGAGAGAAGGACAAGAAAGATCGAAAATAAATAAGCAATAACTGCAGCCATTCAAGCGAAGACAAATACATTTACCCTAAGCAACAGGAATTAGACATCCCTTCATGTTTCTGTAACACACACACACACACACACACACCTGTCCTGGAGGCTTGTAGAAGAAGAAACCAGGTGAACTCATGCCTGTCCATCTATAAAACATTAGAGATTCTCCCAGGATGCATCACCAAGTGAACTAGATAAATGAAAATTTAAATTGCATGAGGTTACACTTGTACGTGTGTGACAGAGGGAGCGTCTCCAGGTTTTGTTTACATTTGACATTTTCCCATTTAACTTCTTGTCGGGCTGTGGTGAAATGACAATTAGTGCCAAAGATTGCTTTTGCAGTGGTAAATAATTTGTAGACAGGAAGTGGGTGTCTCTGACGTTTATCCAGTCAAGGAATCTTGTCCAACAGCAGTTAAAAATGCTTCCTTTGTCATTTAGTTGCAGCTTTTCAGCACAAAAGAAGCATTTTGGTGTGTGTGTGTGTGGGGG
>BJFM01000280.1:17026-36422 GCA_016586285.1 Arothron firmamentum | reverse complement strand
TGTGTGTGTGTGTGTGTGTGTGTGTGTGTGTGTGTGTGTATTTGGGGTTGTTGGGGGGGCTGTTATTCCTTGCACAGAATGTTTAATAAATGATTTTTTAATGGATGTACATTTAATTGCTATGCCATGTAATACTGCAGTCGTGGTGCCAGTGATTAAATCAGACTTTCATTTGGAAGACGTACCTGTGATTGAAACCTGATGGGATGGATTATAGAGCCAACAGAGGGAATGTGTTTGTTAAAACAGGTCTGATGACAGTTCATTTTCCAAGATGTTAATCTGTGTGCGCTACTGCTCATGACACGGTCAGTGTAAGTTTGAACTTTTGCATTCCTGGTTAAGGCGGCAGAGTCATGCAGTGGTTGGTGCTGTGGCCTTGAATCCTTCGTGGGGCCATGGGACTTTTCTGGCGTTTCAATGAATCTTCTATGATACATCAAATGAAGCAACAGTTCCATAAAATAACGAAGCTTATATGGCTTATTTGAAAGATTTGAGGATGTAGAAAAATATCTTAATAATTAATGTTTAATGTTTAGACTAGTTTAGACTTTAACGATGCAGTTTATTATTCATTCGAGAAATCTCCTGGCATGCCTCCATGACAACAGCTGGCCTTGACATCAGCAATCTGGAGAGGTGTAAAAATGAATACCTTCTTTCTATAATACTGAGATTCTTTGTGGAAAAAGAAGCTGAAGCTTTTGTCCTTTTCTTTGTCTTCTTGTGACCATATGAACATAAGTTACCTTGACAGTTATCTCTGTAAAGATAAACGTCATTTTTCACTGCAGTGCTTCGAAAGGATATAGCTATGGAAAAGTCCACACATCAGGAACACAGATGCCTGCTGTGGTAAATCCACATGTAGTGGCATTGTTTAGCTTCACTTCAGTGTGTGTGTGTGTGTGTGTGTGTGTGTGTGTGTGTGTGTGTGTGTGTGTGAGTAGTGATTGCAGATGATGTGATCTTATTGGTGTGATCTCACTTCTAGCGTGTGGACGGTTACCAGAAACACTAACAGCTGCTGAACTGTGTCATTTGTCTCGTGCACTTCTTGGGATCTTTTGGTTGTTCTTGCTGTGTTTGTGTGTTGGAGTCTGTCCTGCTTTCCGGGTGCCTGTCGCATTAACACCAATCAATGCGGCACCTCCCGTGAGTCTGCATCCAGCCAGGCTGTCACCACAGAGCCTGTAGGTTGCCGCCTGCCCAAGGACACATTCATAATGCATCCATACGTTGGCCTTGAAGGTCAAAGGTCATGCTCCAGCTTTTGCCAGTTAATCAGGAAGTCTATTGATCAATTTGCAGGGGCAGGATGGTGTTTCTGGGAATACACATGCTTGTCAGTTTCAAACAATCCAGGCACAAGAGGGCGCAAATACACACCCCTCCGAGTAAATAAAGAATTCCATCGAACATGTACACGTACAGGTGAAAGCTACACTCCTGTGCACCTCTGCCGTGCTTGTTTGAGTCTGGAGATAGATTCTGTAATGAGGGAGCAGAGCGGGCACTTGTGAAATCATTTAAATTTCAAATGCATGAGGTGATTATGCCAGTGAATTAGCCTTGTGACTTATTGTGGAATAATTTAACTCAGTCAGGCAGAATGGAGACGGCTAATGTCTGTGGAGACTTCACAGCGAATGTGGGTGGGTCCCATCAGGTGGATGGTTAAGAGGACAAGAGACTGAAGAAAACGGCAGCTGGAAAAGCGGAAGGAGAAGAGTAGAACAACACAGGCTGTTATTGTGTGTCAAGACCACAAAGACATGGATAGATGATATGAAGGAAAGCCTTGAGAAAGTGAAGTATAACCAGAGTAAGTGAGGATGGATGCTGGAGCGAGAGTGGATGGAAGAGAGAAAAATCAATAGGGAGGAGAAATAGAGGTGGTAATTGCCTGGCAGACATGTCTGGAAAGAAAAAAGAAGATTGTATGCAGGTGCAGGAAGTAGAGTGAGAGAGACAAAAACAGCAGAGAAGAGGGATGAAAATGGTTCATGTTTGCCAAGTGATTCTTAAACTGTTAACTGCAGGGATGGGAGTAAAAGAGGAGCAATGAGGGAGGAGTAATGTGAGCAAAGCTGTCAGCCGTTACCGCGGTGAGTGGTAAAGGAGCAATAATGAATTTTTGGTCTTTAGCTTTCAGTAGAAAAAGAAGAAAAAAGAAGGTCCCCAGCAAGTTGACATGGTTGTATATTCGGTGCAGAGCGGGCCTGCAATTAAATACAAACACGCAGTGGGTTCTGCGGTAATGGATTTTAGAAATACGTGCCAGCATATAATATGATATACTGGGTGTTATTAAGGGCAATGAAATATTCTTGAATTGTTTCAGCTGGGGAAAATGGTTTCCTAGAAATAATGGAGAAGACATGGGCCAGGTAACCACGACACAAAATGATGTGCTGAGCGCAACCACTGCAGGAGATGAGCAAGGACAGCGCAGCAACGTCACTCGGAGGGAAAGGAATGGCTCTTTCTTTGAATCAACCAGTCTACTTTACTCCAGTTCCCCAGGTCTGTGCTGAAATATTAAGGAAAAGCCACTCCGACCTGAGGGAAATACTAAAATTAACAAATTTAATAAGCATTTTGAATAAAATTAACAGTGAAATAGCTGTCAGAGGGGTGTTGGAAGATGGGACTCAAGAAGTGCCCTTGCGTTTTAGCGCCACATTATCATACATATGCAATATATTATGTTCAGCTGTCAAGCCAATTATTCGCGATTAATCATGTGATTGATGTGACAAACATATTTCTGCTTACGACCAAATAATGGATCAATCAGGGACACGGCTGAGATCATTTAGAAACACAGGAGAAGCCATAAATTATCTGTGATTGCCTCTCACATGATTAATGTTCTCGTATACATTGCCCTAATGGGATTCATCAGTGTTTTATATGTAATTGTTGTCCTGTATATTGATAAGGAAAAATTAGACGAGAGCTGCTTGCAACGAAGCAACAAACCTGCTGTGACTGTGTCCTTCGGGATATTGTTTGGAATTCTCAAGTAGCAACCTCAGCTTTGCAGGTTGGATGGTGCAGGTGCAGCTTGGAAGAGCTGGATGCAGATGAAATGATCGATAATTTACTGTCTGCAAGAAACTTAAATGAAGGTTCCACGCCTTTTGTCATAAGCTGAAAAGACAAACTTAGACCTGGAAGACATCTGTAAACAAAGGGCCTGTGCCTGAATTACTGTCTGAAAATATTTTTCATCAGTTTAACCCCTGCCTTGCAATTGTACTTTTCAACGCATGAATACTACTTCACTGCTAATCAATTTCTATTAACAGACTGCAAAGGAGGCCGGCAGCAGCGTAGACGTGTACCCCTGCTGTGGTCCTCCACTCTTAAACTCACCTTTGTCTCTTTTCTGCCTGTGTTTTCAACAAGTCTGTTGAGTTTGACTTGTACAGAGGAGACATCTTCTGAACAAGAAACAGAAGGGTTGACAGATCTATACATCATTTTAGCTGAAGATGTTATTTTAAAGAGTACAATAAAGCTCAGGCTGTTCTACACTGCAAGACAAACCTGGTGGGTGTTTACTGTTGTGGCCCTTTAATCATTAATCTACAAGCTGCAGTACATTACTTTTTTTGTCCTGAGTCAGCAAAGACCTTGTCCCCCCCCCCCCCCCCCCCCCCCCTTTCTCCTCCCCCTCCTCCTTTGGCCAGGTTCAGGCCCAAACACTTGTCTCAGTCTTCACATGGTGCTCACTTGAACAGACTCAGACATGAGAGCAGCAGGTGTGTTTGGGTGTTTTTGCTGTCAATAGTGAACAGTGATGCCATGTTTCATTGCACGTCAATGTTACGGCAAGGTTGTGTGTTTTTTGCAGGTGTAATGCAGACTGTTTCACTCTCTCTGATGTTTTCTGACTGGTCCAACAACTTAACACATTCTAAAAGACTATCTAAGGCAGTAGACCATAATTTAGCGTCCTCCACACACTCTCAGTCCTGTCATTATGAATTTTGGGCCTCAGTGCTTCATAGAGGGAGGAGGGCCAATGAATTGCTAATTCTGCTGACATGTACAGCAATTACAAACCTTCACCCAGCATGAGCTGTACTCCCACACAATTTTAAATCTGTTCATGAATTACTGGACAGTCATCGGCACAGGAAATGTAAAATGGGGTTAATTAAGACTCTTTTTAAGCATCACACATGTGATAAGCAGTAATAGGGGATCACTATCGCCATTTTCTATCTTTTTTTAATTGAGATGGCAGGAATGACAGATAATTGTAGGGGACATAATATATCTGCTGTAAAGTAGAGCCTGGGTGCAGAGTTTTTACAAAATCCTCCAAAAGGAGCAGGTTGTTGGATGTATGTGCTGCTGTTATGTTGCTAAATAATTCATCATCGCTTGTACTGTAAATGTGGAGTGGAGCTGATGCCTGAGATGTGGCATCTAATATCTGGTCTTTATTCTCTCTAACTTTTGTGTGTTTCGATATCGATGCTGTGTATCGCTCCTATTGGCTTCACGTAAACATGCCTTTTCTTCTCCCTCTCACGTCTTCCACTAATTTATCACTCCTTCAATAAAAATGATAAATATGTTTTCAAAATAAGAACAAGCGAGTTGCTGGTATCTTGACTTCAAATACCACAGTGCCACCAAGTGGTCTATTATGTCATGACAACCAATCTACGGCATCTTCTGCTCCCACGTAGCTGGAGTGGTGATGGATCTGTGCAGTTACACGATGAAGGTTAACAGTTAATGGGTGCACTGTGTGGAACCTCTCTGTGGACACAGTGCATGTGAAACAGTGAGACTTCTCTGATGAAAGAGGCTGAAATTCATGGGGGTGCTGGATCAATGAGAGAGGGATAAAAAACAACTAAAATAATAGAAATTCTACCACCTCTCCATCACTTTGCTTTGTGCTGTTCTGTTCCTGGAATGGAAGCTTGTGTGTTTGGTTAAAACCCAGTGAAAACAGCCACCAAACCAGAGTGACCATAAGATCGGTCCTTTTCCCTCGTAACTATTGTGCGCACAAACACACAGACACAAAGAGAACTTTGTTCTCATCACAAAGAAGCTTCCACTCAATTATAGTTATGAAAAAAAAACAGTTGCTTTTAATGTTAAATTAACGGCCTCATCATCTTGACAGGATCTCACTAAGAGAACAAGAATCTCAATGTTTAATTACTCTAGCTGATATTTAATGAATTGCAACCAACATGTTGACATTTGTTTGTGAGAAATGAGCTGTTGATGACTTGGCCCGAACTATCTTCTCACTGACGTTGAGGTACAGTGGATGTCATCCTGTGGCCCCACAGCAGTGATCTGGGCTTTTCTTATGTATATAGTATATACATAGCATAAATGTCCTGCAGCCTGCCACTGGGGGCATGTTATTCGAGACCCGGCGCCTTCCTTTTCATGACCAGCATGTGGATTTCACCAAAGAAGTTTCTTTAAGCAGGGAATGTTGGCCCATTTTGCCCAAACATGGTTCCCTCATGCAAAAAAGCACAGGCCAGTTTCCTTGATAAAAGGTCCGTTTTACAACAAAAGCCCAATCAGTTTAGGAGAAATCTGTTGGATTTGTATACTAAATTAAGCTTGTGACAGGCTAACTAATGGTGATGGATAAGTCTTGGTTAAGGTTCATTAATCAGCAGTTTAACTTTTAAGCTCTCCACTAGGTTAATTCATGGAGTTCGGGTTAAAAACGAAGGGTTCTTCACCATTTTCAGAGAGAGGAAACAATCAACAAATGCATCTCTGCGTAATGTGCCATTACTGGATCATTTGGATGGGTACAGAATGACAGAACAGGGTCATTAGAGCTGATGGAGATGCGATGGAGATGGAGGACAAATGAGAAAGCAATACAAAAAGAGAGCTGTAAAAGCCGCCAACTGCTTCTGAAAGCTACTGCAGACCTCATCAGCTCAAGAGTGACAAAATGGCATTAACTCGCCTCCCACTTCATCTTACCTTCTATGTGTTATTTCTCTTTTGGTGCCACTTGTGTGTCTGTGTGGGTGGTTCGGAATACCGCCGCTGACTGATTGGTCATCCTGTACGAGTGCGCGTGATTGTTCCAAACTGGAAAAGAGAGAGCACTTTCACTGATGAGGGGAAGGGTACCCCATCTGAGAATCAAACCACTTGATGCTGTGGCATGAACCACCGCACGCACGCACACACACACGCACACACACACACTCACACACACACAAACACACACGCACGCACACACGCACGCACACACACACACTCACACACACACAGGCATGCACACGCACACATGCACGCATCTCTCTTCAATCTTTGCTCTCATTCTTTTTCTCCCCCTCCCTCCCTCCCTCGTCTGTTTGTTATGTTCCACATCCCTGGGCTCTTCGAGTGCATTAATCAGTCAAGCCGTAGCACCATAGCTATTACTCATCTGGTCAGAATACGAGAGAAAGAGAATGAAAGAGAGAGCATGAAAGAGACAGAGAAAATGACAGAGGGAGACAGCGTCCAAAGAGGGAAAGAGAGAAAAGAGAGAGAGAATTGGGAGCTGGGAAAGACAATAGTGAAGGCAAGAGAGGTAGCTGCTCTGTATTCATTTATCTTTTAATATCTATCCTTACCTCAAGGCTTTTCATCTCTCTAGCATCCACCCATTCATCCGTCCATCCAACCATTCACTCATTCAGCCAGCAACCAGTCACGCATCCATTCACTCCTATTTATAGACGATGCTGCCTCCCTACCCTCCCACCTAATCATGCATCCATCTTTCTATCAATCTCTCATTCCCCCTTCACCCTGCTCCCCATCATCTATCCATCTCTCTATCATTCCATCTATACCTGACACTGTCATTACGGGCTTTTCTCATTCATCTATATCGGATTTTGCTACTTTTCAGAGAACAGGGAGCACCACAAAAATAGTTGGAGGGGGTTTGTGACAGGTATGCTACTGTTTTGATACCAGGAATGGGGTGAGGCAGATGTTGGAATGAAAAACATTTCTTTTTCTCAAGGACAAAGAGTTTGGGTCCTTCCTAACAAGAGGTTTGTGTCATCCTGGAAATTCTACAGGATTATATTTAAGCATTGCAGTGATGTAAGCTGAGGGCTGACGTCAGCGTGGTGTTGTGTTCACTGACAATAGCATGCTCACACCAATGCAACATCACTCTCAACAGGCTGGAGGACTAACACTGGTTGGTTCATCAACAAAGTTCTATTTTAAATTCTATTTAGTTCTGAGATGGGTGTGTCATAATAATAAATAATGAAAGAATGAAAGGCATGCTCAAAGAGACAAATGGTGGTGCACTAGTTACCACTCACCTCACAGCAGGAAGTTATGGGTTCACTCCCTGTTCAGGGACTTCCTGTACAGAATTTGCAGGTACTTGCCACGTCTGCATGAGTTTTCTCTGTGCACTCAGGCTTTTTTGTATTCCAAAGACCTCCGTGTTTATGTCACTTGAAATTGTGTTGTTCTCTGTATGTCAGCAGTGACTGAACTTATCAGACGGGGACATTTTCTTTGTCTTTGCTTCACCTTTGTTTGGCCACCTTATCCTGCCAGTATTGGGCAATTAGCACCTAATGAAAGAGCCCAGGCTTAGCTGAGTGGCAGCACTTTGCAGGTATTTAGTCAGAAATTGAACAATTTACTGTCCAAGGTGTTAACATGACAGATTGACTATTTCTGCAAAGGCTCAACAGACACACACTTGTTTATCCAGACCCCCAGCAGGCCTCCAACCACTGGTAGAAAACCATACAGAAGTGTAAACCACCTTGCTTTAAAACTTGGACCTGGACTTGTTTCACAGACACTAGCAGCACGTATGGCCCATTTCATGATGTGTGTGTCCAAACTACACAGTTAACCAGCCTTCAGTCAGGCTTCCCATGTCTTCAGTATAATATAAGACACTCTCCATGGAGACATGCATACTCTATTCAGGACAGGACATCTCAGGATGTCAAAGTTTGAGTGAGCTAATGTCACCAAAAAATGTTGGCGTGCAGATAAACCCTACTTCTGGCGCTGCAAACAACTTACTGTAACAAGCGGGGGAAATGGAAATCAATGTGGAACACAGAAGCTAACATTTACATTTCATTAATTTGACTGGTGCTCACATAATGAGCAACTTAATTAAAGTGCAACAGAATTTGCAAAATCTTGCCAAGATTCCAGAAGTAGTAAGTAGTTATGAAAATAAACAGGATGCTTCAGGACAAACTGCAGCAAGTGGAAGATTGAAAGCCCCTGGATCTGCAGCCAGGGTGTGAGTGAGTGAGTGAGTGAGTGAGTGAGTGAAAGTGGCATTCCCTGTGGCCAGTGGTGACTGGGAAGCAGAGCAGGCTGGTGTGTAGACCCGTGCGAGTGAACCGTAGGCGGGCTGAGTGGATGCCTGCGCAGCTCTGACTGCCACGGGCATGGCTTTGTATTCAATCCAAGCTGCTTCAGGATGGAGTGTGTGAAGGGGAAAACAGGAAGGAGTCTGGGGAGGTTGACTGTGGCGTTCTGAATGAGTTGTAGGGCTGGTTGGAGTGTGACCACAGAGGGAGCTGCAGGAACCTGGGCGACAGATGATCAAGTAGACCAAGCAGAATAAAGTGTTCATGAATGTGAGATGACGAGAACTACTGTATATGTGTGGATTGTCTGTTGGTTACTTCCTTTTTGTTTTACTCTGTCTTGGATGGGAATAGGGCAGGGTGACTCTAGAATGTATAAACCAGAATTCTCCTTGAAACTGCTCAAATAAAATGCATGTGAGGAAATTAATACAAAATTTCCTTCAGGATATTATTTTATTCAGCACTTCTGTCTTCAACGCACAGAAAGAGTGGCTGGCCCGGGGGATAAACTTGACATATTTTGCTTTCCTAAAATGAATGATTTCTTCTACAGAGACAGATAATAATAAGCAGTGCCAGACAGTGATTGAGAGCATCCTGCCAGAATGCCTCCTTTTCTACTTTATATTTAATTTCTTAATTTTACTTTACAGCTGTAAACTTTCCCCATCCCTTTGCTTCAGCGGAGTCCTAACAGAGACTGGGGGAGATCCTGACTGACAGATGGTCACATCTGCTAGCAGTTCGTGAGTGATGTGATAGGTGCTGTTTTTTGTGTTGTATTTCTATAGAATGCACAATCTTCAGTTAGCAGCTAATCAAGAACAAATGCAACATTTGTACTTGCTGTGTTCATTTCCAGTTGTATCAACGGCAGGCGATTACGCTGATGTGTACCTTGCTGCGATAACTTTACCTTTCACACAGGATCATTTACACTCTGAAGGAGTAGACCGAACGGCTATATTTTAAGTTTGCTTCCTAATAGCTGCCAAGTCAGTTACAGCAGGAAAATCAATTGTTCAAAGATCTTAGTACATCACACATTTTATTGAAGCAATAAAAATAATTCCACAGAGATTTGCCCACAAAACTAAAAAGATTTAATGTATCCTTGAGGGAAATTCTCAAAGCTTTTTACAGTATGTGGTTTGGATCTGCTGCGTCAAGTGAGCACTATAACATGCAGCGGTTTTGTGGGGTAAAACCTGTAAAATTACAGACATCATTGATTTTCATAGCAACATATGGTGACACTTAGCCAAGCAACATCTGGTGGCGTTTCTTTTTCATTTTTCTTGTCACAATGATGTTACATTTTCCTGCAGTCTACAAATACATTTGATAAAATCTATTTACAACTGCTGGGATTAGTGGCAATAGCCCCTGTTCCCCAAATTAGGACTGGAAGATGGTTACCAGGAAATGGATGGATGGATAGTCTATCCAATTTAGTGATTGGGCCATGACTAAGCTAATGAATCCATACATTCACAGTCTGTGATTGTGTATTTTGGTTGATTTGCTCCTGTTTCAAAGCAGAGACCATTCACTTTTTTTTACAGGGAAATATTTTATATCTTATTCCTTTATTTTTAAATGTATTTCTGTTGCTGTCTTAGTTTCTTAATCAAAAAAGAAAGGAAGATTTGAGATGCTGTTTCATCTGTGTATTTTAGGGTTTGGGCGCATTCCATCAGGAAAAAAGGGTTTGGTATTCCTTTTGTTAAAGGTCACACTATATTCCATGACAGAAATGTACTTTGGCATTTTGAAATAAAGCTTTGAGGTGGGTTATCGAGTGCAGCTTTTGGAGATAATGGACTGTTAAAGCCCGACTTTAAAGAAGTGTCTTCATCCACTCATACCCAACCCACACATATTGATGATATGATTTTGGATGAGAAATTCATCTGAGATGGTGAGCCAATATATCTGGAATGTAAACAAAGTGTGCCTGTTTGATATTTGCACAATAATCCTTTCAGTCACTTTTTTTTAAACCACCCAGACATCTGGAGACACTTGTATCTCCATCTGTCTTCCTCTATTTGCACATTTTAAGATGCTACCCCTTCCATCTGTTGTCACAGCAAACAAAGCACTTGTTTATGGGTGTGAAGTCAAGTGACTAAAGAATTCCACCACAGTAATCCTTTATTCAATTACAAACCTAACTTATTAATCACATGTAATTATATGTATATATTTGTAGTTATATATTAATTTGACCTGTGCATTAAGTCAATCCCTATAGAATGCTGGAAAGTCATTGTTCCTTACCCAGTCACCAGATCCAGGTCACAAGTCAGAGCTACGGGTTGATTCACTGACTGTACTTTAACCCCAACAAAACCCGTGAAAGTCTCATGAGAACACTCGAGTTAAAGTGAATTTTGCAATGATGTTGACATAACGTGCACCCCTGAGTCGGGCAGGATCAGTTTTGCAAATTATGGAGACACACAGCCAATGAGGGCTAGGCAGTTATAATGAGGCTCAGGTGAGGGAGGGCGTGGCACAGGTGACAGACACGAGGGAATTCAGCTTCAGGAGTCTGAGACTGAGCAGCACTAAAAGTAGTCAGATCCAGCTGCTAGAACCATTGTGATGATGCAGGTGCTAATCTGTCCTTTGTATTTGTTTGGAGGATTTTGTCCCTCCGATGACGTGTAAGTAACACAACTTTAATAATAATAAACAAAGGTGTGCAAGAGCTGCGTCTCCCCATGAATGCTCACATAAACCATCACTATTCGGGTCTGAGGCACCTTTGATTTTGGTCTAAAATTAAAACATGCTAGCAACAATGGTCCCCATGTCATGTAAAACTGAATCACTACAAACTCCTGTTGTAGATTATAAATTTTTTACATAATGAATGAGTTGACATCACTGTCACACACCCAAAGCTCTCCCCCAGCAGTCTACAGCTCTCACAACATTATATATGTTTTAGCTTCAAGTTTGGCATATATTTGTTCTTCTTTTTCCTATTCTATCTCTCTCTCACACACACAAACACACACACACACACACACACACACACACACACACACACACACACACACACACACACACACACACACACACACACACACACACACACACACTGTGACCTTGGCTCCCTGAGGAAGGAGCACGTTTAACTGTTCATCAGCACTTTCCTTAGTAGTCTGCAGCAGAGTATTAAAGAAGAGGAGGGGAAGGGAGGGGGAGCAACGATGAGGGAGACAAAGAAGCTCCTGGGATGAGTCCCAATCCAGGACGAGAGAGAAAGACACATGTTTAATAGTTCTGGAAGGAGATGGACAAAACGGAGAGATAAATACTTTCTCTATACCTTAATCAAGTGCTACATGATGAGCATCCAAAGAAAATCCCCTGAGCAGACTGTAATTTTTCTATAAGTCTGGTTAGATTCAAATAAGCAGACAACAGCACTAATGTATTGGTAACAATCTGGTGAGTAACTGGGGAATGATATGGCTTTTAAAGCACCATTAATCACAGTGAAATATGAAACTATGACTTTAATGGTAAATATAGTGGTCCCTTTTGGGTCCCTTTTGCCTTTTGTGCTGCATGCTGACTAATCATCTGCTAACCAAACTGTGATGCGTGACATGATATTCCCCGATTTATCCCTGTTTTCTACTCCTCACAACTTTCTCCGTCTCATTCTAAATGCACCTCATCTCGTTTCACCTTCTCTTTAGAATCTGGACTAGATGCAGCAGCAGATAGTGATGAGCCAGCAGTGGCCATGCTCCGTTGCTTTAGTTAATGGAACTCTCTCCGCTTTGCAAGGCCTCACTATTCATTCCAGGACCACGGCCTTAATTCATTATCTCCCCTCTTAGAAAATCAAGTTAAAACATGAATAAATTAAACAACTACACTGATTGTACACACTGATTTTTGAAGAGGCTCTCCTTTATTGCTTCCACTACAAAATCCATGATATGAGGTCTTTATTGATGCTGCCTGTTAAAAGGTAGAACTAGCAGGGTCTGCAGAGTCGTAGAAGTTCCTCAGGTGTGCTCTGGCCCTTCTTGTACAGTTTGTCCGTGTTGTCACTCCAGACCAGTTTATTGTTCAGCCGAACACCCAGGTAAATGTAAATGAGGTGACTCTCTCGATGTCCGTTCCTTGGACGTTCACCAGTGCAGGTCGGGTTGTCAGCACTTCCAGATCCATACTTAAACAGATGCTGCCCCGAGTCCTTCTAGTTCTGTTCTAGTTCTGTTGGTACCACTCCACAAAGCCCTGCATACTTGGAGGCAGAACTGTTCAGTGCAGTGCCACCGTGTCCTCACATACTGCAGTCAATTGGTAAAGTAGTCCAGATTCGGAGAGCTCACCAGCGGGCGCAGGAGGATGAGGACCAGTCTGCCCAATGTCCTCATCAGACGAGACGTTAGCGCCACCGGCCTGTAACTGTTGTATGTGTCGGGGTCACATGACATGACTGCTGGTGGAGATACAGCGTGTCTCCACCAGCAGCCCAGGGAGAAACATCAAGTATGGTGTTTGGATATTTACTGCCTGAACAGCATCAGAAACGGAAGCAGGTGGAACGACCGGTGATGCTGTTAGTAGAGTCTAAGTTCTCTGTGGCCTATGTAACACACTGGCTCAACACTCTTAGGACAAATTGGGTTGTTGAAAATAAATGAATCTGTAGTTTTTCGCAAATGTTTTTGGATTTACTGATTAAACAAATTTATGGATTTGTACATAGACTTACCTATACTCAGCATAGTTGTGAAAAGAAAGTCTTTGTGTCTTCATTAAGTTTTTACTCTGATGATCTGCATGGATCATAATGAGGGTGTGAAGGGTGTCTGTACATGCAGATGTGTGAATCTATTAAAGACTGTCAGGTCAAGACTGTTTGGATGTATATTTTGGCGGATGCTAGCGATCTTGTTTAATCTGATTTGCTTAATTTCATGCCTTTGCTTTGCTCAAGGCTGTATGCAAATGTGCACTTTGGAAAACAAATGATATAAGAATAAAATTCACCTCATGCAGTGCATCACTAAATGTATGGAAAGAGCTGCATGGGTTGTTTGCACAGAATTCTGTTTCCCCCTCACTCTCTGTAGGGAATTGCTCCAGGCTAATTAATGGAGTTAAATATGTTTAACAGTATTTATAGCTGTGAAATTGCAGTATCTATATACATTCGACTTGCACTTAGTGTCTTTAGCGCTTTGCTCAGCAGGACTGCTCGTGGTTTTTTTTTAGCTGAATTCTGTCATCTTTCAAGACACAAGCAAATGTACATGTGGGTGGTGGGGAAATGAAGTGTAAGATGGATATGTTTCTCTGCTCCGGTAAGAACTGAGCCGTAATTCATTGAAGGAGGCAGCTGAAACACCGCTGTCAATCATGTTCACTGAAGTTTAGAGTTTCAGTGAGGTTCAGTGACATTAAATAAATAATAAATCATCGCAATAATAACCAAAAGCACCATATATGACAGAGACGAACAGAACAGTACCAGTTATTTCCCTCATCATATTAACATATGACCTACTGCAGCCTTCCACCAGATGGCAGCCTTCACATCACTAGCAGAGGGCTCTCTTATGTCACCAGCGTTGATTTACAGTCCATGGCATGTACACATTTCTCTACAACTAATGACACAAATAAAGTGGCTACCATAGATTTTGCATGTTAACTGAAAGAAGGAAACATGTCAATGTCCTGATTTTCCATAAAGAATGACACGGTAACCCAAAAATATGCAAACACACAGGTTAAATTTTAAACGATGAATAGAACAATAGCCCTGCTGTGATAGCAAAATTGCTTTTGGCTGTCAGTCCATTAGGCTAGTGCTATATATTTGGAGAGATAAATGTAAAGACAAGCTGAAGACGCGGGCAGGCCTCTTAAAAACTCGCTCTCAATTTCACACTAGAGAAAGGCAACAATGCCATTATGCTCTCCAAGCATTCCTGGGAAGCCAAGCTTGTTGGATAGGGCACTTCACGACATTGAAGACAACTTGAGTATTTGTTATGGTGCTGACTTAAGTTGCAGCCAGCTCTTCAGCATGCTGGATGAGGGGGAGTCCAACTTTGGAAAGAGTGTGTTCATCCGTTAGGATGCAAAGTTCATGATCAGAGGTTTAAGTGGGATGTAAAATCACGTTTTAAGTGAAACAAAAGACATTGAGACTTTTTCCCATTGAAACAAAAGATGAGAGAAGATTAGGATGCCAGGATTTGTAAAAGAATTGATTTTAGTCACATTTGCTTCAAGGAAAATGACATCAAATGTGATGATGGATCCTTTTAATTCCTTTGATGCATTTTCCACGAGCTCATCACACAATAAAGTGTGACTGAAGAAAATGATTTATGGTTTGATTTATTAATATGGCTCAAAGAAAACAAACATGAAAGAAAGTTATTTCCCTTTTTCATCTGAAGTCTTATTTCCATCAGTTTTGGCTTTTGTTGCTTTGGGTGCTGTGGGTGCACTTGCATGAACTATGCTACCTTTCTTACACTGCCTGCAGCGCTGCTCCTTCTCCTCACTCTGCTTTTACGTGTTGATAAGCAGATCTCCTTTTTTGGGTAAAGGGTTGCTTCCAAAGGAACCTTTTTGAAGGTGATGTCTGTAAACACCAGACTTGCCTGGGCGTAAATATGTTTAAGATTCTAAATTATATTTTTGTGACTGACAGGCGGAAAAGTGTTGAGGCAAAACATCAGTTGTGATGAATGACAAAACCAGTACTGGCGTATACTTTGTAAACTCCAATTTTCCAATTTTGCATGAGTTCCAATTTTCAGTTGGAACTCATGCTTCAACAGGATACACTATTATCATCTTTTTAAAGAATACTTACTCTTTAAAGCAATATTAAATTTTTATATTACTTTAAAATAGCAAAAGTGAAGAGCGGTGCAGTGGCATCTCAGCAAAAAGCTTCTGGGTTCCCTTGGAGTTCACGTGTCCCATAGACCCAAACACAGTACATCACCACAAAGGCACCATCTCCATGGTTAAGCTTGGTGCTGGCAGCATCAGGCCCCGGGGAAGCTGCTCAGCAGGCTTGTAAAGGGGAGAGGAAAATGTGAATGCAAAGAATATCACCAAATCCTGGAGGACAACAACAACAATAACCCAAACAGGGTGACAGAGCTTGAACTGTTTTTCAAGAAAGACTGGAGGAAAACTGCAGTGTCCAGTTATTTCGACAGTAGCCAAAGAGGACAGTAGTCAGGTAATACTGACCTGAATGGGATGAATATTTATGCAGGCACGTATTTAACACTATATGTTTGACAATAGTTTATAAAAAAAATCTGCTCTGTCTTTTTGCAAATTGCACACTCAAAGCAAATAAACTTGTTTTACACACAGATTATTCAGATATAACAAAAATGCTACTGTCTTGAACAAAAAAATGAGTAATTCCAAAAAGGCTCTTTGAAATACCAGACAATGTCCCTTTCATGCAAGAGGCACACATCTACAATCAGACAGACCATTAAATATTCTCAGGGAGCTGAGTGCTTACCATTAAGTGTAATATATGGACAGCTCCTGGCACATTCAGTCTTGGATGCTTTCACAAGACTTGGTCCACACTCTTGATCATTTTATAAACTCCTACAGCCAGATGATAGTGTCTGCTGGTGATAAATCCTGTCTGGCGGCAAGATTTAGAGCTGGTGATCAGTACTTGTCTGATGAACTGACGGGGTGTGTCAGCCTGCTTTATCATTTTAAAAAGGTCACGCTAACATTTGTTCCTGTAGCATAAATTAGAGAACAGGAAATATCGAGAAAAGGAACAGCCACTGATGGAAGTACCCACTCCTGTGCTGTTGTGGTGAACGAATAAATGAAAATAAAACCGAGAACGTTTTTTTCTGTGGCAGAGAAAGAAGACAGGGCTGGAAATTGGAATTCTTTCATTAAGAAAGAGCTAGGAAGCATCTACAATATTTCTATCCTGTCCACACATTTCCACTCTCATTATTGCTGATACTTTTTATTTCTTTTTCTTGGTCTATTGTAGGTAGCCAGAGTTTCAAAAAGATGTAGAAAAAAATAAATGAATAAAAACCTCAGAGACAGACCATCAAAGGGGCACACTGGAAAAAAGAAAAAACTGAGCAAACTACAAGGCCAGAAGTAGAAAAAAGGGGGAAAAAACAAGCTTTCAGTAGCAATGAATGAAAAGGATCACACTGAGGCAACGGTCAGTGTAGATTTCTTCATATGAACGTGTATAAGTCAAAACAAAACATGTACAGCACACCTATGCCGTCAGTGCAGCGTTATTGCTTTGTTGAGAGCTGAACAAGTGGTTTGTCCTTGAAAACAAGTCCTGCAGCGTGGCAGGAACGGCGTGCTGAATGCAGCTGAGTGAGAAACCCATAAAGGATAATAAAAAGGCAAGGTTTCCTTTCAGCAGCACACTAAGACATACTGAGCATAACATGGAAGACAGCGCTTCCAGTTTAGGATGTTTGAACTTAATAACTATCTAAAAATCATTTCTTATCCATCTATCATCTATCTGTCTGCATGCTGCATATATTAATGAAACCTTTCAAAATACACATGCAATGAGATTTTGATTAAGGTTAATTTATTTAATACAAGAGTATACTCATCAGCAGAAAACAGGAAAATCTTTTTGTCTGAAGAAGAAAAAAGACACATCAGACTTGAGACATATCTGTAAGATACTAATATAAATTATAACTGAAAAATTAAATGCAAAAATTATATTAAAAAAAGACTTAAGTTGACTCTTGCAACTGAAGGCTGCTACATTTGTGACTGTTGCAGATTTTGGGAAATGTGTATTAAAAATTTGGTAAAAGTTATGTGTGATTCAGTCTTTGGAGATGACTGTGCATCTCTGTGACTCCCATCTACAAAGTGGCATTTTAAAACAAAACAAAGCAAACATTCATGATGAGATGCGTTGCTCTGTAGCGAGGGATTGCATCCATCTAAAGACATCCTGAGACTTCAGTTGAACAGATAAGGGTGTTCTCTCTCATGCCCACTTTTTTTAATAAATGTTGTTTATTCTGCCTTCATTTTTCGGTTCACTCCCAGCGTCCCAGTGCAATTCTTCACAGTTCATACAAACTTTCTTCCACAAAATAAACTTAAAAACCTGTCTATAAATTTCAAATTAATGCTGTTTTGGAACTCCTCTCTTCATGCAATACTCTAAAATACCAATACTTTCCATACCTTTTGATATTTCACAATTACTAACAAACTGAGATGAGATAAATAAAGAATTTTTGGAGCTATTTAAACAACCATAGTTTTACCAGCAAGCACATTAAACGAGCATCAGGGGTGTGTTCTCCCTGCCTCTAAGCTAGGCTACATTTTGGGTAGAGTCTTTAACCTGGACTTCGAATGTTTCATGTATTTAGCTCTATTCATATGTATTTGTAGAAGAGGCAGCAGAGTAGAAGGAAAGAGAGGCATCGACAGATCCAGGCAGCTTGCAGCAAACTCCACCACAACGGGTAAATCTCTGCTATGGGAGACTGGGGAGGAAGTCACTGAAAAGAGTCGCTGTCTTGGTGTCCTGCAACTGACGACTGACTGTCAGTATGGAAGGATTAAGTTACATGGAAAAGATCTGGAACAATTTAATGTTATGTGTCTAGACAAGGTGGTTTTATAGTCTTTTAAAGTGAAAGAAAATTAGAAGTTTTGATTTCCAGACTTGCTCACAAACCCATTCTGCACTAGCAGGTTATAACTGGGATTCTGATTCAGGTTTGGGCATTAAATTCATCAACTATCACAACAATCTCTGATGAAATTGCAGATTCTTTATGTCATCAGTCTAAAGGCAGTGTGACATGAGTTGGAACGATGACGGATTGGAATGTTTGTGACCTTTTAAGCGTCTCACCTGCTCCACATCTGTGCATCTCTGAGGGTAAACCAAGCTTGGTCGACTGTGTTTTTTGCAGTGACATCCATGTGGTTCCATTGCACAGGCTTGAGTCTAGCTGTTCCAGGGGTCTTGCACATGTTTCTGAATCCGTTAAGTTTATGATCAAATGACTTTTGGGGTCACCTGTATTTAGATCCAATCCCAATCAACACTGAGATGGCATAAATAATCACTTCTATCATCTGATCAGAGGACGTGCCTTGAGTGTGATGTAGTTTTTCTTTTCCTCATATGTGAATGGAGAAATTGATCTGCAGCAGTTTGCTTGCCACAGTTTTTGTATTCAGTGTTCTATCCAATCCTTTCAAAAAGCCGACAGACCATGTCAGCCTTTCTTACCTGATTTTTCATACTTTTCAAATGCACAATGCAGGCCTGTCTCTTTTTATTTTGTTTCACCTTTATACACATAGGTAGTCACGCTCACACAGTTCAAGGGAAGGCCTGTTTCAGAGAGATATGCTTTGTTGAGGCGTTAACAGTGGTGTGTATTCTGCCCAGCAGCCTTTGCAGCTGAGAGCAGTGTTTCTCTCCTTTTTAATGGCCGTCTCTTTGTCAACTTGTTCACCTCAAAGAAGAGTCCTCTTTGCTTCTGTGCTGAAGGATGGAACACCCATCAATGCAGCCATCTGCACAGGTTCTCACATCATACCAAACTGCTGTTTGTATGTGGACCAAGATCAGAGCAAAGCAAGCTCCAAGGCCATACTTTATCTCTTCATCCTCTAGCTGTGTTGGTGTAGGAGAATTCTGAGTTGAATTCTGAATTCTTGCATGTCCGACATTTTCTTTCTTATTACTATCCTTGATTCTCTGTTCTTCTGTTGTGAAGATTTTTTTTTATCCTTTTCTTATTGTTCTCCAAATCCAGTGTAGTATAGTTTTATGAGCATTCAGATCTTAATACTGCATCCCTAGCTGCTGGACAGAGTGGGTGAAAACATTTATTTCTCTCTGTCTATCTCTTTTTCTTTCACACACACACACACACACACACACACACACACACACACACACACACACACACACACACACACAC
>BJFM01000280.1:1285-16164 GCA_016586285.1 Arothron firmamentum | reverse complement strand
GGGGGGGGGGTGCGTGCATGTGTGTGTACAGGCTTGCACAGCAAGTCTCATTCCAAATACTGCCTATCACTTCCTCCAATCACTCTGGTCTCTATTTCCTGTTTTTCTCCATATATCAGCTATTGAGCCTGGAAGTCTGAGCTCCAGATAGGGATGGAATTTATTATTGTTCTCTTCATAAACCAGCTGTGTTACTTCTGCCTGTAGCTACCACATTCCATCTACTGTTGCTTTTGTTTGCTTCAGTGCACATGTGCATGTGAAACCTGGACTGTAGCCGCTTTCCTGGACCCACACAGACACCAGCCATGACCCAGAAATCAGCCTCTAATGGGTCAGAGGGTCTGGTGAGCTTCGCATGAGGTGGGACATTAGCATTGTTGATCAAATTAAAACAACATATAGTCTCCACTTGCTTTTTGCAACAGCCACAACCTGATGATGACAGAGGAATGAATGCATTGTATAAGCCATGATTTCTCAGAAAAAAGTAAAGTATAAGCAAGATCAAGAACATGCCAACTGCACACAGAAATGCCACAGTGCTACACACAAGACCAATATATTTTATATTTTATATTGGTCTGTTGGCTGCATTCAGGTTGAGCTTTTCAAAGTCTGTGTTTATTTTCCCTTTTTTTCCAGAAGATTAGAAGAATCTGTCATTTCACTGGCCTCCGACCACATTTCTGTAATCATCCTGGTTCTCCCACTGCAATTTGTGACGCCTGGAATGTTGGAAGACTTCACACGAGACTACAGCCTGTATAAGAGAAAAAGAAACTGAATCTGTGAACCTTCCATCTTCTCCCCTGCAGGAATTAGTATAGTATCGTATGGACAATGAGTCACAGAAGCCCTTAAACACACACAATGATCACAGCACATGTTTGATCATTTTCAATAATCCAGGTCACACTAGCTGTCATGTTTATGTCTTGTTCTGCTCGGTAATGCTTTCTAGCCTGTTTGTAATGCTTGTGGTGGTCAGGAGATCATGCGTTGTGCTCCAGAGCACTTTCAACAGATGCAAATTTGCCAAAATAAGGCAAAGTTTGAACTCCTTATGTCAGTGATGTGCGAGATGTTTAAGCCAATGAGGATTTGGCTGTAACTATCAAATTAAGTGGGGCTTAGGTATTTACAGGGAAAAAAAAACATGGAGCATTTCCTGTTTCAGCTCTCTCACAGTCTGCAGCAAATAAAGAGCTTCCACTATGGGGATGATGTGAAAACCTGACTCTAACTCCATGCATGTACAGGAACACGTATGGTAAAGACACTTATTTGGAACAGGACCAGAACTGGTAAAAACTAATTTATCTTGTAGACTTGAGAGGACATGAACCTCTCCTCACTGGATAGACCGATAACTTTAGAAGCAACCAAATGGAGTGATTCATGAAAAGGCTGTAATATTGCTTAACTGAACCATTAAACATGATTTTTCCACTTTCCGCATGAATAAAACAACAATTTCAATGAGAAATCATAAATAGATAATTAGAGTAAGAAAGAATTACATTTGTGGTAAGAATTAAGAAGTCCTTCGTGCGTTAAACAAAAGTGTGAGAGCGTCTCACAGATACGTCTCGGCTCCCTCTAGCACAATGACAGGAATCTATGTGGAAAGATAGTGAGGTGTGATAACGGGCAGATAGGGAAGTGGGTGGGGGGCATGAATAATGGAAGACATCTCTGGCATTCCTGCTGAATGATTACAGGCTTGCTGGCGTGCACACACAGGGCTTTCTCATCCATGCTCCTCTCTAAGCCTCCCAACACTTATTCCTCAGTCTTGCCTCATCCTGTCATATTTTGTAACTGTAGTTCCAGTTCAATAGCACCTACAGCATGTCCATACTGATTGGACTTTTGATCCACTCATTGATTAAATAATATCTGTCTAAACATACATTACCTTTAACTATCAGACTTTTATCCAAACTTTAATGGACCTTCAAAAAATATACGTTAACCACTTCTACAAGGTTTGATTTTGTAGGCAACTGGACTTAGGAAGGTTGATCATGAAGATGTTTCACTTTCTCTCCAGAAGGCTTCTTCAGTTCTAAACTAGTTGGCAGCAGAGCTTGAAAATATAGCCCTTGTGGGCCATTAGTGTGCTAATGACCTGAGTGGTCACCTGAGAGTGTATGACAGGGTTGTTGGCAGGGTCGTTGACCTAGGTTCACTTGGGGTGCTTCCCCTTTGTCTGCTGGGTGACATGGTAATGAGTCATCAGGTGTCGTGAAACTGTGTGAACCTTTGGATTGTTGGCGGAAGGAGTGGAGGACTACGTTGTATGTGGGAGATAGAAAGTGTCTGAGCCCACCACCTCTGTTTAAGGAAGGCTTTTCCAACTTGACGTGGATGGCTTCCTTGACACCCCTCTCAAACCAGCGATCCTCTCTGGCCGGTACACGTACTGCTCAGTCCTGTCCTGAAGAGGCTGCCCGTCTGTGTTGGGCCATTCGTCTATGGATGGGCTGTTTGATTTCTCCAATGTACAATTCCTGACATTCCTCCTGGCACTGTACTGCATAGACAACATTACTTTGTTTATGTCTTGGTGTCTTGTCCTTGTTGTGTACCAGATTTTGTCTGAGTGTGTTGGAGAGTTTGAACTGTACTGGAATGTCATGTTTCCGGAAGATTCTCCTGAATTTTTCCGAGATTCCAGCCAAGTAGGGGATAGAAATGCTGTGACGCTTATTTCCTTTCTCTTCTTTTTTGGGGCTGGGTAACCACATGTTCTGAGAGCTGTTTTAAGATGTTCCTGTTCTTTTTTCCTTCCTTAAATTGTGATGGGTACTTCTTTGGCCCTATGTTGTAGGGTTTTGATAACTCCCAACTTGTGTTCCAGGGGGTGGTGGGAGTCAAATAGGAGGTACTGATCTGTGTGTGTAGGTTTTCTGTAGACCTCAATGCTAAAGTCTCTGTCCTCCCCGATCTTAACCACACAGTCCAAGAAAGTCAGGCTGTCTTCTCTTACATCTTCTCTAGTAAATTTGACGTAATTATCTGTATTGTTGAGGTGGGTTGAGAATGTTTCCAATTCCTTTGTTTGAATCTTGATCCAGGTGTTATCAACATATCTGAACCAGTGGCTTGGGACGGTTCCTGTGAAAGATGACAGGGTTCTCTTTTAAACCTCCTCCATGTAGAGGTTGGCAACTATAAGAGATACGGGTGAACCCATGGCACAACCATGTATCTACCTGTAGAAGCACTCTCGGTGTTAAGGCCGTTCTCTTTGGGAGGTTTTTGTCTGATAGAAGGCGCTTATGGATGGTCTCTATAGACTCGGTTGTAGGGATGCAAGTGAAGAGGGAAGTGACGTAGGACACCATAGTCTCCTCTGGTTGCAGTTTGAGGCTACTAACCTTTTTGGCAAAGTCCTGGGAGTTCCTGATGTGGTGTGGAGTGTTGCCAACCATGGGAGCCAAGATGGAGGCCAAATATTTGGAAATGTTGTATGTGACAGAATTTATGCTGCTTACTATTGGTCTGAGAGGGGTCCCTTGTTTGTGGATCTTGGGCAATCCATAAATGCATATCTGTTCACCAACAAGTTCACCAATTAATGATTACATTTAAAAAAAAAAAGAAGAAGAAAATGCAATACTGTATATCTTAAATTTTCCTACATAATTTTCCAACTTTTGCAGTGATATCTAGAAAACTCTGATGGCCCATCTGAAAGAAATATTTCTTATAAAGAGCAAAATTCAACTGCAAAAAGATTATTGAGGGTTATAATAAGCTTATTAGTTCATTAACATCTCATGCGATACTCTTCCTTGTACAATCCATCAATATTTATAGCTCAATCCATAAAACATTAATCCATCAACAACGCTACTAAATCCCCATTTACCCGTTCTGGTGATAATAAGCAGTCTAAAGGAGAATCAGATAAAGTCTCTAAACTGCAGCACAGTCCAAACGGTGTTTGATTCATTGTAGCTTCAATGGTAATAAAAAGTGATATGAAAGGCATCATGCTTGTGTCAAAGCTAAAGCAAGTGTAGAAGCTGAAGCTGTAACTGCACCTCATTTCTGCAACCATTTTACAAATGAAGTAGCTTGGCAGCGTTGAAACGGTGGGAAATCTGCCTGTTTAAAGGCTAGATGGCTGCCAACATTATGGTGTCTTTTTTTTATTGTTAAAATTTGTCAGCATCTAAATGAATTATGTGGAAGGGAGATCGACCGCTATTCAGACTTTGGTTGGGAATTGATTTAGCTCAGGACATTTAGTATGTTACAGGGCTCTTGATGTCCTCACATTTACATATTTAGTGCCTCAGATGCATGATGTGCCATATCCCAGAGTGTAAGTGCTACGTTTCAAGCCACAGAGAAGTGAAAATTGCACGACACAGCGAATGTGTGGCACGTCCGTCGCCTTGAGTGCTTTAACTGCTGAATTAATGCAGAGGAAATGCTGATCAGCTGTCAGGCTGATCACAATAAGCATGTGATTAATAAAACAGATCGATTGACTGATTGTAATTTCATGACAGATTACACTGCAACTATTTATAAATCATACAAGGGGGAGAATTGCTTTACATTCTGTTTTGTGCACAAAATATATTTGTATGAACGTACAAACAGTACATATACAGAAGAGTGGGAAGCTGCTCATAGTGCTCAGGTAACACCTCTCCTGCTATCAGATCACAAAAACAAGCCCAGACATATCAATAAAATTTGTTTAATGATGTTAATTCCAAATATGAATGACTGCTTTAATGTAATAATAGAAACACTGAGCTGTTAAACATGGGAAGCATTGTCCCTCAACATGGAGGTCAGTTCACAATGACTTTGTTCACACATTTGGATGAGTTGTTGAAATTATAGATGCTTCCATTTCATTTAGGAAGTAGTCTCAGCCAGAGAGCCGAGCCCATCATCGGGATAACATCAGGAAAAAAAACTTTTCACAACTACTGGCATTATTAAATAAAGCCAGTTAACCTCAATTTTGATAAACTTCTTGAACAGTAAAAATTTTATAGAATGAACATGCATGAATACCTAAAATAAATGTGAGTTCCCTCTAAAATGCATCAGTTGTATCATTTTGATTTGATTAAATTTAACTTTATGTAAATGATATACATTCAAATTTCCATTTGAATGGTTAATTTCGTTAAATTGGTCCGATGTTTTTCAGATTTGGACGGTGGTTGGTGGTTGTTGAGGTCCTCGTGTCAGCAACTCCCACTGCTAGAACTGCTTATATATTATTTGTTGTCCTATGAATGACACTTAAACTAATATTTCTGTGGGCTCTGTACAGAATAGAAAGTTTTAGAAAAAGAAAATGTTTAATATCTCATTTCTCCATTATGTGTTTGTGTTGTTCTCCAACGCTGTTACTTTTTTTCAAAGTCAGAAATAAATGACGAAAATAATATACGGTGTTCAAAATGACCTTGGACAGGTTGTTTACAGGTGTCTGTGATTCTGTTCAATGACCGTATGCTTGAAGCCACACAGAAACCACACATCTGACCTCCTCCTTTCTCACGTTTTATGTTCCCACCTTCTTTTGAGGCTCTGTCAATCCCTGGCAGCCTGCCAGGCTGTCACATAGCACTGGAGCATCTTCTTAAGTCTGTTTTGTCATCCTGTCTTTTTTCTGACAGTCCACCGATCTATCATCCATCCATCCATCCATTTGTTCCTTCCAGGTCTGTCAATGCTCCAGGGACTACCGCATGGCCCAAACTTAGAATCATATCTCCCGCCCTGTGTGTTTTAGTGTTTCTTTTTTTGTGCATGCTTTGAGGCTTTAACAAATGTCAGATTGGTATTTTCTGGTTGCAGCCATGGAGAACCTGCAAGTGTTGTAAGGAGTTATGGCTTCACCCTTCCAGATTCCCGCTTCATCTGTTCTTTCTCTTCAGCTCACTGTCTGCGCGAGGAACTTTCATAGCTGTTAACATGAATGGTCACGGATGATCTTGAGTTCAAGCCCTTTGGCCAGCTTTCCGACAGTTGTGTGTGTGTGTGTGTGTGTGTGTGTGTGTGTGTGTGTGTGTGTGTGTGTGTGTGTGTGTGTGTGTGTGTGTGTGGGTGTGTGTGTGTTAGTTTGTACATGTGTGATGAATGGGCCAGTGCCAGGCCCTGTTCCCTTGGTGGCCTCGGATCAATCTGCTTATCTGTTAGCTGCCAGCATTGTTAGTGATTAACGACCAGCTCCTCACATAGCACATCCTTATTCATTACTGCACACATGCACGTGCACATTTGGTGAGGCACACACACACACACACACACACACACACATACGAGATATCCTTTTTCATTATATTCAACAGCCAGATAGCGGACAGTTGGTAGGCAGAGAGGTGAGAGAGGACCGTGTTAAGTAAGATGGATGGGTGTAGCAGTAACGCAGGACTATGCATGCGTGTCTGCTTTCCTGACACGTATGCTGCTGTATCTTACATATATTTTTCTCTTATATTTGGTATTTCCACATTATTCAACCTCATTACGTTTTATTCAATTTAGTCACATTATTCAACCTCATTGCTCTTTTGGGTCAGCATCTGTGTTTTTGTTTGAGACATCTCCGGTGCTGATCCAGTCACTCGTCAGGCTAATCAGAGCAGACAAGTGTACAACAGTGGCACAGTCCAGGGGACAGGTTTTTACCATCAATACCAGGGATAGAACTAGCTCAATAAGACTGATGTGTAATGGTCCCATTGAAAGAAGAGAGCAGAATTATGTCTTCATTAAATAAAATAAAATGTGTTTTGTTCAGTTTTCTTTGACAAAGCCCAGTGGTGTTAGCGTAGCTAACAACATGAAACAGGCTGGATTTGTAGATGGAGTGACTTTTACTATTTCTGTACAAAGTAAATGATATCAGTCAATCATTCTTTATTGGTATAGCACATTCCAACAGTGTCATCGGAGCCCAAAGTGCTTCAACTAAAATAAATCAAGAAAATTGACACAAAGAAAAACATAAATTACAAGATAAGATAGAAGCATAAAAACAAATGAGACCAGATACAAAAGTGTCACAGCATGCTGAGAGCTTCCGCCACCCCATTCAGGCAACCAGGAATAGTTTTGATATCAAAGGGGTATGGAGCCAGTGTGGAGACCCAACGCTGCTCGCAGGCAGGTTATGGTCTGACCCTACGGTGAACTTATGACCTTTAAGGCAATGACTGAATTTATGATAAATGGTCCATTTAAGAGCTAGGAATTCCAGCCTGCTAGCTGTTAGCTACCTTTCCAGCTAACAGGTAGGAATTCCAGCCTGTTAGCTGGAAAGGTAGCTTCACGTCGAGTGACTACTTATTTTGTGGGTGTCTACGGGGTAGGACAGAAAACCCAGCTGCATTCTGGCCTTGTATTCCGATCTCAGTTCACACAGACTGAGCGTCTTTATCATCGACAACCTTCTGGCTGTTAGCAAGGGGAGCGGTGCACAATGACAAAACTTTGTCAAACATAGCTAGGACCTGTAGAACACCAAACTCGGTGGCTGGCTGAATGATAGCAGCAGGACGTACACCAGAACTGGCTGCAGAGAGTGACATCGAGGAACCCAGCTTGTGGAGGTTCAGTATCTCACCTGAATGGAGGGTTACATTTGGACTTCGACACATCACATCCATAACAAACAATCCGAAGAATAATAATTTAAAAAAGCAAGTGTGTGTGTGTGTGTGTGTGTGTGTGTGTGTGTTTGTGTGTGTGTAACTTCACAATGTAATAAGCTTGAAGCTCCCTCAGAACAATAAAGTGTATGAGCTAAACTGAGAAGCCTCCTAAAGATGAGTTAACAAACACAGTCGGATGTTTTAATATAGACAGTAAAGGCAGAAAATCACCTGAATTTTTGTTTTATATACAGTCAAGTATAGCGGTACCAGAGGAAATAAATGAAGCAGGGCCATTTAAAGGTTCAATATATAACACTGGAGATTATTAAGTCTTTTTAAGTGCAAAGGACTAACATTAACAAATGAAATGTATTTTTAGTAATAGCTAATTACAACCTGGTTAAAATGGACGAAATAAATACTGTAGATACAATATATTTGTCAGAAACAGGCTTTGGAATTACAAGCATCATGAAACATGTCATTTCTATGATGTTATCAGGTGCTTCCCTCTGTTTATGCTGTTTAACTTATATTTTTTCATACTGTGCAAACAAGTATACAGATGAAGAAGATATCTGCAATTAAGAGGTTTCAGCTTGTCTCTGTTTTCTAGCATAATAATTCATTTTTTGAAATGTCTACATGTTGCTGTAGCCCCTGTGTTTGAAAGACCAAGGAAAGGAAGAAAGAAAAAGACAGACTGACTGACACAGACAGACAGCAAAAACTTCCCATTCAAAATTCGAAGCTGCAGTTGGACTTTTCTGGCACGATTATCGTGTGTGTGTGTGTGTGTGTGTGTGTGTGTGTGTGTGTGTGTATGTGTGTGTGTGTGTGTGTGTGTGTGGTCGTTCATGTCTTTTTTTTGTAAGGCGTGTGTTGATGGAGTGGCTATGAATGTGTGATTGTTTTCATTTTCAGGAAAAAAAGGTAAAATCTAGCTGGAATACCCTGAGGCTAACATTCTGAGAAAATAAAAACATTTATTTTCTTTCATTTAAGAGACCTGTTTCCTTTTACTTGGTGAAATAACCATGTTCTAGGTTATATTCACACAAAAACATATTCTAAAAAATTTACACAATCTGGTCATTAGAAAGAGGTGGTGGCTAGCAGAAAATGAATGAATGATTCAGCAGACAATATAAAAACCTTCCATTACAACATTTAACAAATTGTGAAAAAAAGAAAGGTGTTAATAGTCTCTGCTCAGATGTCCCCCATCAACTTTTCACTTAACCTGCTCTGTGGGGGCTCAAAACAACCTGCTATGAGCAAAACATAAGCTATCTTATTCCTCAGTGGGAAGAGAACATTTTCACACCCTGGTCGTCTCCGGTGTGAACACCTCACCTCAACACTCAGCTTGCCAAACTCCCTCCCTTCTGCCTCTTGCTCTTGGCCTACCCGCACTGCCGCTAATACGACTACCCTTTCTGTCATAACAGAGGAGTTATTAACCTCTGCAGTGGCGCTTATTTCAGGGCCTAATTGCTGCCAATAGCGTGTTACTGGCCCATCTAATAAAGATTATATGTGCTGCGCCAAAAGGACAAACTGTTCACTAGAATTACTCATTTGCTGGGCATAAACTTTGAAGTCGAGGCATATTGAGGATATTGGGAGTCAAACATCTATATTTTGAAATAGAGAGGGAGTGAGTGGTCATGTGAAAGCAAAAGAATGTTAAATATGCACGAAAGCAAAGGCATCATTTGACTCATGTTTAATAATTCCACATCAAATTATTTCTCGGAAAGACCCAATCTCCATCAAAACTAACATTTATTTAGATATTATTATTATTATTGTTATAATAATTTTTTTTTTTTATAAGAAATTTCAATACATCATCAGAGCATTTGGATTATTGTGAAAACATACTTTCCTCAAGCAAGTTAGAATAAGGTATAATATTGCCTCTAGTACAGCAAAGTTCTTCAGAGACAGAAATCACAAAAACTTAATCAATCAGTATTGAACAGTCCTTAATGGAATGGAAAAGAGCCACTTGAAGCTTAGATTGACAGACATTACATTACATTCTAGGATGGAGTAAGTAATTGCATGTCCATTAAAAAAAAAAAGCCAGGTTTCTGTGATTCCTAGCAATACATTGTATTATTACAGAGTACAAGGAAACATATTTACACCAAAAATGTCAAAACTTTACGAGCGAACCCCTAAAAGCTAATTTTGTTGAACTAGTCAGAGGTTGAATCCTATAAACATATGCACAGGCTGTGATGTTCACAAAGCACAAAAGCAGGATACAAAATGAGACAAAACACAATTGATAGCATCATAAAATAAAATGCATGGGGTGACGTGTTGGCTTCTGGTGCATTTCAGTAAAAAACTGAGTGCACTTTCAATGGGAGTGTGGGTGGAAGTAAAGAGGCAGCAAGCCATGGTTAGCTCAGTCAACACTCCCTCCTGGCAATTACCAAAAATGAATTTATTTCTACAGCCAACATCATTAAATCAGCCAGAGCACTGAAGCAAAGCCCTGTTAGCACGAATACAAATTACCCCAGCTGTCATTAAAAACACATCATTAACTCACACTGAGGCTGGTCGCAAGTTCTGTTCGCGAGAGAGAAAAAACTGACTGTTTGGCTACTTGGAAACCATTTTAGTGGTGAGGTTACTGCAGCCCTGTTGTAGTACTGGGAGGAGGATGTGATGGTACTGGTTAGTATTCCGCTGCTTTCTTCAGGGCGGGTCTGTTAAAGTGACAGAGCTGACAACATAATTATATCCCCCAGTTGGAGCCGACTCCTGGAGGTCAGGTAGCAGTGTGGTGAGGTGTGGTGCAGATGGTGATGAGGAAGAAGTGTAGTGTGCTTTGCTTTTGCGCACGTGTTTACAGGTGAACACATTTTTATGGCCGAGTGCATAAACATACATTAGCAATACATTGAATCATATACGCATCCCTGCTACTGTTTTGCATAGGTGGGAGACCGCCTGTGAAATGGGCAACCATCAGAAACCTCATGAAGCTGGATGCCAAGAGTGAGTTCAACTTACCGATCCACCCAGATCTACAACCGCAACATCAGAATGTCCTTCAACAAGTTTGGCGCAATGGTTACTATGAGTAGGAGGACTGTCAGGACTGAAGAAGCCAGCCTACCAGCTGGGACCACCGCAGACATCAAGGACAGCTACAAGTACCTTGGGATCCTGCAGGCCAATGGGAACTTAAAGAATGCTACTAGGAAGTCAGCCAAAAACCTCCAGAGAGTAAGACAAGTCCTGAGGAGTCAGCTGACTGGAAAGAACAAAGGCCAAGGAAATAAACACCTATGCCGTGCCAGATATCAGAGATGCACCACGGTAAGAATTTTTCATACTACATATATTTATTGAATTTAGCTGTAATGAGGGCAGACACTAGACATGAAATAGAATTCATAATACACCTGCATGAAGTGAAACAACATAAATATATGAACGTATTTGACAGATCAAAGTTGTGGAAAATGCTGCTATATGCTGGTGCTGGTATATCATCTCAGAAAATTTATAGTTGATCACAAAGTCGAATTTCACTGATGGCCCAGAAACAGTCAATGATGGCACATCAACGTTTTTGTAGCTTTCCTCCAGAATCATCAAAATCAGTCCAGCTTTCTTCTTGTGTTTTACGTCAATATCAGTCTATTTTTTGATGACTAGTTGAGTCTTTTAAAGTTTTTTTCAGGCCACTTTGAACATTGCGCTAAAACATGCAGTGAGAACAGAATATAAATATAAGTGACCTGTGTTTCTGAATAGCAATGCAAGAGCCGCAGATCTTTCTGTCATCAACAAATGCAAGTGCACATGCATGCATGAATATGTTATGAAAATTTAGCAAAAGGGTCTACCAAATTCATATTCCACAACTGGAAGACCTGACTGTAGGAATCAATATCCTGATTCATTATGTCCACTTCTGTAGGTAACAGTTGCTGTAGACCGGTAGGCGAACCATCCACCCAGATGCCCTCAAAATAAAGGCCTTCACTGTGAGAGTAACATGTTCCTTGTCCATTCTTCAGGCCATCTCTCCATTCACCAACATGAACATTTTTATTTGCATAGTGCATGATGCCTTGCCCATGATACCGATCGTTCAACCAATCTCCTAAATACACATCTCCATTTGGATAATACATCTTTCCCCAGCCAGTCCGATGGCCCTCAACCCATTGGCCTTCATAAACTGCAGAGTTATCGTAGAAGTAAGTTCCTCTTCCGTGCTTTTTTCCGTTTCTCCAATTACCGGCGTACTTCACCACGTAATCATTCAGTTTTGGGTCCAGCACTTTGTAAGTCCCATTTCCATCAGGTTTTCCATATTTCCAATATCCTATGTACTTGGAAGCAGTCTTTGTCCAAACCCCATAGCCGTGTTTTTTATCATCCAACCAGTCTCCCCTGTATTCATTGACTAAGTATTTATGGCCTGAGACAACTGTATGGCGGGGGCCATTTTTCTTTGACATTTCCTCTTTAGCTTTCACTGCAGATTCCTTTTCTTCGTCTGATTTAGGCACCTTTTTCTCTCTCAATTTCATTCCAGATTTTTTCACTCGTTCCGCTTTATTGTTTAACATAAGCAAGTATCTCTCTCTCAGTTTCAGTGCATATTCTTTGCCTCGCTCTATTTTATTGGTTGCCATAGTTGGTAACTTTTTCTCTTTCAGTTGCAGTGCGGCTTCTTTTCCTTGCTTTGTTTTATTTTTTGCCATAGTTGATAATTTCTTCTCTTTCAGTTTCATTGCAGAATCTTTTTCACTCCCTGTTTTACTGTTGACTGTGGTTAGTAACTTGTCTTTCAGTTTCATTGCAGATTCTTTTCCTCGCTCTGATTTATTCTTTTCCGCCATTGGTGAATTTTTCTCTTTTACTTCCATTGAAGATTCTTTTTTTCTTTCTGAGTTTTTGTTTGCCATCGGTGGTAGCGTTTTCTCTTTCAGCTTTGTTGCTGATTCTTTTCCTCTCTCTGTTTTATTATTTGCTTTAGTTGGTAACTTTTTCTCCTTTATTTCAGTTCCAGATTTTTTTCCTCCCTCTTTTGTATCTTTTGCCATAGTTGGTAACTTTCTTGTTCTCTGTCAATTTCAGGTTATTTTTCTCTGTTTTATTGTTTGTAATTGTTGTAATGTGATTTAATATATTTTCTTTATCACATATAGTATATAATATCAAAGGTCCTTCAACATCAAAGTAATAATACGGTTAAAGTAGCTGTTTATTAACTTATAAAGGCTTTAGGAATATGTTATTATTGGTATAGTTTGTTAATTATTTAATGTAAGGTGAGCAATACATCAAGACAGGCTGTGGTAAACACTCCATTATGTCATGGGTAAGTGATGTATTTTGTATTTTGAAGTGGTTACCAACAATTTTGATATTAAATAAGAATAGGCAACCTGAGATTGTTTCATTCGAGCCGAAATAAAACATTTGGGGATGGAATTGGAATGGAACCCCCCATGTATTGAAGGGAGCTTTCTTGTGTTTTTGTCGGCCACCTCTATCTTCTCCTTTGCCAAGTTTATACCAATAATACTAGTGTATCTGACTGATGGAGCATCAGGGTTTATTGCCCAGAATTTGTTCTTTCCTTTCAGTTGACTACTCAGGACTTGCCTTCCTCTCTGGAGATATTTGGCTGTGGCCAACTTCCTTTTTTTTGCCCGCCAATTGGTACTTGCATCTGTCTTTGATATCCACGGTGTTTCCTTCTGGTAGGCTGACTGTCTTAGTTCCTACTTTCCTCCCTTTCGTGGTTACCATCCGGCCACGGTTGTCGAGACCAGTGCTGTTGCTGTAGATCCTGGTTGTGGATCAGTGACTCAATCTCTCGCTTGCTCTTGGTGTCCAGCTTGATGTCATTGTTTAAAGTGCTGCCACAGCAGCAGGAGAACTTGAAAGGCTTTGCAAAGGTAATCACTGACTCAACAAATGCCGGAATAGAAGCACTCTTAAAGCAGTTGCAGGGGGGTTGTTGCTATACACAAAAAATGAGTGGGCAGTGAGCTAGGTTAAGGTAGTTTAGGATATTTGTAGTTATAGTTCATTTACTGTTATAGTTCATTTAGTTTATAATACATATTACAGCAAAATGTGAAATTGTTATTTTTTCCTGAAAAAAAGTCTATATTTTAGTTGTGACAATTTTGTGAAAGGGAAGATCCGTAACGTATAGTAGCAGAATATAGTCATTACTGTCCGTGTGAACCGCAGGAGTGCAAATGAAAATGGGTGCTAACTGTACACTGTCCTGATGTGTGAGCCCACTGTACGTAAGTGGTGCCATGACTTATTTGCAGAGATCATCACCTTTTTGGATCTATTCCTGATTCCATTAATATCACTATGGTCAAGGTCTACATGGCTATTAACCCCTTCCAGCAATGCTACCAGGGTCTGCAATGAGCACATATTTAACATTATCAGAATCAAGCACCAAAGTTTAAAGAGAAGAGAAGTCGTGGGTAACTAGCCAGGAGCATAATTTACTTGTGAACTTTGCTAGATACTTTGGTATATTGTATTTTATTAAGAAAGCATAATTCACTGATTTCTTTCTTTTACATTAACTCCCAGTTTCTCATAAATATATAAATAAATTTGACTGTCGCAATGAAATGTCAGTTACAGACCCCATAAATTTTCATCCTTTGCAGTAGTTTGATATTCTGATTGGAATTATCAGTTAAATCTTGCCCCCCACTAGACGCGCACAGCAGTAAATGAAGTGAGATGATCAGGAGTAAAAAAATGAGAGGAACTAATACTTTAGTTTACATAAGATCACTACATGACAGCTATGGAATCCAGTCTGTGATTGTAGTAGGCAACTAATTCTACTATAACTGCTCCCCAAACTAAGAAAGAAATGCAATAATCATTTCAATGTTACTTGTTGACGGGTTACGACTCGAGAAGCACCAAGGACAGAAGGTTGGAGAAGCATAAATTGATAGCGCTTGGTAAAGGGGGTTAAGTAAGGTGGAAGGATAGACAGAAAAGAAAGAAGGAGCAGCAGCAGCAAGTTTTTAGATGTCAAGGTTGATTAGTGTCAGCAGCAGACGGAAAAATTGATGGACACTTTGGGAAAAAGGTGTGTGCACTGAGGGTTGGGGGAAAGGCTCCTGTTAACAGACATTCTCGGCTGCAGGAAATAAAAGGTGCACATGCGTGTAGATACTGTGTGTGTGTTTGTGT